>OY282641.1:12030586-12630586 GCA_958299015.1 Tetanocera ferruginea | reverse complement strand
TTATTCTAATTGAAGAAAATTTTATTTGAAAAAGATAAATTGCTATTATCAAAAATAGAGAAATTTTTTACCGGAGTAAGGTATGTATTTTTTTCTTAGTGTAGTTTTTATATCTGATTATACCTGATTATTATATTACGTATTATGTATTCAGAACAAGCTAAAAATTCGCATCGATCAAGTAGAGAGTATATGTGTCACATCCGTTACGAGCACTAGTAGATGACATTTGCAACGTTGCTTCTTCGATGTTTTTTTTAAGATTTCATCCATAATTCATTTCAATCTTTATTATCTTAATTTCCTGACCATTTTTTTTGGTCACATCCATTACTCTTTGTTGTAAATATTCATACTTATGGAATGGAGTAAAATACTGTCATGTCCCCTTAAGAAATTTGTAAAATTTGAAAGAAATAGATTATAGTTAAAATAATGCCTAGATAATCAGACCAGTACATTTCATTAAAAAACGGATTCAGTCATTTTCGCTCTTAGGCAGAAAAATCTCTCAGGGATTTTGGACTGTCGCACAGTGTAACTAATAAGACTTTATTGAATTAACCAAGAACTAAGCAGGCACCAAATTATCGAAACGTTTGTGTAAACTAGCATAACCCAATAAACCAAACGAATTTGCTTCGAATTCAAAGTGAATCCGAGATCTCGAATATTTATTTCGAAAACATAGTTCGAAAATGTTTTGATAATGAAACCGAGGGCGGGAAAAATGCACACTTCATTCTCGAAAAGAGATTTTTTATCATAATCGAAACACTACCGAAACGAGAATTTCAACACTATCAAATCGTTTTCGAATAATTTTAGCAATTTTTTTTCCACAATGACTTCTTTTAATAAATTCATATTTACACAAAACGTATAAAATCAAAACAAAAAATAAACAAATTGGCCATTTCAGGCCTTGCAAGGACTTTGACCGAGCTTTTAATAATCAATCGTATTGTGTGAGAACTTGACCTACATGTTTTATGCCAAATCCAAACGGCTAGAGTTCATGTTCTCAAGAAGCTTTACATGACATTATTTACTCTTTGAGGTTTGATATTGTCTGCAGAGAGGTGTTAACCGATCAGAAAAATTTTTTTATTGAAAAAACTTTTGCCGCGACTGGGTATCGAACTCAGGCTCCGAGCATGCTAAGCCACACACCTTTACACTTAAACGTAAACTGTTACGATAAAACATTATAAGATTATTATTAATATAAGAAAAAAAAACTTTTTTAGAACTCATACCCACGTGCACTGGATTCAAGTCTTTCTCGTTATCCACAATCATATCGTAGCTGTTGTTTTATAGATGCGTAATTTGCTTCGTTTGATGAAGTGGGTTCGACTCCCAGCTTAGGCAAAAAAATAAATGTTGTTTTTTTTTTTTTTTTTTTGATTTTGGTGTTTTTTCTCTATTTTTGATCACGAATTTTAAAACAAAAAAATTAATGTTGCGATGATTAATTGCAGATATATAAAAATTCATTTTATTTTACGAGATTGCGGACTCATTTCGAATTTTGTTTGTCCTAAGTAAATGATACTTGTCTAAAAGAACTTGAAAAGGGCTATAAAGCTTGTTTCGACGAAATAAAGGTGTAAATTAAGTTTCTTAAGGAAGGACATAACATTCGCGGCAGAGAAAACATACCTTTTTTTTAAAAATTCATAACTCAGTCAAAAACAAACATTTATCCAATTTTTTTTTATTATTATTGTAGAGAATTCAACAAATTACAAGAAAAAATATTCAAAAAACTATATTTTTTACTCCAACATGATTTTATAGAGCTCCAAACTGGCGGCAGAGAAAAAAACGGGGCCTCGCGGTTGCAGCGCTGGGAGTCGCAAAAATACTAAATTGGTCATTGGATGACAGGAGGTTTATTCAAAAATTTTTTTCAATTTTTGGTGATGTTCCAAATTTGAAAGTGTGTTTTTCGAAAAAAAATATTGACTTTAAAAATTCATAAAAAATCCAAAAAAAAATTAAAAAAAACTCGTGTCATACGATAGCGAATCAAGTTTAAAAAAATACAAAAAAAAAGTTCGTCAAAAAATGAACCCGCTAGTGCCGCAACCAGTACGAAAAACATGGTTTCGAGATAAACGCGTTCAAAGTTAGTGAACACAGAAAAATGCAAGGAAAAATAAAAATGCGCTCTCACTAATCCGGCTGTAACTTTTGAACCCGTCGAAATTTTTTTCTTAAAGTTTTAAGAATATTTACTAAAATACAAAATTATAAAAAAAAGTCGATTTCAAAAAACGGCCAATGTCATGTCCTTTTTCTCTTTCATTTCAAATTTTCTCTTTCATCAAACTAGACACTTATCAGGGACAATGAAATCTTGGGGGGGGGGGTGGCATTTTTTTCAGTTTTTACTTTTTGACATCTTTCTTAATTAGCCTATACCAAAAATGTTACCCAATAACACCAAATAATATAACAAAAGGTACATACTAAAAAAAAAAAAAAATATTAAAAAAATTTCCCATTTGCATACATTCATAACAATTTATATATCTATATAAATAAAGCTTCAATATCCATAAAAAAAGTTTCATTTTAAAGCATTTTAGCCTTTAGCAAAATCTTCCATACCAACAAACTTTTTAAAATTTGAACAAAATTTGTACACAACATTAATAACAAAAAAAAAAATATATTTATTTAGGTGTGATCTTTATCACTCAAATTAACTCAATAACAATGCAAGCTTAAGATCGATGACTTTCAACTGATGCTGCGATGAAGTGTGTGCATTAAAGTTAAAAAAACAAATGGTTACTTATTTAATAAGTATTAACAAAAGATAGAAAAGAATTTTACTTCTCAACTTTACATGTTGAGAAATTGATTAATGTGCGGTTTTTCGAGTGAAATACCCCTATGTGCGTCGGTCAGATGTTTCTATAACATTTGGACGGTAGGATGTGGTCAGGCCAGAACTTTATACACGTGCGTGTTTTTATATGAGAAGATAGCGTTTTTGGTGTTAAATTCAAAGATCCTTACAAATCAAAGACAAAGTCACAAATCAAAGGGGGGTTGAGGCTACTTACAATAAAATTATTTGTTTCTCAGATATCTTAGATAAGCTAGATAAGAGATAACTATCGCTTCTTAGAAATATGAAATATTATATTAAAATGTATTCGCAATTTTAATAATCTCGGATTCATCTCGAATACGTGATATCTGATCCGAGTTCTCGGGTTTGTTACTATTTCTCGAATTTGAGATAATTTGGAATTGAAAAGAATAAATATACCCTTCAAAATTAGGTACTATCTGAAAAAAAATTTCCATTACTTACTGAATGATTACTTGTAGAGAAGAACGATTTCATAGTTTTGCCAGAAAAATTCAAACGTAAAAAATTCACCGTGTCCGCAGTTAACATGGAAATTTTTCCATATTTTCTTACTTCATTCAATCAAATGCGGAAAAAACACACCACTTACTGAAGCAGAGAGATTCATGGAACATAACCATTAACATGACTGCCAAGGCCGTAGCCAGGATTTTAATTCGGGGGGGGGGGGTTCAACTTTAAAAAATAAATATTCATATAATCTCATTTATGAGTATTATTTATTTATGTATAGGTACGTATACAATATTTTTATAATATTAAATTGAGCCGACAGGCTTTTTGGGCAGCAAATAAATCAATGACTTCTTCAGTCGGCACATTTATTCGGCGATGAACCGACATTAATGCCAATCCATTGAGTCTACTCTCGGTAGTCGAATTTCTAAGATACGTCTTTAATCTCTTCATTGTTGAAAATGAACGTTCGGATGGGCACATAGTAACTGGAAAAGTGACCAAAATTTTTAAAAGAATATGCACGTTTGGAAATATCTCTTTATTGCACTCTCCAAGTGCTTCCATCGCTGAATTAGGCAGGTTCTTTTCGCAGGTTTTGCGCCATTTCGTTTGCCACAGCGACAATTCAGATTTATTATTATTTTCTTGTAAAAATCTGCCATAAAACGAAAATGTATTTGTTTCAAATTTTGTTTGAGGCTTTACACATTCTGTCGGACTTTATTTATAAAGATCAGTCAGTGTTTTATTGTGTTTTTCAAACCGCAGTGTTAACTGATGTATGAAATCTTCTAAAAGTTGAATTATTATAGTAATGCGGAAGTATTTTTTCGGATCGTGCTCACAAACATTCGCGCGGTGTTGCTGACGTCCAATTGCAATTTTTTCACCTAAGAATTCGAGCAGGTTGTCAGCATCCAAATATATGTCTGCAAATTCTGTTTCTGAGTTTTCACGCATATTTTTGAAATGGTTAATAATAAGTTCAACATGTTGAACAGCAGCCGCTAAGTCGCATGAAGTGGACTGTAACATCTTGCATAGTGGTAATGTAGAAGCAAATAAACTGTTTAAGCAGCACAAGCTCACAGCACAAGCAGCATTTTACTGCCTATACTTGCGAGTATAGGAATTCTAATATTGGCCGTCACTGATTTATATTCTATGATTTGTGCAAGTTTTATAGGTAAGCGTTTTTCAAAATAAAACCTCCAGCTTTTCTTCAACATCTTTCGATAAGATTTTTCTATGCTGCTAAAAATATATATTTATTTATATAAAAAAATTCATTCATTTCGGGGGGGGGTGGGTTTGGTCCCCCTCATCCCCCCCCCCCCCCTGAATACGACCTTGATGACTGCGATCCAAACTCACTCAAAAAGAGTGAGTGCAACAAAAAATTTTTTTTTTTTTTTTGTTAATGGAACAAAACTCTTATGACAACAAAAAGTAACAAATTTTGCATACGATATACTTCAAAAATATATTATAATTGCTTATCGAAAAAGAAATTTAGAAAGTATTTTTTTTCCATGTTGAAAATTGAAAATGATTTATTACTTTTTTATAAAAAAATATCTTCAGTATCTTTCAGAAACCTTACCAAATTTCTCATTAAATCCCATTAAATACTAGATAAATAATTTATCGAACTTACTTATATCATGTCTTCAGAAACAGATCAAAAATATCGTTTTAGGTTTCTAAAAGACAAACTTTATAATAAATATACATTTATATATAAACCAATCATATATATCTATATGAAAACATTTTATATATACTTAAAAGTGTATATTTATGCTTTTATATATTCTTTAGTAAAGCAAATTACAAAAATCGTAAGTCCAAGCATTGCAGTTATCTGTAAATTTACATGCAATCATACATAAATTATGCAATGCACACATGCACACATATCAATATATTAAGCCAGCACACTCGACAACAACAACAAACACTATTTTACGCTCACTAAACATTTATGCAATTTTAAGAAAATATTAAACAGCATCTTAAGAAAATTTTAGCCATGCCTATGCCTTAAACTATGCAAGACAAAAGTACGGCACAACATTGCCAAATGCATTGCAGAGTGCATTGAAGGGTGTTGCATATACTTAGGAGTTGAACCATAAAGTAAGGTAAATACTTATTATATAGCTTGACAACAACAACAACAGCAACAACAACACAAGTATCTAAAACAATTACAATAACAAGTACAGAAGCAAAAGCATATAAACACAGCTATGTTGTGTGTGTGTGTGTGTGTTTGTGTGTGTGTGCCCTAATGTTGGTTTTCATTTTAATTTAAGATAAGTCAGAGCAACTTAAATACACAGGCACACAAACCAAATTTTATGCCCAAAAGTATGCAAATTTTATGTATATAAATATGTATATTTATATATTGCAGATTTTCGGGCTGCTACATTTGTTAGCACAAGACAAGAACAAAATAAAAAGAAAAAAAAAAACAAATAAAATAACAAAAAGAAAACAACAAGTAAGAGCAAGCTAGGCCTTGGTTAAGGCTTAAGAAAGTCATGTGGTCACCATTGTTGTTGCGTTGTTGCTGCTGTTGTAGTTTTTGTTGTTATTGCTGTGATGTATTGCATGTATGTAGCTGCACCTGGAACCACCCAAGAAAATAGTTTACCCAAACACACACACACACACATACACATAAACTTATAGAGCAATGCACAAATCTACGCACACTAGCAGATTTTCTAAGAAAACTCACACCAATTGAACAGCCCGCTGCTTCTTTGAAGCTCCTAAAGGTATGTGTAGCGCTTTGGTCAAGCAAGTGTTGGAACTGAGCAGGGTGTTGGTGGCACTGATTGCACTTTGAAGATGTTGTTGGCTTCAGTCAGGGGTACATGATGGAGTGTGTGCACATAATTCAAACGCACAATCAATGCAGAGGCTCGTTGAAAGTCTTTGGTTCCTAGGTTTTGTATATTAAATGAAAACCTGTCAGTAGCTGCCTACGCTATGCTGCTGGGGGTCAAGTCAAACCAGGCTGTTACCATACTAGAAACACTTGTGTTCTTGTTATTGTTGTTGACGTTGTTGTGCCGTACCAAGTATCTTGATATAGTTATGTGGCAGGAGTTGCTTAAGAAGTAGGTACCGAGTATAGCTTTTTGAACCTATTTTAATAAGAGATGCAAAATGAATTGAAATCTTAAGAAGTTTGCAAAAGTGTGTCGAAATGGGGGGGACGTGTGTAAGTTTAGAGTGAGATAGCTTTGAAAGGACTGACATTTACTGCTTTAGTGTAAAAGTGAGAGAGAGAGTGAACAGCAGAGTGCACACATTGCAAAAGGGTTGGCTCAAAAATTATGTAGCTCTGAAAGTTCAGGAACACCATCAGAAATTATATGGTTTCATTTAAGGAAAATATTCAAATTTTTGTTGGAATAAACTGTACTTTTAAAATAAACTGAGTGTGCAGGCTAAAATTTATTTTTTAGGTTATTAAAATAATTTATAAGTGTCTTAAAGTGAGTTGTTTTTGCATAAAGAACTGAAATTCAAATGTATGAAATATTGCTAAAAACAAACTTTAAAATACAAAACATATCTAAGCTAATTTATAATTTCAGCATAAGTTACGAACGTATCTTAAGAACATTGTTTATTATTGTTAATCAAAAACATTAATTATTCGAAATATTTTCAAAACTAAATTTTTTAGACATCCAGAAAAAAAATGTTTTTCGTTATTTCCAGTAGTCGGGAAAATAGCGTGGAAGAGCGTGAAATGTAATAATTTTTGTAACTTGAAAAAATATCATAATGATTGTTTTAGAATTTGTCAACAAAATTAATATCATAATTTTATTCGTATTAAAAAATTGCAGATTTAATTGCATTGCCCATCAAAACTCGCATGTTTAAAACGAATTGGTTTGCATTACTTAGTAACTAGTCAGTACACACAGGGTGTACTGCTGTTATGCTGTTATGTCAAACAAATCAAAAAAATCCTGTTATGTCAAACAAATCATGGATTGAAATAACAAATTTCTTTGTTAAATACCATCCAACAAACGAAACTATCAAATCAACTGTCGGTTAACTGTAAGTCTATAGAACACGATAGAACACCCATATAAAAACGTACTTGTTGAAATTTTATCACTGTTGTGGAAGTTGATGTTTAGCCGAGTGTGCTGACGTTTGCGTCTAGTACTCGAATGTCTTAGGTTCAAATACCGGCAAGATCAACAACAAATTTTTTTATATAAAATATTTTTTTAATATAAAAAATTAACTGTACAATGATTTTTTAAGCTTGTATTCAAACTTATTTGAAGGTTTTTTTTGACCAAAAAATTAATGAAATAGAATTAGCATTTCAATTATTAAATAACAATTTTTGTTACTTACACAGGGTAAGTAACTTACAATTTGCTAGGGTACGAACCCACGTTCTCATGACAGTCCAGCAAACTTCCACTGAGCTCTTAATTACGTTAAGACAATTATAGCAAACCACGTGAAAAAACTATTGCTTAGAGAAGACAGACATTTCAACATAAACACAAAAATATTTCAATAGATGATTTTAACACTACAAAAATATTTTAATAATATAACTGAAATATATTATAAAATATATAAATAATAGAAAACTGTTGACTTAAATCAGTGATCGGCACCCATGAAGCACATGCTTTGCCAAAACTCTCACGTATTTTCATGCTCTTTCACTCACTCGACAAACAACTAGTGCCGAAGCAGCATTGTTTTGATTGATATGCTATTTTTTTGTCTCACTTCCACTTACAGTCTCATTTTTAATTTTGCCGATCACTAACTTAAATGCAAATCATTTAATCTAACAGTGTTTGGAAATAGCAGCGGGTGACTGTTAATATTACAGTTGATATTTTTCTGAGTGTACACTGAGAAAAAAACACATACCTTGCTCCGGTAAAAAATTTCTCTATTTTTGATAATAGCAATTTTCTCTTTTTCAAATAAAATTTTCTTCAATTAGAATAAATTTTCACATTTTCGAAGAAATATTTCTTTACTTCGAGGAAATGGAAATATTTAAATGTCTCTAATAATGATAAGTATTTTTCTCGCACAAAAAATGTCTCATTTATAGAGAAATTTTATTGAAAATGAAAAACTTTTCTTATATTTTGATAAAAAGTTCACTATGAGAAGTATTTTCTTCAATAAAAACAAATATTTTCTCAAAAAAAAATATATTTTTCTCTAAAAATGATATATTTTTCTATTTCATGGTAGATTTTTATCATTTTTAGAGAATTTTTAGTATCGCAAGTAGAGAATAGCATTCTCTGGAGCAAAGTCTATACCATTTTTCTCTAAATATGATGCCTTTTTTATCATATTCCGAGACACTTTTTTCTGAGTGTAACCATTTTCTTTTTTAGAAAACATTCATTTCGCGTATTGGTTGATACATCCTTGTACTGCATCTGAATCCATATTCAAGTTTGTTGTCATGGACCGATTTTCATAAGATATCTATCTCATCTTAATAAAAAACAAGCAATCGTCATAATTCGCATCTAATAACGGTCAAACTATAAATTCTTGCTATTACAGTACTTTTCAAACTTTTACTAACCGTAAAAATGTTCAACCTGAAAGTATGCAACCAGAATTTATTTGTGAATAAATCGAATAAATTTTTCTTTTAACCACATTTGCGTAAGTGATTTATGAAATATTTGTAAACGTTTTCGTGTTAATGAATGTTTTTTAATTGTTTACAAAAAATTGTTATACTGCCAAGTTTCAAAATAATATCAGCAATGGCCCACGAGATAGGAATTTTGAAATTGAACGTTGAAAGGTTGAAAATAATTATTAAAAGTGCATCTTCTTTGGCGGCGAGTAAAATTTCAAGGTCGTGACGCTAAGCTAACGTTTTCAATTCATATTAATATTTTCAAAAAATGTTAGTCGCTAGCGAGAATTGAACCCTGGCCATCGTTGCTCGAGAGTCGGAATCTATACCTTTGCGCCACGTAGGCACATGATAAACAGGCAAACAAAATGTAATTAAAACTGAACGCGTGACATTCTGTCCGTAACATTAATTTTCATCCGGAAAGTATGCACAGAAAATTTATTTCTTTAAGCTTCAAACGAAAATATTTAAGCATAGAGATACAGCCAGCGGGTACACATTCTACTGCCTGTTCGCCGCATAATAAGCTTAAAGCTTAATTTGGTTCATTGGTTGTGATCAAAAACTTGACAGATGTTTGACAACATGCGAAAAATAGTTAATTCAATTTAATAATAAAAGCAAAAAGTGTCAAAAGTGCAATATTTAAAACTGCCGAGAATATTTTTTGCCAGCCAAAAAACGTTTCAAAGCTAAGAAAAATAGCTAAAACAGGAGCAGAACGCGTTCGTGAAAATAAAGAGCGTATTAGAGCTAATGATGAAGTTAAGGTGATTGCAACATCGGCTGAGTTCCAAAATGCATTTTTACGAAGCATCAGTGTATTTTGGTGAATCTACAAAGAATCAATCCCCAGAAAAATACACTGTTGCTTTGTAAAAATGTATTTTGGAACTCAGCCATCATCTCAACAAAATTTTATAGCCAACCAAGTTGATAAACTCAACCATCAACGTTCGCTGCTTTACGAGGTCCTCACTCAACATAGCAATTTTTATGATCAGGAAGCAGGAGGTAATAATCAACAAGATTTAACTCTGCTTTCGGAGGCTACTTCAACGAGTACTATACAAATGCAATTTAGCATTTGCAAAAAAATGCAACTAAAACACCAACTGAACTAAAACAAGTACCGAAAATTACTGTTATTTTAAAATTTTCAAATGAAAAAAATTATCGAAAGATTTTTTCAAATATACCATTATGTTACAAATGTCCTCAGCTTCACGAATATTAAGTCGCTTTTAAATTTGAAACTGATTCTTTAAAAGTAAATTTCTTGATTAGTATATTTCGAGGAAAAATAAAGGTTACTTTTGACTTTTATTTTATGGGTCAAAAATAGCAGTTATTTTGTGACTTTAATTTTTTCGGTCAAAAATATCAAGCAATTAGTGTTTTTTTAAACTTCGCTTGACAGATTGAACTGTTGACACCATGTGTAAAATGTCTTACCAATGAGATGAAAAATAATGGTATCAAAATTTTTTTAGTCGGTAAAATGACTTGAACAAATTTAAATTATCTTATATTTTTGACCGGAAAATAAACGTCAGAAAATAACTGTTATTTTCGACCGATAAAATAAAAGTAAAAAATAACTGTTATTTTTGCCCAAAAAACTATTAGGCTCAAAATAACTTTTATTTTTGTCGGAAAAAAAAACAAAGAGATAAAAGTTAATATGTGACACTTTCGATAAAAACCATAGCCGATACAGCCCCTGGATGCAAATATTGAATCAACAGATTATTATTCCATTTCGTATTGATAGAATTTCTTTTCAAATGCTTTCTCTCTCTATTTCACACTAAAGTCTCTCTTATTTCAAACTGTTAAAGAGTTTCACTTCTGCCACGTGTACGTTGATACACGCGAGTTTTTTTTTTTCTATTACATCTTGTGCATGTGATAGTTGTCAAAAATTTCGGTAACTTATCTAAAACGATCACATATTTCAATTTCAGGAACTTTAGAAAATATAGATCTTATGTGATTTCTTTCAAGCTGTGCTCATGGTTTTTTTGGTATCGCTGAACAGGATGTAAGTGCATAGGTCATCAGACATGGTTGGTGGGGTGCATAGGTGGTTGGCGTGACTGATGACGGGCAAAGGGGTGTGTTAATTACATTCACTGCATTCTTTCGGATTTGATTGACAGGCACTTCCCCCGTCAACAATCGACATGCGACGATGTGCTATTAAGGGGAGTGTGGCAGCATGTGGCGAGCTTTCTCAAGGATGCCTTAAAATAAATTTATATTTTCTTCAATTATTTTCAAAAGCAGCTTGTAAACTTATATTAATTGTGTTTTTCTTTTTTAAAAAAAAATCACATAAAAATAAAGTTTTTTGTATAAAACATTAATTTTAGTTAAAGTTAAAATTTTGCTACTGCAAAATTTATTAACCTAGGCACGGCATAGAACGCACACATAGCTAGTTATCGCAGCAAAAATCGGTGGCGCAAAAAAAAAACGTGAAACACAACTAATAGAATATTAAAAAAAAATTCTCTAACTTACAACATTGACGAGGCATAAATGTGGGTTTTTTGTGTTGGTGTGTGTGTGTGTTTACGTGTATTTTGCTTGTGCTCATGTTTTTGTGTTGTTAACGAAATTTCAGTTTAAGCTACTGACCGACCCAACCCCCCAAACAATTCAATTAAAGAATTCACCCTAAAAAAACCGAACTTCACACACACACACACAAACACTAACACACAAAAACATTTTTCCCCGGGAAAAACTAATGCATTCAGTTAAAAATTATTTTTTATTTGCTTTGTGCACCAATTTTTGTTGTTGTTGTTGTTGTTGTTGTTGTTTTTGAACCAAAACCAAAAGCCCAAAACTAAAAATCAACACAACCAATATTATATGTATGTATTGTCAGTGTGTGTGCTATATATGTATCAATAGGTTTTTGTTGCACGCATCAAACCAACCGTGCATAGTCGGGCAATTATACAAAAAAAAAAAAAAAAAAAACTCAACATAACCTCAAACTCCGTAGCGGGCCTTTCAAAATTTTAGCCTGCATTATTTTTTCAAAACTGATTTGGCGCTTATTTTATGCTTCATCGAAATTATATAAATGAAAAAAAAATAAAAAATTAAATCAACGTTTGTAAAAGACTTACGAAAAAAAAAATAATTTAAATAACAAGCAGAAATTAACAAAAAACCGACATAGCTACATGTTTTTTATACGGCCTTTTGTTGTAGTCTTTATTATGTTTCATATTTGTTGTTTTTTTTATTTTTCTTTTTTTATTGTCATTGCTTGTCTATGTTATGGTTGTCCCATATATGCGGAGGCAGCCGCTAAAAAAGTACAAAAAGTATGCAGGACAACAAATATTTATTGACAGACAAATGACGGCGCCCACACACACACACACACACACACACACACATGAGCGCAAATGAGACAGCTCGTACAAATGTGGCTGAGTGTAGCAGAGCAAAAGCGAGAGAGAACTTTAGTAGCAGCTCCCTCCACACGCACATTATCTCAGCAGCCTTTACGCGCGCCAAACAGTCGCACATAAATATTTTTGTTACCGTTACGCTTGGTTTGAGGCGCCAAAATGCAGCAGCTCTGAGCAAAGTTTACCGTTAGCACATTCGTGCGAACAAGCATACGTCATTTTTTGCTTACCCATCAGCAACAGCTACCACACACACACACACACACACATAGCCAAAGTTGCCACAATAGCGTAAAATGCATCCCAACTACCGAGACCTCAAACTTTGGATTCGGCCTTTTATTTTTGCATGCTTTTTTACGCGCCCCTGCATTCAATGCAATTCTTTTCGTCCTTTTTTAACCTGTGTTTGCTTGTGGACTCAAGCACATGCAAGGCAAAAACAAAACCAACAACAACAACAACAACAACCAGATTAAAAAAGAAAAGGCAACGCCAAATAAATCCTATGTATATTTTTGCACTCTGACAAAATTGGAACTCTGCATGCCGGGAGGCTAGTGCAAGCAAGTTGGCGCTCAGCGGCGCACAGTGGGGCATTTTCTTAAGACTAGTGGTTATTTTCAAATTGAAAATTGATTAAAAATAAAAATAAATTTCCAAAAGAAAATTTCCTTTATAAATTAAATTGACGTTTATGTTATTTAATTTGAAATTGGAGCGTTTTTGGTAGAGCGTCACCAAAAAGTGAACAGATGATAAGGATGAAACATTAAATGTATATTTTTAGGCTCAGGCTCAGGTAAAGATCAGTCGCTGCAGGATTCCTTGAAGGTTCCACTCAACGTAGTGAACAGCCGGTAAGGGTCGAACGTTAGTCGTAAGATTTATTTCAACACATTGTTACATAACAATGATAACGGTGATAATGGTATTCAATAATATTGGTATTCGGCTATTTCAGTATACAGTTATATTATTCAAAAGGATACCGTCCTTCGGACTCAGGAAGCGCAGCAAACAGAACATTGGTTAGGTAAGGTTAATCCGTTTTTCTCTCTTTAGAGTCTCACATGGACCTTATAGTTCTTAGTGGCACGGATTGCTTCTCAAAGATTTGCGTAAAATTCGTTAATATTTAGGAGGGCCTTCTAGAGGAACTTTGGCTGAATATTTTAGTGCAGATAAAGTTGGTGCGCTTAACTGTTGAAGTCTGAAACTCCATGTCCAAAATTTCCTGTCTCCTCTAGACTCTAAGCTTGAGAGATCTCTCAAAGACTAGAAAATGGAATGTGCGTAGGATTTGAGTCCCCACCACATTACTCCTGTCCAATGACAAAAAATACCAGCCTCGGATATGAAACCCGGATATGAACCCCGACCCCGAACAACGTTCACGGCCACCGAAAACGAAAAACAGACAATGATTTACGGATATGCACCTGGCATGTTCGAACCCTTTGGAGAACCCGCCAAGTGGAGAAAGGAAGATGTCTCTCTCCAATTGGCGGAAGCCCTCGTAAAAATAAAGGCTGACATCATCGCCATCAAGGAGATGCGATGGAAAAGACAAGGATGCTCTTAGAGAGCAGACTGCAATACCTACTATATATATACATCTATATCTACGTCTTAAGTAGGAAACTATGCCACCTTGTTTCCCGGTTCAGACCTGTGAAAAAAAGGCTAGTCACAATCCATATCACGCTCCGACGGAGGAAAAGAACGATTTATTTATTAATTTAGTTAAGCTTAATATGAGAAGTTACATACTTAATAACTAGAACTTGTAACTAATAGGGAGTATCTCAATTCATAATGGTACCATATCTTAATTGTAAGAAGTTTTTGGGGAAGGGGAAGAAGTGGCGTTGGAGTTAAGAATGGTATTCGCAGTCAAGATCTGCTCTGATGAAAATCAAATTCACTGACCAAATTATTGGTAACCTGAAGCATCCTGGTTATAGGTTCACATCTACAGTCGGTGTGGTGGAAGTGAAGGTGAAAGAGAGTTATATACTGTAAGGGGGTTTTCTCAAAGGCTGAGGTATGACTCAGCCGCTCCAGGGTCAAACGAAGGACCCTCGAACCTCCGTTAAATAAAAGGACTTGTTGGTTTTAATATTTCAATTACAATCAGTTTTATTGAATAATCTTTATGATTAATTATGGATATATATGTATATATATTTTGTACATAAGTCTTTTCAAATACACAACAATAATCATTCGTGGGTATCAAGCTGTAATTTTCCAACAATTGCCCTCTCTGACTCTGCCTCGGTGATTACTGGTTCTGGTGCGGTAATATTCAGGATTCGGTGCTTCGGTAAATATCGGTGATTTGCGTTCGTGGCGAGTTTTATGCGGCTTGGCTTAGACAGAGCTCGACAGAGTGCGTTGGATTTGGAAAATATACCGTAGAATTATTATATACAAAAGTAAAATACATACAGTGGCTCACAGCTTATTTCGTGCAGACGATGTGTTAAACTTTGAAATGCTATAACTTGGTAACTAGTACTGGTAATGAAAAAATTTAAACGACATTTGTTTGCTAGTAATTATACATTTAAATATAAACTTTCATTTTTTTATATAAAAGTCTACTAAAAAGATAATAAACAAAAAACTGAAAAAGCAGCAGAATTCAACGCCACAGCTTATTTCGTGCACACTGTTTTTACATGTAAGCTTTTGAACGTGATGCCGTTATTTTCTTTTTCTCGTTCGCTATTTTTATCTTGACTGATGTCCTGATTCTTCTGATCGGAGCTAACAGTTGTTTTTAGTCTGGACTTAAAACCTTAAGTGCACTAATTGATTTGTTTTAAAAATGGGCCGTCGCACAACAATATAACAGCACGAAATAGTTTTATTTCACTTTAAAAAAGAAAAAATCCAACCGCAAATAGCTGAAATAGTAAAATTGAGACCCTCTACAGTGCAGTACATCATCCAGCGCTTTTTGCAAGAAAATCGTGTGGCTGATAAGGCCAGAAATGCTCCAAATAAAATATGTACAGAAGCGGACGAGCGACTTATTCTGCGAAAAATCGTAGAAAATCTGAGGCTTAGGGTCCCAAATTGGCCAAGGAGGTTGAGAAGGAGTTGGGCAAGAAATGCTGTGCCGAAACAATTCGTCATCTGCTGCGGGCCAACGAGTTTAATGGTCGAGTTACACGCAACAAATCTTATATTAAAAAAAAAAATCAGCTATGTCGACTGAACTTCCTCAAATAACACGTTTTATATTCTAGGACATTCTGGAATGACGTCATTTTCTAGGACGAGTTTAAGTTCAATATTTTTGGCTCCGAAGGAATGCAATATGTATGGCGTAAGGCTTATACCGAGCTGAACAATAACCATCTCAAGCCTACAGTAAAACATGGTGGCGGCAGCGTAATTGTTTGGGCCTGTATGGCTGCATCGGGCGTTGGAAAATTATTTTTTATTGGAGGCATTATGGACAAGACAATGTACCTAGATTTTATAAAAGAAAGTTTGCTTCAAAGTATCGACACCTTGGGCGTACGAGAGACATTTCGGTTCTACCAGGACAACGACCCAAAACATAAATTGAGAATCGTCCAGTCATGGTTGATTTGGAATTGCCCGCATCTTATGAATCCGCCTGCACAGTCACCCGACTTAAATGTAATAGAAATTTTGTGGGCAATTTTGGAGAGTGGCGTTCGCAAGCGGAATATTTCCAATAAAAATTAATTAAAAAAATGCATTGATGGAGGAATGGCAACAAATACCCCCAGATATTACAAAAAATTAGTAGAGTAAATGGATAGCCAGTAAATGGATTAAAGATGTAATTTAACAAAATGGCGGCCACACAAAATATTAAAAAAGACAAACATATTACATTTTCTTAAGATTCAGTGGAGTGCACGAAATAAGCTGTGGCGTTGAATTTTGCTGCTTTTTCAGTTTTTTGATTATTATTTTTTTAGTAGACCATTATATGAAGAAATGAAAGTTTATATATAAATATATAATTACTAGCAAACAAATGTCGTTTAAATTTTTTCATTACCAGTACTAGTTACCAAGTTATAGCATTTCAAAGTTTAACACATCGTCTGCACGAAATAAGCTGTGAGCCACTGTACATCTTTTGCAGCATTAAATTATACAATGTAATTTTTATGTCTTATGTAGTATATATATATATTTCTCAAATTGTATAAATAACTTATATATATATATATTGTATATTTCTTTTCAATAAAAATTATATATATAGCATATTCTTAATTTATATCATCCCTAACGGGTAACTAATATGACAAGCTAAGTGTTCGGAGGGATATCCAATCGACCGAAGCCGATAGTGAAGTCCGACCGAGTGCAACAAACACAACTATTAGACACTCGGAAGGGTATCCATTCGGCCGAAGCCGACGGTGAAGTCCGACCGAGTGCAACACGCTAAGTATTCGGAAGGGTATCCAATCGACCGAAGCCGACGGTGAAGTCCGACCGAGTGCAACAAACACAACTATTAGACACTCGGAGGGGTTTCCATTCGGCCGAAGCCGACGGTGAAGTCCGACCGAGTGCAACAAACACAACTATTAGACACTCGGAAGGGTATCCATTCGGCCGAAGCCGACGGTGAAGTCCGACCGAGTCCAAAAATAAAGAATCTAACTACAATGTATGAAACGAGCAACCAGCCTCTCGGTGTTTTGCTCAAAAAATTAGTTTACTCGTTGCCAAGTATGAGACGGACAAGACACTACGCCTTCGAGCCGTCCCCACTGTCGACACAGTTGGCTTGTCTTATATAGTTTATTTACAAAACGTGTTGTGAATTATATTGCATGTTATACAAATTCTGCTCATAGCTGATGGTTGCTCTATCATGCGTTGGCGGTGTGTCTGACTGGCTGTGATATTGTTGTTGCTGCACACTATGCTGGTAGGTATTCGTTGTGTTCAACTAGTAGATTTTGTAACGCCGTTACAAAATACCTGAGATTGCGTGGTTTGACATTAAAGGATATTTATTGGAGTAGTACTGGGCAGCTAACGATTCCGCATACTAGTTGATGATCAATTTCAGACGGTTGGCATAAGAAGGTAAGCTTAAACTGTCAGAACCGGGAAGACCACGAAGTGCGAAACAAATGAATCTTTACTGAGCGGCTTCAATTCGCATTAAATGTGTGCTGTAGATGGGACACCAAACATGGCTGGCTTATTCGAGGATGGCTCATATATAGGAAATATAGAGAGATTTTGTAGCTGCTTTATTTGGGTGGCTCTAACAAAGGAAAGATAGAGAAATTTCGTAACGTAAGAATTGGAGAACTCTCTGGACCAGTGTTTTACGAAACCAAGTACAGAGTTGGCTCTACTTATGATATTATCAATATGAGACCGAATGTAAAGTTTCTAGTCGCAAATAATACCTAATTTTGGTAAATAGCTTACAGAGGAAACTAGCTTACCGAGAATGTAATAAGTTTTCGGGAGAAGTTGGAGTCTCTTACGACAACGCTTACGAGGTGCTTTCAAGGACGCTTTCTACGCCAGCCTAGAGCACGTGTAAGATCACTGCCCGGCCCATGATGGAAAAATAGTCCTCAGCGATTTTAAATCGAAGGTCGGAAAAGAAGGCACCTTTGGCTCCACTGTCGGTCCATTCAGTCTCTTCAGTTTAAGATTGATCAACTGCACCAGGGCCCGAAACATGGCAGTTAGCAGCACCAGATTCAAACACCTCGACATCTACAAGGCCTGCCTGTGATCATGTTATGATCGACGGAAGGATTACTTCAAGTATACTGTATCCACGCACATTTCGGGCGGTCAATATTGACTTGGACCACTATCTTGTTTCAGCCAAGATTTCGATTAAGCATGTTCCCGTATCTTTTTATCTACGACTCACTGTTTGTTTGTCTCTTATTTCAAGTATTTCGTACAACTCTTGTCGTGGAAGAACTCTGTGTTCCATGAGTTTTTATACCAGTCAGGCACCTTCCTTTGATAGTCCATCTGTCATGTCGTTTCCTTCAATGCCCCCGTGGCTTGGAACCCAGTTCCACATTCTTATTGATGTACTTAATGCATCTAGAGCGTCTTTGCCAGCTAGTACATTTTTGGACTCGATAGTACATGGTTTTGATGGCCGCTTGGCTACAAAGAAAGATGTTAACTTAGGAGCGATAAGTGGTTGTACTAAGATCATCTTAAGATCCGAAAAAGTTTAAGTTTAAGACTATTTTTGGACTACAAATTTGCATTCAAGTAGTATTTTCAAGAAAAAGTATTTATGTTATTTAAAAGCTTAATTACAATGCAGCAGTGGCAGTGGTAGCAGCTGTGTCAGTGGCAGCGGCAGTGATCAGCTGTTTCGTATTTTACTGCCTGCAAATTACAATCTAGCAGTGGCAGCGTCAGCATCAAAAGCAGTGAATGTGGAATTCTTCTTAGTAGTTTAATTATTTGCATGTTGGCAGTGAATTTAGTGAACCTGGGCAGTACTGCTTACTGCCAATGCTGCTATGTAAGTTTTGCCATTGAGCAACAGTATTACTAAAGCAATACTACTGAGCAACAGTATTACTAAAGCAATACTACTGAGCAACAGTATTACTAAAATAACAGCTGATCAATGTCACTGCCACTGACGCTGCCACTACCGCATTATAATTCAGGTATAAGATTAAAAACTACTACTATGAAATTTAAGCTAAATATAATTCTAAATGTTGTTAAAGCATCCGAAATTTATTTTTAATTAAATGAAACAAATTTTTTATTAAAATCTGAAACAAAATATTATTACATACATTATTACAGTAAACAGTGTTTAAACCGTTGTGGATTAAATAGTAATCCTTTTCGGGTAACAATATTTTAAACTTTTTTGAACTAAAATCTAATCCTTTTTGAATTATAATATTTTAAACTTTCTGTGGATTAACAATTATTCCTTTTTGGATTAAGAAATGTTAAACTTTTTGCGGATTAAAAATAAATCCTTTTTGAATTGAAAAATTTAAAACTTTTCATTGGATTAAAAAATAATCTTTTTTTGGTCGTGTCCTATATGTAATCCAAAAAAGTTTAAAATTTAGTCCAAAATTTTTAAACGTGTGTGGAGATCATGTAGGTTGTGGTACTAATTGAGTACTTGCCAATTCGGCAATGTCCAAAACATTGTTTGCGGAAGTTTGCGTATGAGTTTTGCGTGTATGTCTAGAGAGTCCAAACATAGAATGATTTCAGGAGCTTTCGTTGGAGTTGATGTTACCCACTGAGCTTTTTCAAGTGTTTGAGATATATTGACTAATAAACCGCCGGCCACCATACGATGATGTCACAGAGAAGATTTGGACAAAATACCGTTGCGTGTATACATTGCATAAGAGAGGGTGAAAGGTTCCAAGTGCTGCCCAGCATCATCTCCGCTGCGTATTGCGTATTTATAACTTTTCTTACCCTCTTGTCCACTTTGATTCTCTACGTTAGCTGGTTTTCGAGTACAATTCCCTGATATTTCATGTGAGTTTTCGTTAAAAGTGGAGTGACGTTTATTTTTAGTGATATCCACTGTGGTATCTTGTATTTTTTCATAAAAAAGACCAGATCTGTTTTCTCTGCGTTGATACGATAACACCGATTGAGTACACCCATGTAAATACATCTGTTATTGTGTGTTCCTTTATATTATCCGCATAAGCTTTGATCTCTTCCTTCAAAGTTCTGAGTGGTCCATTGACAACAAGATTCCATGGTAGGAGTGAGAGAATTCCTCCTTGGGAAGGCGTGTTCTCCTCGGCTTGGACCTCTCTACAATTAAGTAGGTTGTCTATCCCAAAGTCCATTGCTGGTGGTGCATCTATGGCGCATAATCCCTTAAGGATTGCTACATTGTTGAATGCACCTGAATGTCTTGAAATGCCCCTAGTGCAAATTCTTTGTGGTGGAGCGTTTTCTCTACATGTACTACTAGTAGGTAGTGTAGTGCTGGCTCGACCGATTTTCATTTCGTATAAGTATGCTGGTTGCTGGCAAGCAGCGTCAAGTTTGTACTCTCTCTTATATACAGTTCTATCAACGTCTCAAGTGTTTTGAGTAAAAAGGATGTATATAAGTCTTGAAGCGTCACCTTCGCTTAACATAGCCTAGTCAGCAAAGCCACTTGATTTTAATGCGGTTCATCTGATTTACGTTAGCGTACAGCTCATATAGTTCTTGGTTTCATTAAATTTGTTGATTACCATTTACTTCGAACTCTCTCAAAGTCCTTTAACAGAACTGTTTAAAATCCACGTTTGTGCTGCATGTAAAGGGTGTTTTTTTATGAGTTTTTTTCCCAATATGGATTACTCTATTGTCTGACAGTTGTTTTGACAGTTTAAAGTGACGTCTCTACTCAATATTGTTTGTCAAATCATCATGAATAGGTTAACTCCAGAACAACGCTTCCAAATAGTGAAAATTTATTTTCAAAAACAGTGTTCAAATAAAAATGTTTAAAGAGCACTTCGTGAACTTTATGGTACACATAATCGTCCGTCTGAGACCACTATAAAGAACGTAATTACAAAATTTGGGTCTACATTCACTCTTTTGGATGCTAAGCCAAGTCAAGAATTACCAATGCATCCCGATAAATGTACTGTTTGGTGCGGTCTATGGGCTGCTGGAATCATCGGTCCTTATTTCTTGAAATATGAGGAAGGATGACGCGTTACCGTGAATGGAAATCGATACAGAACCATGATCAATGAATTTTTGTTGCCAAATCTTCAAGATATGGATGTGAACGAAATGTGGTTTCAACAGGATGGTGCCACTTGTCATACTGCGGGCAAAACAATCGACTTATTCAAAGCACATTTCAACGACAACATTATTTCGAGAAATGGACCGGTGAATTGGCCTCCGCGTTCGTGTGATTTGACGCCACTTGATTATTTTTTGGGAGATAAGTGATGTCATTGGTTTATGTGGATAAACAAGCAACGATTGACGCTTTGAAAACCAATAATTAACGTGTCTTTGCTGAAATACGCCCTCAAATGCTTGAAAAGGTGGTCAAAAATTGGACCTCCAGAATGACCTTTGTGCAAAATAGTCATGGTGGCCATATGCCCGAAATTATATTTAAATGTTGAATGCCAAGAAATTATATACCAAATAAAAAAATTTTTTGGCCATTTCATAATTTGGCATGTGTTTTATTTAAATTTCAAAACAGCAAGCTATTAAAACCTTTAGAAGTACGAGCATGATTATTGTCTTATAGAGCGTAAGTTTTGTTCGTCTTGAGCGGGTTCTGCTTCTTATTGCTTACTGAGCCCAAAATAATACCTGTCGACCGAAGTAAGAATTAGCTTCGTTTGATCTAAATGCTTTATCATTACATGAGTCAATACTTGAAGTGGTTTTCAAGACGCTAGTTATGTTTAATGATGCAAGGTCATTTGTCTTATGTTCATTGCAGGATCCATTCGAATCGACTGTGTTTTTCTGAATGATGATGTGTTACAGTCGGATTTCCCGTAACTCGAAGATAAATTGCAGTCTTTTGATACTTTGAGTTAGGGCATATTCAATAATTTTCCTGTTTTTGGAGGGGAAATTCAAACAATTTGTATAGTTTTGTATTAAAAATATGTCCCTACAACATACCAAATTTGCAATGTTATTGAGAAATCATTTTGAAGGCTTGAATTTAAAAATTTTTTGTACTCTGCACACTCAGAAAAAAGCTTATCGGAATATGATAAAAAAGGCATCACATTTAGAGAAAAATGGTATAGACTTTGCTCCAGAGAATGCTATTCTCTAATTTCGATAATCAAAATTCTCTAAAAATGGTAAAAAGTTTCCATGAAAAAGAAAAATATATCGTTTTTTGAGAAAAAACTTTTTATTTTTGAATAGTGAATTTTTTATCTATAGCTATATAAGAAAAGTTTTTCATTTTCAATAAATTTTTCTCTATAAATGAGAAATTTTTGTGCGAGAAAAATACTTATCATTATTAGAGACATTAAAAAAATTCTATTTCCTAGAAGTAAAGAAATATTTCTTCGAAAATATGAAAATTTATTATAATTTAAGAAAATTTAATTTGAAAAAGAGAAAATTGCTATATCGAAAATAGAGAAATTTTTTACCGGAGCAAGGTATGTGTTTTTTTCTCAGTGCATGCTTAATTTATAGTGTAGGCTTCAAGGACGAGAATTATTTAGTTACAGCTAGAAATATTTAAACGCTTTTTATGCGAAAACCCATTTAGTAATTTCATGTCAAATTTTCGTAGACAAACCAAATTTGAAAATTAAGCTAATTCTTTTGCAATAACAATAGAGTTAAGCTACTACCGCTTTCTCGCACTTTCTCAGTATTAACCCATTTGAAGCTACAACCCAAAGTAACATAGAAATATAATACTAAGGTTTGCAGTGGCTCCAAACAAGTTAATGTGGGAAAAGTTTACCCACCAAAGTTTGGATTGGGCTCAGGGACAACACAGGACATAATTACTTATCATGCTTACAAAGATCTAATTACAGAATAGCTTTTAGTCTACTTTTGAGTTGACCTTTTGACAAGTTCTACGAAGTCTAAGAAGGATGTCAAGTGTTTTCAGTACCGTTTCCATGGAAGATTGTGAGTAGACAAAAAAGTCGGCGATGTAAATCGAATTCATGTGTTAAAACCTGAAATGTAAAATTTTATTTTAGAATAATATATTTTGTAAAATAGTGCTTTGAGCTTTATGTCAAATAATTCATGAAGTTTGCTACAACAGCTAATTTTTTTATTTAAAGTCATCTTATTTAAATATGTTTTGTGTTATACTTAAAATATTTTTCTATTTTTGCAAAAAATCTGTCGTTTTTAACCACTGTATAGCGGTCCAGTTCAGCCGTGTAGACGCCTTCGGGGCGCCGCCACAAAAAAAAAAGTGCATTGTCCGAAACTCAGTTCCACCACGGCACTCCTACTGCATCCTTTACTGCTCTACTGCTACTACAGTCAAACATTTATTTTTTATTCTTCACCCATTCCCATTTACCACTCCACGAACAATTGTGTGCCCTTGTGTCTGTTTTGAGCCACCATGGCGCACATTATCATCATCATCGCTCATTCTGAGCAAACACAGTCAGGTTGTACTCCTGTCCTTCTCTCTTGCCTCCACTGATTTTTTATTTCACACACCACCACTCACACCAAAGCACTCACACACACACACACACGCACACCCACGAGCACATCACTCTTCTTATGTTGCACCCTTTAGCATGAAAAATTTCGAAATGCCTGAAAAATTTTAAAAAATTATACGCCATCCTTTGCGTTACCGCTACGTATTGCACCGTCCCATATGTAGCAGCGGCTTTTTGATTATCCTCATTGTGCCCCATCATCAGCATTGAAGAGAGCGCAACACGCAAAACCGTTATTCATCAGGCATTCATTCACCCACTCACACTCACTCTCTTTCTCTCGTTCTCACTGACGCTTACTCACTCCCGTTCTTGTTGCATCTTCCTACGTTAACACAATTTTTTTCTGTCTTTTGTTTTTATGCCACCGCTGCTCGCGCTCTTTGTGCTCTCTTCAATGCCACTCAATCAGCAGTAAAAACGGTAAAAAAAATAAATTCATAAAAACGCGTTTGATACACAAAAAAAAAAACACATCTCTATATATTTCAAACTTTGTGTGCGTTCCATTCACACACTCGTTCTCTAACTACACGTGCCCGCTCTACAACCCTCTTTACTACCTTATCAATTTTTGTGGCCTGCTCATACTCCAACAGCCAAGCAGGCACCCACAGCACATCCACCCTACTGACCCGCACCAGTATTTTATGTTCAGCTACCCTTTCCTAAGCTGCTTGTTTACACCTTGCCACATCATGCTACGAAAACGTGCGTTCGTTCGTTTGTTCTCTCACAGGACCTTCAATCGTTCGTTTGTTGCCGTTATTTTCATCATCGTCGTCGTCGTTGTCGTTGTCGTCGTGCTGTCACTTTGACATTTTGCCGCCGCTTATCGTTGTTTCTGTGTTTTTGTCTACACATACTGCGTTGGCTCTGTTGTTATTGTTATTTCTGTTTCCTACTAAATTCGCTGCGTACTCATGCTCCGCTCACTACTCACACTTTGGCGCACTTTCTTTATTATCAATTTTTGTATTTGTGTCGCTCTCTTTAGCGCCTATTCTGCTTTGGCCTGCCCCAATGTGCTTGAGCCCACTCTGTGCGCATGTCGCGCCTTAACACGTTTTGTCTGATATTCTATTCTATCTTATTCACTACTTTTCTGTCTCTCAGTCATCTTACATTGCTGCTCTCTGGCAGTATTCGGCTTATCAGTTCTCGTCAGCAGTAAAAATCTTTTTGCACGTTTCTGTTTTGGTCAGTCAGCAGTTGTTTTTCGTGGCGCACGGTTAGCCTTTATCGTGTACGCATTAGCGGCTTTAGTTAAGGCCAAATAGATGCTTAGAAAAGCTTTGTAAGGCTTAGTTTGTATGAATTGGTGAAATTAAAAACAAAAAGTAACATCCAAAAAAGGAACACGGTTTCATATTTAAAGAATAAAAAAAGTGTTTTTTAAAAAACCTCAGTGCTTATATGTCAAACACCGACGGTCTGGATTATAACCGCAAGTCAAGTGCATAAATCAAAAATTAAAAAAAAGTGTTACAAAAATACTCTAAACTTAGATCGTAACTTTTGCCAAATCTTCCACGAAAAGTGTTTTTGACAAAACAAAAAAAAAAACAGCTTCTTTACACTCAGCTGAAATACTGCTCATCCATTTCAGTAACGTTTTGAATTTGTGCTCGTGTACATTTTTTCGTACTTTGTCAAGTTTACAAAAAAATCTGCCAAAATTCCGAAGAATCCGAGAAAAACACCAAAACAATCGACACGTGCAGCGTCGTCAACTGGTGGCTCCACCACGAAAATGGCCTCAAAAAGAAAAGCTTCAGTGCTGCTGCATAAGGTAGGTTATGCGTTTAAGTACAATGAGTAAGAAAAGCAAAAAAACAAAAAAAAACAAAAACCAAAAATATCTCACTCGTTTTCATACTCAGCTGTTTGTTAATGACGCAAAAAAGTTGATTTTGCCTTTTTTAAAAAAATGTTTTCAGTTTAAAAAATAGTTTCCAAAATGTTCCTTAAATTTTTCAAACATAAGCTTACATATTTAAAAATTAAAACTAAACATCAGTGGTAATTGAGCTTTAAGCTCTTTAGAGATATTTGGAGTACCAAAAACCACATTCCATGACTTTATCTAAAGGTTTCTTAGACAAGATGCCAAAGAAGAAACTTTTATGCTTGTAGGTAGATCGCGAAGAATTAATTTTCCAACCCATTAAGGCCATCCCAATGCCAGAATAGACTATTTCTATTCCAAAAACATCGTACGAAAATACTTGGGAAGACATCTAAAATGCCCAACACTCCAAAATCTGAATAAACTACCATGACGGAGTCTTTTTTCTTCCAAAACACTATCTCGGAAGTAGTTTGGAATATACAGTAGATTTCATTTCAAGCATATATCAAGATCTAAAAGATGCATCCACTTAAAAATGTCCCCATTTTATTTTGCATAATATATGACTTAGTTTTATTTTACTCCTAACAAAACTCATGCGCACATTAATAAGAACCCCCTTCTTCCCCCAAAATTATTTTTAAGGCATGAAACGAAGTCTTCAAAAACCACCAAATCTGAGGTTTGCCTTGAAAACGTATATTAAGCCCTAAAACATTCGTTTACACCAATAATTCTGTTTAAAGTTCAAAACTACCACAAGCGGAGACTGTTCGAAAACATCTTTTGGAAATTTCCGGGAGACACAGTTATCTTATTTTAATCATATACCGAGACCGTCCACTTTAAAACGTCCTCACTATATTTCGCAAAACAGATTTAGAATCTTCGTACGAAGTTCATACAAACTGGTAATATTGACTTCACTCTCCCCCCAAATAATGTGAAAGGCAAAACAAGGAATACTTATTTAAAGACCTACAGAAATTCATTTACATCAAGAATAGTTTTAAAAGTTCACCAATATGCCATAATGAGGACTTTTCTCATCCCAAAAACATTTTTCAGACTAAATCTGAAATGCTCAGTCGACTCATTTTATTGTTCTTATATACCGAAGAGCTTACTATACTTTTCCATACTATACTTAATAATAAATATCTAATAGATCCACACACACTAAAATTTTCTGACAAAACTCCGTAAAACGGATTTCGAATGTCCGCATGAAGTTCATGCAAACGGGAAATATTTATCCCTCCCAATATAGTGGATGTAAAAAACGAAGTACGTAGCATCCATCCACTCAAAAGGTTTGCCATGAAAGGTTTGCCTTATTCAAAGAACTAGAAAAACAAATTCACATCAATAATCGTTCCCTAAGCTCAGTAAAATTCCTAATAGCGACCAGGTTTATGCCACGAACATCTTTCGAATGTAGTCTGTACCACTCAGTCCGAGTACCAAGCCTCAGTAACTTGATCCTGACATTATATTTCACTCAAAAGCATTTTCTCTCAATAGATCTCAGTCTAAAATAAGGGCATTATTTTCCTCATAAATTCGTCAAATTTCATGGAATATCTGGTAAATTCTTGTGTCTCTCAATAGATCCCTGTGAAAAGTCTGCACAGATATCATAACAGACACTATTTTTTCCGTTAAATGTTAAACACAGTAAACGAGGTCTGTAGAAACCATCCAGTCTCAAACTTGTTTTCATAGTTCATCAAAATACTAATAGGAAGAGTATTTTTATTCTAAAAACATCTAACGGAAGTAGCCGTTTTATTAGTAAACCAATATTATTAGTAAAGATAGTCACCCAATATTATGTATTCTATAGATCAAGATCTGAAAGATCCATACACTAAAAAGTCTTGTCTTTATTATTCGCAGAACAGTTTTAAGACCTCCGTAAAATATCATGCAAACACGAGCGACTATTATTTCTACGTCACTTAACGTCAAATGCACGAAACGGGTTCTTTCCTGTCACACGGCTTGCCCTAAAAACTCAATCAATGCCCTTAAAAAAGTAATTTTACCAAGAATTGTTTTCAAAGTTTATCAACATATTAAAATGTAGTCTGTTTTTATACCAAAAATTTCTAAAGGAGTCATCTTTAGCGGTATAAGAACAGACAGTATAGTTCCTTATATTATATATCCTGTATATTGATATGTACTAGAACCATCCACTTAAAACTCCAGCCACTTTAATTCGAACAACAGCCTTAGAACCCTTATACAAAGCTCAAACTAACACGAACGGGTATTATTTCCTCGTTCCATAACGTAACACATAGGACGGAGTAGGTTCAAACCATCCAGTCAAAGTATTTGCCCTGAACACTTATTGAAAGTCCTTAAAAAATTCATTTAATTAAGAACTGTTTTCAAAGTTCATACACTTATATAAGTGAAGAATTTTATACCAAAATATCTAAAGGAGTCGACTAAAGTGGTATTTGGAGAGACAGTATAGTACATAATATTATATATCCTGTTTATCAAAATCTAAAAAAACTTCCCACTTAATACTCCTGTCACTTGCATTTGCCCAAAAAATTTAGAACCCTATTACAAAGCTCATACTAACACGAACGGGTATTATTTACTCGTTCCATAACGTAAAGCATAGGACGGAGTAGGTTCAAACCATCCAGTTAAAGTATTTGCCCTGAAAACTTATTCAAAGTCCTTAACAAAATTAATTTCATCAAGAATTGTTTTCAAAGTTCATAAACTTATAATAATGAAGACTTTTTTATACCAAAAATATCCAAAGGAAACAAGTTTTGTGGTATTAAAGACAATGCAGTTCTTTACATTATATATTCTGTATTTTGACATCTACTAGAACCACCCACTTTAAACTCCTGCGACTTGAATTCGTAAAACAGCTTAAAAACTCTCATCAAAAGCACATTCTAATACGAACGGGTATTATTTCCCCGTTCCATAACGTAACGTTTGAGATCCAAACACAAATTTTTCTCAGAAAACTTAGCCAAAGACCTTAAAAAAGTATTTTTCCTAAACAATTGCTTTAACATTCATCAAAATACCATAATAAAGACCTTTTTATTGGAAATTGTCCGGAAAAGTGTTCCTCTAAATTTCTGCTTTCTGAAAATATATGAGAAAAGTTCAAGCAGCACAACATCTTCCCTTAAAGCAATGTGAAGTTAACGATATCACATATCTCTGGCAACATATATCTGTTATAAGAGAATTCGAAGGACTTTTTATGCAGATCAAAGGAAAAAAATAAATTTTGAATGGCATGTTGTATATTCTCAAAGCTAAACATTAAATTGGATTGAAAAAAGTTCGAAAGCATCCTTTCAATGCATCCCTGATATTAACGATGAAAACTCCAAAAGTAAGATGAAATTGTTACCTACGGCAAATCTTCCCGAACTTAGGAATTAATACAACTTTCTTCTGAAAAATGTTGTTGTCCTCTAAAAAATGTATGGCTCTTAAAATTGTTGTACTTCCGAGGTCAAATTCGACGGGTAAACCCTCTACTTCCAGTTGGAGTTGTTTGGAGTTGTCTCGAGATCATCTTTAAAACAACAGGTGCAATTAGTAAACCGTTTTAAATGAAGACTAACCCACTCTACTGCAAACAGATGGGTTATTTGGTAACATGATTACACGGTAGTAAACAATAATGGAGTCGTTGTATTTGCCACAATGGGTCCCCAGACCCAACAATACGGAAAGGAATGACAAAGCTGGTGAATTGGCAAGATGTGGAGTGACGATAGACACAAACAGAATCATGACGGACATTTCAAAAGAAGCATCGACCTCAAAGCCAGAGATAATGCCAACACAAACTGGGCTTCCAGAAGTCATTGCCTTAAATTTAAAATGCTCTGGCCAGAGCTAAACGAAAGCCAAACTAAAAGCCTGTTGTTTTTGGAAAAATGAAAAATCCAGAAATCCAGAAATCCACTGGTGGAATTCTCAACACGGCACTGCGCCATCGGGGATTAATAGGATTGGCGAAACAGCACCAGACTTTTGTAGAATCTAAAGTGATCCGAAAAAACGGAAACAATTACCTATTTTCTGTTTGAATGTCCAGAATCGTCGATTCTAATAAAGAGGAAACAGATTTTGTGAAAACGAGCATATATTAAAAGGACTAAATTTTATTGATTACCACTACCAATGCGTTAAATTCAAGCAAAACGACGACAAACTAACTTTGTTGAATAGAAGAACTGCCATTTGTCCAACATTGTTAAGAAAAGTGAAAGCAAAAAATCTGTATACAATATAAATATCTCCTGTTCTAATAGAGGTGTTTGCGTTATATTCAGCTACCTCAGGCTAAACTCTTCCAAAATAGAACTTACCCCCTATTATCAAGGCGTTACAGTTAAACTCCTTGCTAGTTGGACTGCTTAGAGGACATTCGCTTAATCGGAATAATAGCTTTAAGACTAAGAATCCCTCATCCACTCTTTATCGGAATCCGTGGAAATATTGATATAATAGAAGCCATGATAATACAGTCAAAATTTTCAACAACTTCTCTAAAGAGGAAGTAGACTTTACATAGAACTGCAGCAACTTATTGGATAAACTTATGGATGAACTTTTTTTAGATTCATACAGACCATCAGAAGTTTCAACAACTAACTAACTATAGCTAAAACATAATAAGGTACAGTCTCGAAGTTAGTTCCGATAAACTAATAGACAAAGGGACATATAATGTACCAAACGAATCACAAATCTGCAAGCTCAGGATGCTGGTTTATGTTATAATTAATAGACTTATGTTAGAGTTTTACAAGACGAGTTTATATCAGGAATATCTCTTTTAAGAACTTAAATCAACCCTATTTTACCATGCAAAACCAAAATGAATTTCCATTTATTACCGATTACATTCGAATTATAGTCCTACGACCTCTTTTTGAAAATAAAGGTCTAAATTTTCTCAAAACTTTTGATATTAACTTCCTAAAACTTACTAGGCACAAGCCCCATCCAACGACATTATTTAAGGACTATAAATAAAATTTGCTCCAGCCCCCAAAAGATTTCACAGTAAGATTTCTTAATATCCTAGCAGAATTGCTTATATTACCGAAATATTAATCTCAGTTGTTCAAAAAATTATCTGTCAATGAAGTAGACTTCAAATTACGATACCAAAATAGCATTATTGTTCTTTTAGGGGGACGGGGGGGGGGGGGGGGGGAGGGAGGGGAGAGAGGTGGTTGATTTTAGTGACTTGATTTCACAAATAGATAAATTAATTTTAAAACAAGATTATATTTGCATTAATACGCCTTTTTAATTTACACAAAACAAAAAAACAGGGCAAAAGTTGCAATTCATCCAATCGCCAAGAATTATCCAGGAATTTCTTACAAAAACTTACCCACATGTAATGAAATCTTGTCATCTTTTACCGTCTCGGATGTTTTTGGGTTAAAAAGTATCGTTATACTGGTTGTAACCGCGAAATTTTACCATTTTAAGTTGCCATATTTTAAGTTTACAACTGGATCAAATTATCTCAATGTATTGTTATAACATTGATTCAATAACGCACAATAAATTCCCTATTTTTTTAAATTAGGTTCCCCTCTTTGATAAGGGTATGAAAATATTTCATCTTCTCTCAACTCTCTTTTGCATCGATCTAATATTAGTTGTTTCAATCTTCTGTCCTTCAACCTTTCTAGGTTTCAAAGGAAATTCGTGACACGATCCATCTCAAGCCATCAGCTTGTGTTTTTCGTAGATCCACTTTGCACTCCAGACAGCTTTGCAATTACGTTTCTAGAATAGGACTTTATATTTCATGGATAATTCGTTTTTTGGTCACACAGAAAAGTTTTGGAATAATCTTTCTTCGTGTTTTCTTCCCGAAGATTTTGATCTGTGCAAATTTGTAATTTTTTTGTTGATATAAATTTTCATTCTTTTTATTTACCTATGTTTTCACCTTCCAACTAAACGATCACCTCTCTTCGAAATCAACACAATGCTTGCGGATTGAAAGGGGGCACCTGAGCGTTTGTTTATTCTAAAAAGAAATATTCAAAATCTTTCGGGTTTTTCAATTTCTTATCGGACTTCATAAAAGAATTGTATTTTGATCATTTGGAAGATATAACTTAGAAAACGTACTGCTATTTCTTATTTTGATGCTGTTTTGACTGATTTTGCAGCTGTTTTTAGACCCTTTGATATAGCTTTGGTATAGTCGATTTGCAGCGTCCTTTGAAAATCATAATGAGTTGACTAAAAATTCTCTCCATGTTTATAGCCAGGACGCAACTCAAGTGGTTTTAAGGTGAATTAAAATATTCACTTTTTTATTCATTTATTCACATTTTCAGCTTATTTAAACAATTATTAAAAATGCGCCGTGTTTTCAGAAAATAAAATTCAAATGTTTCTATTTACCTCGACCAATATCATTTACCAAGAACTCTATCTTTTTCGGTAAAATGTTATTCTCTTCTTCACTGATCCAATCACACTTGTAACCAATATCAAGTTTTCTTTATAACATCCACTTAAGCTTCTCTTCACGCATCAGTCAAAGTTTTGATACCTTTGCCGGACAATTCCTACCTACCATCTGCCTTTTGTGGTTAGAAAAAAAAAAATTAATTGTCCTACAACGACAATAGGCAAACAACACCGTAAACGTGTTCTCTGAGGCTTTATTAATAACTTTTCCAACGTCAAGCAAGGCATACTAATGAAGTATGTCTGTGTGTGTATGTCCAAACAGCGCCAACACAACCCAACAACCCCCACCAACACACATCAAGCTATACCTAATCAATTTTGGCACCAAAGCAACGAAAATATATATATATATATATCTGCTTCAATTGCCGTTGCCTCAGTTATGCGCGTACGTTTGCGTACATCTGAATATAAAAAATAGAACTAAAAGGAAAAAAAAAATCACCACGAAGACACCATAAAAGCAACTAAAATTAATCATGTCTTTAATACAAATCTCACAGCCCTTTCCTAAAGCGCACACACACACATATGTAAGCCGCAACCCAAAATCTAACTCCACCAGCACACATACTTACTTGCCGTACTGGACGAAGGTATGCGAACTTTCAAAAGCTACGGCAATTCATCAAACCTAACAAATGTGTAGCTGTAAACCAAGCTGAACTTGCACAAGAAAGCAAGAAAAACTTATACTTGGCAGCTAACGAAGAAGAAAAAGAAGAAACTTTGATGTGCAACTGAGCAGCATCAACATAAGATGAAGAACAGAACATTCAGATGGTACACAATTTGCTTGTATAAAAAAAAATAGGTGTGGAGTGGGAGCTATGTTCTTGGTCAAGCTGGCTAAATAAAGCAAAATCAGTATGAGTTGGTGTGGATACTTTCATATATGAACACATACATATTGAGTATAAGGCAAGGAGACATGAAGACGATGACGACGACGGTGATGATGACGCCGAGCAACTCTAAGAAGAGCAATTTTCTTATCTATGCGCTGTAGTGAAATTAAAGAAGCATGTTGCTGCTGTAACAGCTTATGCTGGTCTCTATATAAAGTCGAGTGTGGCATTTTAACATATCAAAGATGGCTGCAGCAACAACAATAATAACAAAAACAAAATCTCTTCGACTGATTGGCAATTTACGATGCATGATTAATCGGTTAGGGAAGTTTTTACAGCCGTCGTTTCGCTGTTGACTGTTATGGAAGCTATGAAAAATACCCATTCCGTGATTTTGCATACAAAAGTGTTTAAGTGGTTGAAGAAATGTTTATGGAAATAACAATTACAACTGTTCTTAGGCAAGTCTTGCAAGCATTTTGCTAAATTTGTCAAAGTTTTTTTAGCCGTTGATTAGCTTTTGATGAAGTTGGAGGTTAAACAAAATACCCGTTCCAATATTTATGACTTTGGAAATAAAAATAAAAAGTTAAAATGTTAAAATGAGAGTGCAAAACTGAGCTCAGAGGTAAGGATTTTCATGTAGCTTATTGTTAGTATTATAAGTTTACTTTTCCAACTAAAGTCCAAAAAAAAAACTATTAGATAGACAAATCTGTATCTTAATCAAGATATAAACCGATTCTATAGCAGTTTTGAGTGCATGGCTAAAGCTAAGAAAAGTTTCTGCCGTCATTTGTAAGCTATTAATAGAGGTGAAGGTGGGGGAAAAATACCCGTTCCAAAATGTTTGGCTTACAAATAAGAAACGAAGTAACTGATGGTTATACTTGTCTTACAGAAATGATCATTGAAGGTAAGGCTTACATCCTAAGCTTCGAAGATCTCGATGGTTTCACAAAACTTGATTCTAGAAATAAAGTTGTGAGCATGCTTTGTTTTACTTTCCCCGGAATGTGCTTTCTCACATTTTTTGCCCCAAACTCTTTAACTATTTCATGGCTTTTATGGAGTTTCGGTAGTTTTGTTTAAGCTTAGTTGACTTACCAACACGGCCAAAATCTAAACCGAACTGAAAATAGTTAAATACACTCCAACACATATGCAGGCCACACTAGCTTACTTCAAACTACATACATACAGACATACATAGAGAGGTAGCCCGTTTGTATTTGTTTGAGTGTGGGTGTATGTGTGTGTGTGTTTGTCTTCTAATGCAACCCACAAAACGTCTTCATGTCAAATACACTTACACACCTTTCGCACATTCCTCACTTCCTCACAGACAAACTGACTGCCTAACCGACTGACGCACTCACTTGCCAAGCTAAGCAACCATAAGAAAACCATATCCCTCAAAATCTAACATATACCAATCAGCCACCAGGCACCACACTACCTCGACCGCAACAACTCCATGCACGCCCGCCATACATGCCTATTAACTACCTTGCTTGCTTGCTTGCTTGCCACACTCTTCAGCCAAATTGCCATCCCCCAAAGACTTTGAAGTCTTTGCCGACTAACAATCTGACTCACAACCAAAACGACTCATACCCATGCCAAAGACAATACCGACATGAGTGAACGTACAAGAACGTCTTCGAATGTTTTTGGGCTACAATTTCAGAGTAGCTATTTGTATGTGTTTGGGTGGCTACAGCCCAATGCCGAATTCTTATTGTTGCTTCTGCAATTGTTGTTGTAGTTGTTGCTTTAGCAGCTACTGTGTATGCTTGTCGTCAGGCTGCAGCACACAGCCAACGTCTTAAAGGCATTAAAGGAGACCAACCTCTTGGTTCCGTACCAACAACCCAAACATGCCACACCATGGGGCGCGTCATTTCTATGAATGTATGTGCTGCTTAGATATATATATAAATGGCTACAAACACACTCGCCACACACAACGTAACACATACAAAGCTATAACTATGTCGTTTTGCATTTATATATGTCTGTACGTACGTACGTATGTATGTTTGCCAGTTAGGCAAAAGAGATCCATCACAAAGTTGTTGGAGTTTTTGTTTTTTTTTTTGTTTGGTGGCACATTTATTTTGAGTTGTAGCGTGTAGGAAGAGGCGTTGGGCAAAAAGCAGCAAGATGTCCATACGATGTCCAAGTTTGTTTGTTTCTATTCCTGGTATTGGATGGATAACTGACAACAGCGCCGAGCCTTCGCCATACAAGTCAGCCTAAGCCAAATGTTCTTATGTACAAACGTCTAACCAGCCGTTCGAACGTACAGCTAGCGAAACACCCACTCAACTTAATTTCCGTAGAAAGTTACCAAGTATCACTCATACTTCGCGCACATGGCCCATGTGGCTTAAATAACCACCCAGTGGTGGGCAAAATCAACTTACTTATGTCTTGGCTCAAAGGCAGCAACTTAAGTATTGTAATAGAGCGGCATGCGGTACGAAAGAAAAGCAGCAGCAAAGAAAAAAAAAAAAGTATTCCAAAGATTGTATTGAGCTTGTCTGCCTCCCTGCCTGCCTGACTGGGTTATTGTTGGACATGCTGGCATATCCAGCTCAGCAACTCATGCCTCGTGCCTTAAAGTTTCGTCATCGCACCTTCTACGTCCGTCTGCTCTGCAGTATTTTGGCATCGCAACGCAGAGCAACCGAGAAGAAAGCACAAAAGAAAAAAAAAAATTACCCGTCCTGTGCAAATGAAAACCAAGACCATCTCCATGGAGTATTCTTCTAATAATCCATTTTTTGGCACCCTCACGCCCACACTCCACACACAAACACACACACACACACACACAGTTACGGAACACTCGGAACCCAACGTTAAATTGATGAATGCCAACGTAGCGTTAGTAACTCGAATGGACAAATGAATGACGACCGAACGAACGAAGGAACTGTTGAACGGAAAAGTGTTTCAGCAAACGCCAAAAGGACGAACTGACATTTAAGATACGGTAAGACCCACTACAGCAGGAATCCCCAACCCAAAACTCGTCCCCTTTTTTTTTTGTGTGTTTCCTTAAGCTTCCGTTTGAGCGATTCGTCTTGTGCTTCCTTTCATTAATTTTTTTTTCATTTCTTTTTTTTTCTTGCTGCTGAATGTTTTGGGATTTCCTCTTTTATCTTGGCGAACATCATCTCTAAGCTCATACATACTTTGGCAAACTGAAGAAGGAGGGTGAGACTGAGGTTTGGGGGTTAAGAGTAACACTGCGGCGACAGAGTTTACCAAAGTTGGGCAGCAGGCAAAGTTAAAAAAAATCCAAGCGGTAAGAAAAAAAGGTTTCCGGTTGCGAAGCAGTGGCAATTCGTACTAGTCATCAACTGCTCGGACGAGTTGGCACAGAACAAAGCATGTTACCAGGCGAAAAAAGAGAAAAAAAAATAGACGACCCTCCGACAACAACAGCACCAACAGTAGCAGCAGCAAATAAAAGGCAACAAACTTCGGACACAGCTAAAGAAACTCACACACACACAAACACAAACACAGCGAGAATGAAGGATAACAAGAAAGCGTATAATCCTTGTGAGTCCTCCGCGCTGGCTAAGCAATGTGTAATGAATAGAAATAAAAGCAAACGGGGTCGGTCGGTTGGTCGGCAACCAAGCCGTAGCTATAAACTTGGCAGTAAAACTGTTGTTATGAGTTTTGGGGCAAGGAGTTAAAGACATGTTGAGAGTGAAACTGCGGCGTAGGAAACCTGGCAAAGTGGTAGCCTAGCAGCGTACGAGTATAGGTCAAAAGTTGGGTGTGGCAAGGGTGTGGGCGCTGCAATCAAATACCAAGACTTCAAATACCACCTGCAACGGCAGTGAGTCGAAAGAAATTTTACGTGCCATTTTTCAAAACGGCGCAATACCCCGACCAAACTTTAAAATACACTTTTATATGTTGGCTACGCTAACTTTTGGCTGAAAATCTGCAACGTCTTAGACACAAAAATTCATCTAAATGTTCATCTTTAATGTTTATTGGCCCCGTTGCTGCTAAGGTATCGGGCACATGTAGCAATCTAGCAGTTGTTGTTGTTGTTGTTGTTATGTCAATTTCAAAATCATTTGTGCCATCTTTATCTCAGCTTGTATTAAGGACTCAAGCAGCCACTCTCGCTTCGAACAACAAGCACTCTACTTCACCTCCGCCCACCACTTCACAATAAACCGTACCGTAGCGTACATTTAATCAAAATGCCGTTTTCTTGCGCCAGTCTTTGTCGTGCTCATGTTCCCAACCATGGCAGCTCGTTGCCATCTCATCATCATCATCAGCCATCGCAGCAAAAATTTCTAACTTGTACGATGTAGCCATCTTTTAGTCCTCCCACACATCATCACGCTACCAAATCCAGTTCGGGGGGGTGGTTGTACAGTTTATTTTTGTTTTCTTTTTAATGTTTTTTGGTTTTTGGGTCCTAGCATCCATCGCATCAACATCGCGACGTGGGTTTCGCTTCGTCTGCTGGCTGTTCCGAATTGTGTTTGTGCCAATGTGCCGCTGCAGCAACCCTTCAAGAGTTTGGCTGGAAACCTTCGTCTAAATTCTTTTTTTTTTCGCCTATTTTTTAATGTATTTTTTTATACGTTCGTTTGTTCTTGGCGTAGACGTTACGTCGTTGTCGTTTGGCAGTTTCTTCTCAAGCTGTGTTGCTAGAGCAGCAGCCAGCTTGAAGTCGGGGGCAGGGGTGATAAAACGGAATGTGGACCCTGAATCTGTTACGAACGTGGCAATTTCTAGCTTGGCAGCTGAGTCAGTCAACAACAACGTTGGTAAGCAGGGTACGTCGCATACACACACAGACACACACACACACACACACACATACACACACACCGACACACAAGCACATATGAAAGTATTCTATCCATCTATTTTTTTTATTATTTGCTACAGTTTTCCGCCTTTCGTTGCCAAATGCCAGCAGCAGCAGCAGCAGCAGTAGCTGCACCATTTCAAACTGGGTACAATTATTTGCGCGCGTCTCTTCGGCATATCTGTAGCATTCATTGTAGCCTGACTGACTGAGTCTCGTTTTGGTTCGCGTTGAGTTTCTGAGTTGGTTGGTTGGCTTAGCTCGTGGTTTAGGTTAGCATGTAGAGCACTGCTGCAGTTGAAAGTTTGTCTTCAGTCGCGGGGGGTGTATTCAGCCCTTCCATCTTTCCGGTTTGTGCCTAACAAGTATATTCTTTCATGCAGCAAGCAGTAGCAAGCATCCTTTGCCGGCGCGATATCCTGAATGAGGTCGTCTCTTTATATGTTGTTGTTGTTGTTTTAGCTGTGCATGTTGATGCGCTGGTTACATTGCTGCTGCCAAAGCTAGAGCATAGCCTTACCCCAAGCAGCGTTTCATCACAATCCTTTTGTGTTTTTTTTTTTGTTCGCAATTTTTTCCTCTATGTTTTTGTACTCAACTAAAAACTTTCTTTAGCCACCCTCTGGCATGTGTGCTGCCGCCTGCGTGTGAGTGTTTGTCTCGGTCGACCTGTTCTTTGCAGTACTGTGGAAGACAACTCAACCCTTATGCGACGCTATCAACTGACCGTCCTTGTCAGCTGAAGCAACTCAGCCACACAGCTAAATTTTTGACTGTTTGCTTGGGTGAGTTATTTTTCCAACGCTTTTTTTTTTTTTTTGTCATTTGGTTTTTGCTACTCTAATACCAATGCAAGATTAAATTCACATTTTAATTTTTTATTTCTGTCCCATGCATGATGCATGCATGCATGCATGCATCGGCTTCAAGTGATGTTAGGTGTTAGCAAGCTTTGAAGACAGAGAGTATTTTGCGACCGATATAAGAACTAGGATTATGTAAAGCCTTGCTTGAGTAAAGTTTCTAAGCGTCATATAAGATTAGATTTTGTAAAGTTTAGAAAGCTGTTAAGACCAAGATTTCTTGAAAGCTTGTCTTGAACTATATCGATTATAACCGAGTGTGTCATATAATCAGTTAAGTGACCACTTTTTACACTCTCTAAGTTCAAATAATCAAAAGATAGCTTTTGAGACTTTGAATAATTTTTCAAAGAAACATAATTCTTATACTGCAGGGCTATGTATTTCGTGGATTCAAAGCTATTGTTTTGTCATCCCTGATATGTTCAAAATACCTGTCATTGTATCAGTTTATTTGTCTATTGAGGATTATTCACAAGAATTTATCATCAAGTCCTAATACTTGCTGATGATTCAGTCGAATGTATCAATGTGGGTCAACACGTTTTGTAGTTAAGTTTCTCACTCTATGGGTAAACAAGTGAAATTGTGAAATTAACCACCAATACGTAGCGCTATGGTCTTATGAGTACAAACCTTTTTGATCCAAAAATTGATGATTTTGAATTGGCCGATAAATGGTTCAAACAAGATGCCACCAGAGGCCACATAACACCACCTGTTTTGGCTTTATTGCTGGAGAAGTTTTCAGAACTATGGCATTTGGCCGAAATCATGCAATCTGAGCCAATTCTACATTTTTGTACGTCCTGAGTTCCAAATAGATTACTTGCAAACGAATTATCAAAAGCTTGATTAAAAAAGTGAAGCACCAAAATCTTCTGCATGTTTTTAGTAATCAGCTTACAACACCCTATTGTTATTGTCAAACAAACAGCACTATGTTGGCATAGTCATCACAGTCAGTTGATACTGAAAAATTGTGATAGTTTTAATCTGTCTCTATTGATTTGTATTCTGTATAAAATGTCACAAGAAAAACGCTTTCAAAATTCACACTATAATGCTGTAAAGATTTTTCAACCTGGCGTTATATGTTGACAACGAAATTTTACTCAAAATAAATAATATTTAAATAAAATCTAAACGTGGAGAAATTGTTGCCGTCCATGATAGACATGTGTAACGCAGTAAAAATTGCAGCGCTGACACACTAACTCAAACGCAGTTAACTGTATCAGCAAAATGCGTTAACGCAATTGCGTCATGCCGCTGTTCAAAATGTTATGGTATCTGTATTAACAAGACGCGTATCAGCACAGAAAGTCTCACATTGCATAGTAAGTTGAGCCATGTGGTAAAGAGCTCATATATTGAAGGTAAAAAAACATCAAAATTCTTTTAAAATGTTTAATGTTATGGCTATTTTCATTAATAAGAATATATTAAATAGTAGCTAGTATAAAATTTAACTAAATAAAAAGCAGATTTCAGCATCCACCAAAAAAAAAAATTAAAAAATCCAAAATTCAGGCAAGTAAGCAGATGGTTGTGTTTTTTATCATTAAATCGAGCTTTCAAACAGATACATACACATTTCTGGTGGACAAAACAAGTTTGAAGTTGGATTTAAGTTTGCTTATACTTACTTTTTATATCGAACATGTGCTCAAACATCATCCAATCAGACATGCTGCAAAAATTCATGCTTAAAAGCATCTTCCCCACAACCTCTATATATAATACACGCATATTTTATTTTGTTTGATTCAACTTTCTGTCTTTTCCAACTGTGCTCGATGAATCGTACAACTTGAACATTTGCTTACAATGTTTTTCTTGCTGTTTGCTTTGCTTTGAGTGTTGCATTTGTATTAATGCTCTATTGCGGTACTTTTTTTAAAAGAAGTGTATCAACGCAGTAACGCATTTAAATGCTTCAACTCAATAACGCAACGCAACGCAACGCTGCGTTTTCCATGTCTATGTAGTCCATGATATAATAATCTTACCAGGTAGTATTGACAAGTGTTGATTCTCTCAGCTACAAGTGCACGAATTCTTGTCAAAAACAGCTGTTCGTTGTTACATGCGTTGGTCACATTCAGCTGTGTCAACTGTTGTGACAGCAACACATCGGGAAGCGCTGTTATCAGTATTGAATTTTCAGAAAAGTTGTCAAGTTCATGAAAAGTCAAGCTATGTATTAAATACCAATGGAAATTTTACCGACAAATAAATAATTTTCTATTTTTAAATGCATTTTAATGCGCAACTTCATATTTATGTGCATCAAGTTTTGACTTAACAGTTGCCAACTGTTGAGTACGCTGAATGTGACCAGTGAAAATTAATTGTATGCAACGAGGGATTGTGAGTGCTCTCTAAATCTTGTTATATTTTTTGACAGAAGTCCGTTTCCAACAGAAACGTCAATACTGCCTTAGAGTAATTATATCATGGTTGCCGGCGAATAATAATAAAACGTTGCCAAGAACTTTGCCCAGAAAACTCTTATTTATGAGAATGGGTTGTACGAATTCGTTTGGTAGCAGTTCCTTACATAAACTTCAACGCACTGCATTGGGCAACCGAGAGACTTTCGGGCTGTGTGATTTAATCATAGCTGTACACAGCAGCGCAGCAAGTGGAGCGGGGGGTAAATTTGGTAAAAGAACTTTTGACCAGTTAACTTTTGATTTTTTTTAGTAAAAACACTCTTTAATGTCTGCAGTTTTATATTTTGAACATCAAAAGTGTGCAAAAGTGAATGAAAATATTAATTAAAGTCACCAAGACTTCGTTTTTATTAAAACAAAATTTTACTTTAAATTTAATTTTTGCCATATAAATGTTCAAACTAAAACCAAAGTCAATTTGAGATTTCATGTTTCATTGTTTAGGGGGTGCAGTTGCCAAACAATTTAAATTCAAATTTTCGTGACTGTAAGATAAAGTACAATATGAAAAATTTTATAACATTTTTTTTAAAATCCATAACATTTTATTAAAAACCATATTTTTAATTCTTATATTTAGGAAAATATGTGTTTAAACATGTTAGTGTAGTAGACATTTCTATAACCAGTATGTTTCGAAAACCTGCAGAATCTTCAAAATATGATGTATGAAGACGTTAGCTAGTTTGTAAACAATACATTTCTCAAAAAGTTTTCAAAAAAAAAGTGTTCAAATCATTCATGTCAAGAATATGAAAAAATTTATTATAATTTCGTGATAACTAAACTCTGAGACTGTACAATATAAATCAAACCATATTAACAGCTCTTAACCAACTATATAGAACATAACTTTGAATATGAAAAGATACTCAAAATATTTTGTGGGTATCTTTTAACAGAATGCTTACAAAAAGTTTCTAAAAAAGTTTCTAAAAAAACTTAAATTGATATAAATTCATTACATTTTGTATTTAACTTAAAAAATGGAGTTCTGATGTTTTCTTTTTGATTTGTTTTTGATGTTGAATATGTCTATTAAAAAATCTAAGGTGGTATTTTGACTTCTTAATTTAAAATAGTTATTATTTTGTTTAAGAGAAAAACAAACAGTTCCTTAAAAATTGTTCTTATTATTAAAATAAAATTATATTCTCAGTCATCGAATATGAAGAAACAACAGATTTTTTGGTATTACCAGTATTTTTGGGCCATTCAGGGCTCTTGACCTTTTCCAGCCAGGGCAAGATTGCTTTGGGAAGTATGAAGATAATGAATATGAAACAAATTTCGGATATCAATATGGTATTACTGTGATATTGTGATGTGATACTGTAATATTAATGTTCGAGGATAGGTAGTCAAATTTTATAGACCCCAGACTTGTCTATAAAAGTCGAAGTGGAGAAGAACATAGATTACGGTAAAGAAATTAATAAAAATTATGAAAAATTTTATTTCTAAATAAATATTAATATTTTTTTAATTTTTCACTTAAATTTTATGTAGAAGACGTGGAATTATTTTGAAAAAAAAATTATTCAGGGTCACTGAGTTATTCAGGGTCACTGAGGGAGAATTTGTTAACGTTATACTTCCAGGTCCTATTTTTGCTACAATTATTCAAAATTTTTTTTAAAAAACTAAACTAAGGTTTAGTAAAATAAAAAAACTAAGGTTGTAAATGGTTTTCGCATAAGCCCAATTGACAAGCTGTTACTCCTTTGCGATAATAATAAAATATTGAAAAATTTCAGAGAACAACTTTTTAATTTCTGAAAATTTTAGATGTTCACTTCTTATATAAAACATCCATGGACAGCATAGTTTTTAAAATATTAAAAATCTCTTCAAAAACATGTCATTTTTATAGAGGTTTATTTAAAAATATATTGTAAGATTCATCGACAATTATTACAGAATTCAAAAATGAAAATAGTGAAAAATTTTATTCAGTATGGATTTTTGGGGACTTACTCACTATGGCACGTCAAAATTTTCTTTGCGTACATTTTTGCAAAATTCCTTCAATGTGGATTCAATTTCTGCCTTACAAAAAATGTCAAAATATTAGTGTCCGATCAAAGGTGAATTTTTGCCGAAGCCGAAGCCGAAGCCGATTCTTCGGCAAAATGTAAATAATCGGCCGAAGGTCGAAGCCGAAAAAAAATGTTATCAATTTTTGACCCAGTCGAGAAAAGCTACTAACTCACAAAAAAGCAAATTCGGTCGGTCAACCATTTTAAATTTTTTTTTTTTTACCATTAATTTTGTACTGTTTCGGCACCTTAGAACTAGTGTCCGACCGAAACCAAAATTTTGGCCGAAACCGAAACCGAATTTCGGCCATTTTTGTAATATTCGGCCGAAACCGAAACCGAAACCGAAACTGAAAGTCTACATACAAATTTGTTTTTAAAAAAATTTTATTTTTTTTTTTAAATTTTATTAAAAGCTTTCAAAAACAAAACAATTCAAACAGATAATAATAACGTATACATACGATAAATATTCTTTGAATATTAAAGTTCAACTTTAAAATAATAAATAAAGAGATCATTTTTAATACCACTTTAAGGAACTTTTTAGTGTTTAGAGTTATTCGGTTTCGGTTTCGGTTTCGGCCATATTGATGCCGAATAGCCGAAACTGACTAAAAGGGCCGAAACTGGCCGAAACCGAAACCGAAACCGAATATTCGGTCGGACACTACTTAGAACTTAAAAAATTTTTTTGTTTTATTTACAAAATGGCGACCATGTTTTTCATGCAACCACGAGCGATTTTCGTATTTATAGAGTTTGCGGTAACGATCATATCTCAGCTCCTATTCAACATACAGTAATAAATGAATAAACATAATATTAATTATACCTTAGGTTATTATCTTGAATATCAGAAAAATTAATTGGGATGTTACTTAATTTAAAAAAAAAGTTAAAGTTTCCGAAAATAATCGTAATTTCTGGTAACTTTAAAAAAAAATTTTAATATAAAGAAGTTAGTGGCAGACCTATTTTTTTGGTATTAGGTACGTCTAAGTAAGAACTTAAAATATAAATTTTTAAAAGTGACTAGATTTAAACTTTTTGGGTTACATCGCTTTGAAAAATAAGAAATCTGAAGTTTGTCCCAACTTTGGGGTCAAATATCTCCAATGAGCACTGGTGAAAAAATTTGAAATTAATGTTAAAAAGACTACTTAATAAGAGGATTCTGATGATGTAAAAATTAAAGTGATTTTTATGGTTCATTAAGAAGATATAGCATTTTAAAATTCGTGCATTTTATTACATGAGGTATGAGTATTAAGGTGGGTCACCCCATATGGAAAAAAAGAGTTTGCATTTACCGCCCCTAATATGAAAGCTTATGTTGAGAGGATTTCAGAACAATAAAAATTTTTTTTGTGAACCCGAAATCTGCCCCAAATGGTCTTTTTTGTATAACTTCACCAGTTTTAACCCGATCGTGAAAAGAAGTATATCTTTGGATAGGTCTCAGTTAGTACACAAGCACCCCAAAAACTTTAAATTTATTTATTATAACAAAATTTCATAAAAAAATCATTAGACATTTGTGAAGAAACTATTAAATTTCATACGTAGGAAAAAAGTTACAGCGAATCAAAATTTTAGTGAAGTTCGCTTTCCGTTATAAAAACTTTCGATATAGGGCGCTTAAAGTAATAAAATATATATGGCTCAATAACGCCTGAACGGCTAGACCGAATGTAAAGAAATTTGGTATGCAAAACGAACCAATTCATAAGAAATGATTTATCAATTGAATAAAATTTTCAACGAGTGAACACCAACTTATGAAAGAACAGAAAAGGAGAGAAAAAAAAAACAAACCATTAAAATGTTCCAAATGTGGAATTATGAACGGAGTTCACTGAATAATTCAAAAAAATTCTAAAAACTTATAAAACTGTTTAGCAAAGCAAAAACATTCGGCAAAAATAATCGGCTATCTCGGCCGAAGCCGAAGCCGATGCCGAAGGTCCAAATATCGGTCGGACACTACAAAATATACTTGAAATTTTATAATTAACGAAATTTCTAAAGTGTTTTGTTAGTTACCAAATTATCTTTAAAATGATACCAAATAAATTAATAATAATGCTTTTATTTTTTAATTTTATAAATTGAATACAAAAAATTCAAATATATGCTCATTTTCACTTTAACAAACTAACAGTAAAATATTATAAAAAAATTATTAGTTATTAAAATATAGTTATTATATTATTATATAAATAGTTATTATAAAATTTTAATATATATTTATAGATTAAAAATAATTAATTAAGTATTAAATTATTATTACTATTATTAGGCTTAGTATAATCTACCAAAGAGGTGTAAAATGCAGTTTCCGCCCCGGTTGCCACCAACCCTAGCAACGCCACTACTTATGTCGGTGATTCCATGCCCAAAGGCACACTTTCCTGACATCACTATTTTTGAAACTTCTGAAACTTTTTTGGTGGATTGTTCATCTGAAAAATATAATAACTGCGTACATTTTTTTTGCAAGTTAAGGTACATGTATTTAAACAGCTCTATCTTCTGTACTGTAAGTCGCTTAGACAAGAAACTCAGGTATAGTTTTGGTACCTTGAATGGATCTTTCTGGTGGTGTCATTTGTTTATAGTTTTTTAATAGAAAAAAGTTTATTTTTCTTAACCCGAAATTTACCATCATATTTTTCACAGTCGACGCAACAACTTTTTCATCTTTTTAATATAATATCGCATTAAAGTATTCATTTTTAAGGTTTACGCAATAATTTTAAGTTGGATCTCCAACGATTGCTATTTGTAATGATTTTTTAAAAAAATGCCTACTTAAGTTTTCCTATATTTGTATATCGAAAATTTAATTTTGATATAAAAACAATTATTGTTCCTTACTTAATATAAAGGTACATTGGCAACCAATGAATCTTGTGACCATTCTAAAAAAAATTTTTTTGTGTGTATTGACATGTGCACTGCGACTCAACGAATCAAACTTCAGCTCCTTCGCCTTAAAATTTTTATAATTGGGTGTCAAAAAACTTAAGAACAATTACTACAAACAATACTGAATTGTTTTCATCAAAGCAGTTCTTACTTATCTACAAGGCCATTAGATTGGTATCTATATAAAAGCTATGCATCTTAAGGACAGAAATAGTTGTACAATTTAAGAAAATACAAGTATGGGAGATTAAACAAAAGCGCATTCAATTGATCCTTTGAGTCGTAAAACACATGGTCATAAATTTGGAACATATTAATTTTTTATGATGATCTATTTGAAGGGCTTACTTCAAACCAAAGAGTTACTGCATATATAAAATAAGGGACAATATCTTTTTTTATATTAAAATTAAATTATCTGTATACAAATATATAAAATCTTTAGCGGGCATTTTTTAAAAAATTCATTAAAAATAGCAATCGTTGGAGATCCAACTTAAAATTTTGCACAAACCTTCAGAATGAATGCTTACATACTACATTTTATTTAAATGGTGAAACAGTTGTTGCGCCGACTGTAAAAAATATGATGGTAAATTTCGGGATAAGAAAAAAAACTTTTTGCCATAAAAGTACTTTAAAAAAATGATACCACCAGAAGAACTATTCAAGGTACCAAAACTGTACCTGAGTTTATTTTCTGTCCAACTTACAGTTTAGAAGATAGAGCTCTTTAAATACATGCATCTATTAAATTTTGTATGATTTTCAATGTTTTTGACAGTGTATAACTTTGCAAAAAAAAATAATTTCGCAATAATAAAAACCACAGAATATGTTTTTTTAATGTGAACTTCTAACCTACAAAGTTTCAAAAAAATCGGAAGCACTAAGGTCAGATTTTGATAAAAATTTGTCGAATTGATATGGAATCACCGATGTACAGCAGATAGCTGAGAAGTCGTCTTCTCTCAACAGGTTTCCGACGAGTAAATGAAATAAAACTTCCCTCCTTAATTTCGAAAAATGTTTGCTTTTTTTATATAATACAAAAACTTTTTCGAATTGCTCAGAATTGGAATATGTATCAATTGTGACTTTTGTTTCAGTAGATATTGAGTTGGCTTTTGTAATATTTATAGAATAGAGCTGAAAAATTGGTTATTAGCACCAGTGTTGCCGTTTTGGCTATTTTTTTTGCTCGTGATGAGTTTTGGCTAATTGGCGATTTTATTTTTCATTTGGCTATTTTTTTTTACTCGGCTATGTTTTTGCATTCCGGCTAAAATTAATTTTTTATTTTACATATAAAATTTTCAATTGGCAGAAAATCTCCAACGAATTGCTGGGAAGATCAAGCAATTGCCTTCTATTGTAAGCTGCTTAGGCCGATTCGCCGGGAAGATTCGCCAATGAACCACCTAGAGGAGTAACAAGAAATTCGCCGAAAAGGGTGTCAAACGAAGTCCATTTAAGAGTCCTCAGCAATTTGTTCCAAAGAACGTTGTTCTGTCCGATTTCAAGGAATTTTTTTGTGAATTTGTTTTATTTCGCTTCGATATAATGTGACGTTGCTTCGAAACTATACTAGTTCAATTTTATAATTAATTTTACGATTTTTCAGAGCCTGCTTCATATTCCCATGGCAGATTTTGAACATTTTTCAAAAATCCATCTTCCAACAATCGCTGATATTAGTGAAGGAAGATTTTGAAAATTTTCGTGACTAGCGCATTCATTGCTTCAGCATTTGAAAAGCGATGCATTTTCCCAAAAAACACTTGGGCGAATTACTGGTGCATCGCAAAATCTACTTCTCTGCCAATCGTCATCCAAATGTTTGCAGGGAAATGATTTAAAATATTCACGTGAGGTGAATTCTCTCTTCATTTGAACACGACCTGCCAGTGATGCTAATCGTGCAGCCGAGCGCAAGAATATCCAATAATTTGACATTTGACACCTATATTCATGTGTCACATGAGAGTAGCAACAATGTATATAATTTTGATCATTGAAAATAATTGTGGTTTGTTTTCAAAAGTAAAATTAAGCAAGTCAGCATGGAAAAGTAAGTTGATGTTGCACTCCGTCACATATAAAACTTTCTTCACTTGTTTCACTTGATTTCACTTTCTCTTATCTATCTCCCATTTCTAAACCATGGCCGACTTGACTGAATAGGTTTGACACCTGAAATCCTTGGTTCGAAGAAAAAAAAAATTTAATACTTTTTTTACTTCTTTACTTCCGAAAATGCAAACCTTATTTTTATAAAGTTTTTTCTACTTTTATCAAGTAAAAAATAAATGAGCTAACGTCCGTCTATATTAAAGGTCTGTCTTTTTAAAGGATATATGCCCTTAATATTTTTAAAATAAGCTCTTATATTTTTAACATATAATTTTTTATAACATATTTTAAAACAACCATGTTTATAAATCTGTTTCCGGTAAAAAAATGTACTATGTTGTACAAAAAACTAGTTAGTTAAAAAAGTATGAATGTTAGTCCTGTTTCTTTTTTCTAATACAATTAATTAATCTTTTGGCTATTTTTTTACATTTTGGCTATTTTTATTTTGTATTTTGGATATAAAAATAAATTTACTCCGGCAACACTGATTAGCACATATTTTAAAATATCTCTGAGTGAAAGATAATTTTAAATATGTTATGTGTATCTTTATTGTCGTAAGACGAGATATCTGTCTGGAAACAGATATGAATATTTTTATTACTATAGAAATTGTGAAAATTCCAAACCGATAAAAATAATTTTCTTTTTCTCTTGATCTCTTTCGCCGTTGTACCGTGTAATCAATTAAAAGACTTATTGCATTTTCAGAAAATTTTTTCCTTAAACAAGCCCGTAGCCAGAATTTAACCAAGGATTTAACCAAAAAATGTATCGATGTTACTAAATTATGATATCAACGCTTTACTTCTGGTTTTGTCACAAAGAAAACAAACAAAATTAAATTTGAAATTGATTTGAAACCTAAAAAAAAGAAACAGTTTCGATAGTATCGTAAGTGTAGACGTAGAATTCCGTTTAAGCTGTAACCTCTTCTACTTTGTCTCTTTGGTGCGATTGTTTTGTCCATTTTGCACGGTTTTTTATGGATCTTCCGAAAATTAACAAATAAATGAATAACACTTATGAACTACTTATCGAGGTCAAAACAAAGAAAAAGTTAAAAAGTAAGTATGATATGTGAGCAAGCAAAAAGAAACAAGCAAAATTTCAAATTTTCTCGATCATTTTGTTAAGTTTGATAAGTTGAGTTCTTGGCTACACCATCAAATCCAACGAGTAATTTCTGATATTCGCCTATAAAATCTCTTTATAAATAAACTCTTTGCTCGCTAGTGCTAGTGGGATGTGGAATCCAAATTAATTTGCTTTAAAAACAAAAATTAAAATTTTGCGTCATCTATGGGGTAAAAGCATAAAACGATATATGATCCAACTCGTTTCTTTCATAAGAGTTAAAACTAACCGGATCACAGACCCATTTCGTTAAATTTGACAGTTTGAGTTCATTGACTGAGTTGAAAAGAAGTTCATTACCTCTGGTTTCAAAATAGTATACAAGAAATGTAGTGCATACATAAACCCAATGCGAACCAATGCTGCCAAAGCGAACCAATCAGTTCGTGCAAAACAAAAGCAATACAAGCATAAGCAACGAAAGAAAAACAAAGAAAGCAGCAGACACATTATAAGCAGCTGATGATTGATTTTCTTATATAAAAACATGCATTTTTCTTCTTATATTTTACTATTTTGTGACTTTAATGTAATAGTGACAATATCCAAAATTAGATATTCCTTCAGCGCAGAATATATCTGATATTTTAGTATATATAATATCTTTGAACGATAAGTATTAAAGGCTGTAGGTATACCCTAAAGTATTAGCCAAAAAGTTGCCTAATGACCTTGAAAATTCTGTTAAAACGACCACATACAAACCAAACAAACGTCAAAACAGAAAATTTATTATAAAAAAGTAAAGAAACTTGTCTAATGTCGGTCTAGCCCGACTTTGGAATACCCTAAACCTACTATAATATTAAAATATTACAATAAACAGAAATAACTTCTAACCTTTGTTGGTTTTTCGTGGGCGGATGGCGTCCATTTTCATTTCACTTGTTAGTTTTGATATAATATACTCACCTGCCAAAGTTCATCTCTGTAGCTCAAATATAGACCATCACTTTATAGACTTTTTACTGTACACATCTTAGTTTTGATATAACATTTGCTATATATAGTGATTTCAATTTTATAGTTTTATGGGAGGTAGGCGTTGCCGTGAGCGGATTTAAAAATATTCAAAAGTGCAGATCCTTGGATATAACTGACCATGTGAACCAATTTTTATTCAATTATCTCAATTCCTTCTTGTTAACAGACAAACGGACAGACAGATGGACAGGGCTTAATCGACGAGGTCACGCTTATCAAGAAAATATATACTTTTCGGTATACACGCTTAAAAATCTTGAAATAATTTTCAAACCAATCGTTAAACTAATGAATTTTTTAATCCTTATTGATTAGAATTTATATATTACAAAATACTATAATTTTTGTTCTTAACTTTAATAAATTCGGAATAAAATTTGAATTTTAGTATTTAATTTTTTAAATTTAATAGAAAATAACAAAATGGTTAAAAATCTTGGAATAACTTTTAAGGCAATCGTTTGACTAATATATTTTTTAGAAATTTTTTTATTTGAATTGATACTTTTAAAAACACTAGAAATTTTTTAGTCAAAACTGTACTTAAATTTAATAAGTTGGGAATAAAAATTGAATTTTAGTATTTGACGTGGCTTAAATGTTAAACCTACATGGTCCTTAAACATGGTTTTAGGATTTGACGTGGTTTAAATTTTAAAGTCATGCGAGACTTAAACTTAGCTTTAGTTTCTGACGTGGTCTAAACTTTATTACAATTTCGATATCGTCATCTATACAGCACAGGTTTGACTTACATTTAGTCCAAGAAAAAATTGTCTTAAATGGGCTGAGTCACGTCCCTTGTTCAATACCGGTTTTAGTTTTCGAGTATTTGCATGTAGTAGTTTTTGTTCCGTCCCAATAAACCACATAGCGGACTCGGTTTAGTTTCGAATAAGTAATGAAACCGAGAACTCAGATTAGATATCTCGCATTCGATTCGAGTTCGAAACGAGTCCGCAATCTCGTAAAATAAATAAATTTTTATATACCTGCAATTAATCATCGCAACATTGATTTTTTTATTTTTAAATTTTTTAAAAAATAGAGAAAAAACACCAAAAGCAAAAAAAAAACAATGATACATTTTTTTTGCCTGAGCTGGGAGTCGAACCCACTTCCTCAAACGTTTGTTTTCATAATGGAGCAAATTACGCCGCTTCTAAACAACAAATGCGATAGGCTTGTGGATAACGTAGGAGACTGGCATCCGGGAGACGCGGGTACGAATACTGAACATGTATATTTTTTTTTTTTTTTTTTATTTTAACAATAATAATCTTATAATGTCTTATAAGACACGCGTAAGACACGAATATATTAAAAAAATTTAATTTAAAAAAAAAATTGCTAAAATTATTCGAAAACGATTTGCTAATGTTGAAATTCTCGCTTCGGTAGTGATTCGATTATGATAAAAAATCTCGTTTCGAGAATGAAATGTGCATTTCTCCCGCCATTGGGTTCATTAGCAAAACATTTTCGAACTTCGTTTTCGAAATAAATATCCGAGATCTCCGATTCACCTCGAATTCGAGGCAAATTCGTTTGGTTTATTGGGGTGAATATTATTTACAAAATGCAAAAAGTGTGACTTATATGGGCAGAGCCTCACCCCTTGTGCAATGCCCGTTCAAGTTTGACAGAAATAGAAATTCCATTCAGAGTTAAAATGTTCTGAGACTTTTATTTTCTAGCCATTCTTTATCGAAAATTTGAAATGCATGGGCGAAGCTACGCACCGTTTTCCAGAACCCATCAAAGTTTTATAATTCATTAGAAAGATTAATTTATAAGGAGAAAATATTATTAAAGACGAAATATTGCACGAATATTTTTTTGCCCTGATGTTTTATTTTTTCAGAAAAAATCATTAAGCCAACAAATTTTGCAAAATTTATCCTATCGTAAAACCTTCCATTGTGGTTCAATGCGTTCAAACTCACGACTTTGAGTTTTCGCTCTTCAGCATTGCAGGTTAAATTTTTGTGTCGAGATTATTGCTTATCAAGAGAATCATTTAAGAAGTGTCACTTCAAATAAATCCAGTCGGAAGAAAGGCGAGCATATCTCCTAAGCGAATCAGCTTTTACTAATACTGAATTAAAATTGACACTTATACCTTAGGTGATATATAGAAAGCCGAAATTGTTATGTGCAAAACTAAAAAGGAAGGGAAATAATTGAAACAAAACATAACAACAAAAAACACAAATACATATCTCTCTTAATTATTAAAAGAATCTACGAGGATTCTTGGTTTATCAATTCCTCACTTTCCAAGGATGTGAACAAGAGATTAATACTGAATAATGTAAATTGGTGTATTTTACGTTTGGAAGACTCATGATCTCCTTATTTTAAAATATATGCCAAGATGGTGTCTTGGGATGATCGCTTTTCCTAGTGGTTTATTCTTCCATGCTCTGTACCATTTTATATTCAATGTTTCTATCAATTTTTTAGTACTTTAGAGATACCAGCCATCAGAAATGGAACTTATACCACTAAACAACAGTAGCTACACTTCATAAAAATTATTTTGAAAATAAACTCAAACAAATTATCGTCATTTTTATGAACTTTTCTTAGTTAATGAAGTAAACTTAATGACACTTTGTGTATCAAAGTTAAAATTACTTCGTCCTTAAATAATATCAAAACTTTACGATGAAATTTACGACCATTTTTGTTGCTTTTAAGAAGCCTTTCCGTTACCTAGAGTACCTGACAAATCCAGCAGCTACCAAAACTTGCTGCATTCGCAACGAAACACCAAAAGAGCTATCAACAAATAGCAATTGAATAAAGTGGTTTCGTTACAGCCGAAACCAATAAACCTTAATGACTCTACCTCATATCTGAAAGCAAGAAAAAAAGAAAAATAAAAAGGTGTGCCAGCGCCTTTTTTTATATCTCCTTCAACAGACTTCAAAGTACAATGTTTTAGCATAACTTTTAGACATGCAAACTTTTAGGGGCAAAACAATGTTGTTTGCCATTTTACCTTGCTCTACTCGCTCAAACACCCGCATGAATAATCGTAGCGTAGGCATATTTTTTCTCAACACACCAAAACCGCCGTTAAACAATGTGCTGGGAGCCAACTTGGCGGCACACGCCGCTGATGATGAACCCTTGTCATAAATGCTGCGTTTTAAACCTTTGCAAACATTTAACGCTTGCCTAAGTTGCTGCTTTTTTTAAGGGGTGAGGTTGTGAATCGAGTATTTTCTTTGGTGGATGGTGAATGGTAAACACCTTTTTTACAACTTTGCACATTTTCACATTTCCAAGTCAGAATCACTCCGTACTCAATACCAGCGAAAGAAAAAACTATTGATATTGAGAAAAAATTCCAACAGGCAATGCTGTGATAAGCAAATAAGGCAGAGACAGAAAAAAAAAGGATTCTACGCAAAACCCACTTTATTTTTTAGACAGTTACATTTAGGCGTACGCCTAAAAGCAGTGGTATGCGTTGCTACGTCGATGATGCGTTGCTTGAAAAAAGCTGCTGCCAACTGCTGATTGAGTTGGTGGTGCTGCTGCTGTTGCCAGCATAGGCATGAGTAAGCAAGAACTTCAGTGCTGTAGTTGGTAATGATGATAATGATGATGATGACGTTGAAGACGGCAACGACGTTGTGGATCCTGAACGATAACCCACGCATTTACAGTTTAGTTTCCAGCAAAACTTTTGGTTTGCATTATCTTCGGCACCACTGCGGCCGTCATCAAAAATACACGTTTTCAAATTCACGCTAGTCGCCAACACCACCCAGCCACCCTCAAATGTGGCATTTAAAGCAACGTTATAGTCCTTCAAAAACATAATAAAAAATTGTTCAAAAAATAAAAAAAGGACTAACGTACCGCATGCCACCCCGAAAGTGGCGCGCGTAGAGCAACCTTAAGGGATTGCTTCTTGTGCCAGGCCAAGCAATTCAAGCGGTGAACATAAAAACGCAAACCAGATCGAAAAAAAAATGTGCCAGGCAAAAATAAAAAAAAAAAAAACAACCAACCAACCAACCTTCACCCAACCCAGTCAGTGCTAAGCAAGGACGCATAAAATCCAACTTAAACTTTCACGTAAACGAAAGGCCCTCCAGCCTCAGTCTTAGAGTCGGCGTCAGGCGCTACGCCTACAACGCCGCTCGACCCTTGGTGGTCTTTATAATTCATCATGCTGCTTGTTGCTGGCCGCCTTTTACAACAGCTACGGCAGTGCAGAAAATAAAAAACCTAAACTTACAAACACCAAGTTTGAGTGAAAATGTTCCCGAACGGGACCAAACAAAAAAAAAAACTGCTGTATTAAACAGTAGCGTGTGCCAGACACACACACCAAACACCTAAAAAGCTACTGCTTGCTGCTATTTTCTGCCGTTCTCATGCTCAAGCACCATCATCATCGTCCTTGCAGTCCTCGTAGTCGTCGTCGTAGTCGTCGTCGTCGTCAACACCATAGCCGTCGTTAAGCTTAGAAGATGAGTTTTTTATGCCTGCAAACACCATCCCATTTTTTATGGTTTTTTATTTTATCAGCATTTTTATTTTTGTGCCTTCGTTTGTACGTTCGTCTAGCTGGCTGACTATGTCCGTCCATGTGTTCGTCCTCGTGCCGCATTCATGCTTCTTAGACTGCCTGGTGTGGCTGAGGTATGGAGCCTGATGTGCAAGTTTGTTGCTTCAACTCTTGGCGCTGAGTCTGGCACTGTCGTCTACGTTGTTTCGTTTTCTTTGTCAGACTTGGTCTTGGTAACTGACGTTACGCCAAACAGCTGGACGCTATTGTGGGTTGATATGCTTCTGCCAAGAGTGGTTACACTGTTAACAATAAGCTTTATACAAGTCGCGTACATTTTAAGTTAATATTTTGTTTGGGTTTTATTGAAACTTGCAACAACATTGCCTATTCTTTTATTGGGCCACAGATCATGCACGTTTTTAATGGCATGATTAAAGGATTCAAAAATAGTCGAAGCAAAAGAATAAATTTGTAAAATATTTTTAAAAAATAACAATCAAAATATAGGTAGATAAAAATAATCGCCAAAATCAACATCAAAATCAAAATTCAAATCACAATCAACATCAAAATCAATATCAAAATCAAAATCAAAATCAAAATCAAAATCAAAATCAAAATCAAAATCAAAATCAAAATCAAAATCAAAATCAAAATCAAAATCAAAATCAAAATCAAAATCAAAATCAAAATCAAAATCAAAATCAAAATCAAAATCAAAATCAAAATCAAAATCAAAATCAAAATCAAAATCAAAATCAAAATCAAAATCAAAATCAAAATCAAAATCAAAATCAAAATCAAAATCAAAATCAAAATCAAAATCAAAATCAAAATCAAAATCAAAATCAAAATCAAAATCAAAATCAAAATCAAAATCAAAATCAAAATCAAAATCAAAATCAAAATCAAAATCAAAATCAAAATCAAAATCAAAATCAAAATCAAAATCAAAATCAAAATCAAAATCAAAATCAAAATCAAAATCAAAATCAAAATCAAAATCAAAATCAAAATCAAAATCAAAATCAAAATCAAAATCAAAATCAAAATCAAAATCAAAATCAAAATCAAAATCAAAATCAAAATCAAAATCAAAATCAAAAATTATGAATTATGAATTATGAATTATGAATTATGAATTATGAATTATGAATTATGAATTATGAATTATGAATTATGAATTATGAATTATGAATTATGAATTATGAATTATGAATTATGAATTATGAATTATGAATTATGAATTATGAATTATGAAATATGAAATATAAAATATGAAATATGAAATATGAAATATGAAATATGAAATATGAAATATGAAATATGAAATATGAAATATGAAATATAAAATATGAAATATGAAATATGAAATATGAAATATGAAATATGAAATATGAAATATGAAATATGAAATATGAAATATGGAATATGAAATATGAAATATGAAATATGAAATATGAAATATGAAATATGAAATATGAAATATGAAATATGAAATATGAAATATGAAATATGAAATATGAAATATGAAATATGAAATATGAAATATGAAATATGAAATATGAAATATGAAATATGAAATATGAAATATGAAATATGAAATATGAAATATGAAATATGAAATATGAAATATGAAATATGAAATATGAAATATGAAATATGAAATATGAAATATGAAATATGAAATATGAAATATGAAATATGAAATATGAAATATGAAATATGAAATATGAAATATGAAATATGAAATATGAAATATGAAATATGAAATATGAAATATGAAATATGAAATATGAAATATGAAATATGAAATATGAAATATGAAATATGAAATATGAAATATGAAATATGAAATATGAAATATGAAATATGAAATATGAAATATGAAATATGAAATATGAAATATGAAATATGAAATATGAAATATGAAATATGAAATATGAAATATGAAATATGAAATATGAAATATGAAATATGAAATATGAAATATGAAATATGAAATATGAAATATGAAATATGAAATATGAAATATGAAATATGAAATATGAAATATGAAATATGAAATATGAAATATGAAATATGAAATATGAAATATGAAATATGAAATATGAAATATGAAATATGAAATATGAAATATGAAATATGAAATATGAAATATGAAATATGAAATATGAAATATGAAATATGAAATATGAAATATGAAATATGAAATATGAAATATGAAATATGAAATATGAAATATGAAATATGAAATATGAAATATGAAATATGAAATATGAAATATGAAATATGAAATATGAAATATGAAATATGAAATATGAAATATGAAATATGAAATATGAAATATGAAATATGAAATATGAAATATGAAATATGAAATATGAAATATGAAATATGAAATATGAAATATGAAATATGAAATATGAAATATGAAATATGAAATATGAAATATGAAATATGAAATATGAAATATGAAATATGAAATATGAAATATGAAATATGAAATATGAAATATGAAATATGAAATATGAAATATGAAATATGAAATATGAAATATGAAATATGAAATATGAAATATGAAATATGAAATATGAAATATGAAATATGAAATATGAAATATGAAATATGAAATATGAAATATGAAATATGAAATATGAAATATGAAATATGAAATATGAAATATGAAATATGAAATATGAAATATGAAATATGAAATATGAAATATGATATATGAAATATGAAATATGAAATATGAAATATGAAATATGAAATATGAAATATGAAATATGAAATATGAAATATGAAATATGAAATATGAAATATGAAATATGAAATATGAAATATGAAATATGAAATATGAAATATGAAATATGAAATATGAAATATGAAATATGAAATATGAAATATGAAATATGAAATATGAAATATGAAATATGAAATATGAAATATGAAATATGAAATATGAAATATGAAATATGAAATATGAAATATGAAATATGAAATATGAAATATGAAATATGAAATATGAAATATGAAATATGAAATATGAAATATGAAATATGAAATATGAAATATGAAATATGAAATATGAAATATGAAATATGAAATATGAAATATGAAATATGAAATATGAAATATGAAATATGAAATATGAAATATGAAATATGAAATATGAAATATGAAATATGAAATATCAAATATCAAATATTTAGAAATAAATTTATAATTTTAAATGCATCTCCTGATGCATTCTTCTCTCTCTCTCCGGATTTAAGGCTTTTGAATTAATTTCGTTTTTGAATACTGTTGATAATAGGTAATATTTTTTTTCTTTTTAAGTGCCTTCAAATAACACCAAAGGCTAATTTTTTATAATATTTTATTTAAAACTATATAAAAAATGTAGTTATAAATATTTTAATATTTTGCATGCATAGAAATATTTAAAATACAGCATACCTGGTTTGTCCTTTTTTTGTTGTTCCCTTAGTTAATATTGCTTGAAACCAACTACATGCTTTCAAAAAAGTGTGCATTCATTTAATAAAGGCAAAAACTATCCCGCATAGCCGCTAGGATTTTTATGTCGATTGGAGGCGAATAAAAAAAAATTAAAATAAAATAGAAAATGTTACAAAAGAACAATATACATGGAAGCGATGCCCCTGATGGTTGGCAATACAAAGTGCACTACGTGGGCTTGAATCTAATTTTTTTTTTTATTTATTACGTTTTTTTCAATGCAATCTATACACACCTTTATAAGCGGTGTTTTTTTTTGTTTTTTGCTGGTATTTTGATGGTAGCCTCTCTGTAGATTATGTTAAAAATTGCATCTAAATACGAATGGAACATGTATGGATTGGGTATGGAACGTGAATGGAGTTCTAATAGGTAAAAATATGTAATAGTATTAAATATGTATTTCAGTTTATTATAATAATTTTTACAAAAGCTCTTCAGATCAATTTTTTTTTAAAGTTTATTACAAGAATATTAACAAAAGCTCTTAAAAAATATTTGTTTTGTATTAAACATAAATTAATAAGATAATTTTGTGAAAACGTCTTTTAAATGAAACAATTGAAACATTGAAAGAAACAAATAAATTTCCTGTGCTTACCAACAGGTTGAACATCCTTTCAGTTACATTTGAAAAGCACTGTAATAGCCTTATTACAGTTTGTGAGATGGTTGGTGCGGAGCATGACTTAAATGAGGAAATATATTTTGTGTGCATACTTTCAGGCTGAACATTTCTTTGTATAACAAAAGCACTATAATAGCAAGAATCAACAGTTTGCGTGCGGAGCGTGACACTTGTGTTTAATTAAATATTAAGATATTGGTTTGAATAAAATGTCATGGTGTTAATTTTGTATATAAAAAACTAAAATAAATCTAATCATAATCATAATATCTTCATTATCATTATATCTTAAAAAAATTAAGATATAAGGTTGAATAAAATGGCATTGCGTCAAATTTTTATATGAAGAACAAACATCAATCAATGATATATTTTCGGTTTCATTCGATGATCTGTAATCACCTGTTAAGGTGACCTTTATAATTCCCCGTTCGTTGAAAGACCAACCCCTATTTGCGAAAAACTAAAGTATGTGTCTTATTATTTAATGATTTCAAGCGAGAATTTTGTAAAGACCGAACCTAGTGAATGTCTGAATAGTGACGTAAGGTCAGGCGAGTATGTTGTTTGGGACAACACCTTCCATCAACGCTCCAGAACTTTCGACGAGTTGCCAAAGAAGTGTGTAGTCTTTCACTATCGTAAAAGAATGCAACTCCGTAGCTTTTAACCAGATCCGAACGTTTCTGGATGATAAATTCGTTCAAACTGTTTGGATATTTCATATTCAATCAATTCACAATTTGAACTGACAACGAGTAGCAATAGTCGTGTAGTCGACACCGAATAGAGTAAGCGGGGCATCACAGTTTGAACCACAGTGGTGGACTTAGAAAATTCGATGACCAAAAATTATTTTGTACATTTCCCTGCAACGAAAATCGACTAAATTAGTTTTATTAAGCGTTTTTTTTTATTAAGAAAAATTGCGATTCAATTTCATAGTTGAACCGGAAGATATTGAATGTCTTGATAAGTCTTTTGAATATACACTCAGAAAAAAGTTTCTCGGAATATGATAAAAAAGGCATTATATTTAGAGAAAAATTATATAGACTTTGCTTCAGAGAATGCCTTTCTCTAAATGAGATCCTAAAAATTCTATAAAACTATAAAACGTTTTTAGAGAAAAAATTTTTTATTTTTGAAAAAAAATTTGTTTTATTGAAGAAAATACTTCTCATAGTAAATTTTTTATCAAAATATAGGAAAAATTTTTCATTTTCAATAAATTTTTCTCTATAAATGAGAATTTTTTTTGTGCGAGAAAAATATTTATCATTATTAGAAACATTGAAATATTTCCATTTCCTAGAAGTGAAGAAATATTTCTTCGAGAATGTGAAAATTTATTCTCATTGAAGAAAATTTTATTTGAAAATGAGAAAAATTACTTATATCGAAAACAGAGAAATTTTTACCGGAGAAAGTTATGTGTTTTTTCTGAGTGTATGGGAATAATTTTGGTAAAAGCAAAAATTAATTTATTTGGATTATTTAAAAATAAAAAAAAACCACAAAAAAAAATATTAACTTGAAAGTTAGATTTAATATGTAAAAGAAACAATGTTACTGAATATTTTTCATATGAGAACTGCCATAGTTTTGAAGATACTCGTATGAGTTTCAAGCATGCACAACGAAATCAACAAAATTTTTCGTTTCGTTGAGGCAGAAAAATAATTTATCAAAATTATTTCAATTTTTAAATAACGTTAAGAATTTATCAAATCAAATTTCGTTTCGTTGAAAAACGAAAAATTTTCTATTATTTTCTCCTATGCTAAAAAAAAACTTCTTCTAATACAAAAAACCGAAATTTTTTTTTTAAATTAACGTTATTTTCAACGGTTGATTGGGAACTAAAACGAAAAAATTTTATATCGTTTTCTCCGAAACGAAATAAATAATTTTCGTGTTTTGAATTAACGTTATTTTTTTTTTGATTTCGTTTCAACGAAACAAAAAAATATTTCGTTTATCGTTGACATAAACGTTAACGTGCATGCCTGGTTTCAAGCGCAAAAAATTGATGAAAAACATTTTAAAAAAATTGCATTAAAAAGTTCTTACCGTTTTAACCCCTTCGCCTCCGTTCCTGAACAAGCTGTCTTAAAATTAGTATTTTCATAATTCTTGTGGTTATTAAGGAGGCACATTACATTCGCGGCAGAGAAAACAGACCTTTTTTGAAAAATTCATAACTCAGTCAAAAACAAACATTTTTCCAAAACAAATTATAAGACAAAATATTCAAAAAAATATATTTTTCACTCCAACATGGTTTTTTAGAGCTCCAAACTGGCGGCAGAGTAAAAAACGGGGCCTCGTGGTTGCAGCGCTGGGAGTCGCAAAAATTGTCCGATCTAGAAAAAAAATGAATTTTTTAAATCTTAACAAAATTGGTTATCGTATGACAGGAGCTTTTTTCAAAATTTTTTTTCAATTTTTGGTGATGTTCCAAATTTGAAAGTGTTTTTCGAAAAAAAAAAAAATTAACTTTAAAAATTCATAAAAAATCAAAAAAAATTTAAAAAAAGCTCGTGTCATACGAAGGCAAATCAAGTTTAAAAAAATACAAAAAAAAATTTCGTCAAAAAATGAACGCGCAAGTGCCGCAACCAGTACGAAAAACTTGGTTTCGAGAAAAACGCGTTCAAAGTTTGTGAACAAAGAAAAAAATAGCGAAAATAAAAAATGTGCTGTCACTAATCCGACTGTAAGTTTTGAGCCCGCAAGAATTTGACCATGATATTTTTCTTAATATTTTAAGAATATTTACTAAAAAAAAAATTATAAAAAAAGTCAATTTAAAACAAGTAAAGAAAGTCTAAAGTCGGTCTAGGCCGACTATGAAACACTCTAAACCTACTTTTCCAAAAAAAATATAATATTATTGACGACCCACGACCATTTGTCTGCGTGGGTCGATGAAGCCTATTTTTTGTTTGCATTTAAATGTTGAAGAAAAATTTATACATACCAAGTTTTATTCCTATAGCTCACAATAAATGCCTTTATTTTTTCGCTATGGGAGTTGGGCGTGTTCAATGACGGAGTACTCACAATTTTTGAACACACCTTAGTTTTGGTATAAAATACAAACATACAAATTTGATCTCTATATGGCAAAAATAATCTTATTTATTCAGTTTTAAACTTTTTGGATTGTGTGGGAGGTAGGCGTGTCCGTGGGAGGATGACGTCCATTTTTTCAAACCCTCTTTTTTTTGTCATAAAAAACACATGTGTTAAATTTAATCTCTGTAGGTTTAACAGAGGATTATTTATTGCGTTTTCAATTTTTGGGTTGTATGGGAGGTGGGCATGTCAGTGGGCGGACGACACCCATTTTTCGAAAAAACTTTTGTGTTGACACAAAACACATACACACTAAATTTTATTGTTGTAGGTTAATTATGAGCTTATTTTTGAAGTTTTCAATTTTTGCGTTGTATGGAAGGTAGGCGTATCCGTGCGCGGATTCCAAAAATATTCAATAGTGCAGATTCTTGGATGCATGTGACTATGTGTACCAAGTTTCATTCAATTATCTTAACTCCTTCTTCTTATCCTTTGTATACGGACAACACACAGACGGACAGACGGACAGACGGACGGACGGACATGGATAGCTCGACTCACGTGGTGACGCTGATCAAGAATATATATGCTTTTCTATACCGGACTCGATTCTTTCTATGCGTTACAAACGTTTGCACAAAGTTAATATACCCTGACTTATCAGGTTTAGGGTATAAAACCGGCCAATGTCATGTGCCCCGTTAATATTGAATGATGCACACATATGGGCCATTCTTTTACAAAGCGAACACCATTTTGAGCGACACATTTTTAATTTGTCTGAAATTTTTTTTAACGGGTTCTATATCGACAAAAAAGAGACATGTGCTCGAAGATTTTTTTCAGTTTTTTTTTTTGTTTTAATAGAGGGGGTTTAAAGTTTGAGATTTTCGTAATTTTTGAATTGGAGACTCATTTTCAAAAATCCATAATTCCGGTTGTTTTTAAGAAACAGAAAAGTTCGCCCCAAATTTGTATAATTCCTCATTTTTTAATAAAAGAAATTGTAGAGTAGACCGGATCATTCTTATATTATTAAAAAAAATTTCAACCAGTCGCGGTCTCAAAAGTTAGAGGAACTCATTAAAATAATTTCTGCATACCTTTCTTTTCAAATCGGAGAAAAACCGCCAAAGCAATTTTGATTCTCTTGAAGGTACTTTTTGGTAAAAAAAAAACATGTGTTTTGCTTGTAACTTTTTATTTTTCACAGAACGCATACCCACACCTGCTAAAATATTAAATTTTTTACTTATACCAATATTCTGATATTCAAAAAATTTAAAAATTATATTCCATTATAACTCTTATCGACCACTAAAAATTTAATTTTTTGATATTTTCAAAAAATATTTTTTTAAAACCACTTAAAAAGACACAGGACCTTCAGGAGACTCAAAATTGCTTTGGCGGTTTTTCTCCGATTTGAAAAAAAAGTATGCAGAAATCATTTTAATGAGTTCCTCTTACTTTTGAGACCCCGACCGGTGAAATCTAAATTTCGATCCGGTCTATTGTACAGTTAAAAAAGTAAAATATAATATATTTATATTGTTGGTTATATAATACAGAGAACAGCGGTATGAGGCGAGAATATGAGGTGTACTTTGCATCTGGCGCGCCGACGTCAGTTACTCCTCCTCGAGTTTATTTAATTATTTTACAATAAACATAAGAGATTTTTCGTACAACGTATAAAAAATTAAGGAAGAAAAATATCACACAATTCCGAGATATGTTCATATCTAAAATTTCATGGTTTTCTTTCGATTGCAATAACTTGCATTCAAAAATTTGTACTTCTTAAAAAAAATATAGATTTTTTTCCACCTTAAGTCAAAATAAAGGCATATTTAACGGTAACGCAAGTGTCACGCTCGACACCTGATATCGCTGAAACTGTCAATTCTAGCCATTACAGTGCTTTTAGTATACGAAAAAATGTGTAGCCTGAAAGTATGCACACAGAATATATGTCCTTTTTTAGTGATGCTTCGCACCTAAACTTTCAAATTCTAATAAGGCTTTAAATGTGGTTTTAAGCTTTGCAGACTAAACTTTTTAGCCTGAAAGTATGCACAGCAAATTTCTTTGATACTCTGCGGCTTCTGCACTGCCCGAAATTATGTGCTAATAAGCAAAACAATTTTTTAAACCAAATTATTTTAAAACGGCCACAGGCACATATCTGCGCCTAAGAATATGCTACAGTTTTATACACAGCTTCATTATAAGAGGCCAACTTCACAGCACTTATGTGGTGCACAAAGCTTTGACAATGCAAATAAGTAATTTATATCAACTACTTATGCACATACGCATATTGCACATACATACTTTTATATTTATATATATATATATATATAAATCTATTTTTTGCACTTCATTCAACAACTTTGGTACCTCAAAAAAAAAAAAAGAAGGCTTGGTCATACACATCACAAGTTGTTTTTTATTTGTCGGCATCATTTCTTAACACTCAGTAGGGAACAACCTTTTTTTTTGTACTTTATGTTATTGTTGCTTGTTACTATTGCTGTTGCTGGGGGTATGCAACTCACTTGCAACAACGTTTAAGTCACATTCTTTCCTGCTGGACTCACAAAAATTATGCGTATGCAATATAAAAATAAGTTCACAATAACGTGTGAGCGGGACACAAAAAAAAAGCAAAAGGTTTGCCAAAAAGAGAAAACAGAAAACAGAACAGCGGCGGCACCCAACATTGGCATTGGTGCAAAAATTATTGTACACTACGTAATGCTCCGCCTTTTTTTTGGTTCTTTTTTCGTTGCCATGAAAAAATACCCACAGAATGCAGGATGCAGTTTTTATTGAAAGTTGCACGGCCTGATGCACGCATTTTGTACAACAGTGAGCAGTGAGAGGGCTTGTCTGCCCGCGTGCGTAACCAATTTTATGCACAAGGCAAGATGCAACAAACTCCCAGCAAACAAACACACACACACACACACTCACGAACAGAAGAGGCACCACGCGTTGATGACACCATCCATCCATGGCCACACATTACCAATGGTTGGTTTGTTTTTTGCTTTCTTTTTCTGATAGCCGATCGTTTTTGTCCACTGAATTTATATAGTATATAAATATTTTTCACACACGCAAAAAAGTTGCGTACAATAAAATCCTGAACAACAAAAACAACAACAGCATAATGTATAGTGCATGAAACCCCCTACAAGGAAAGCTACTTACTCACTCATGTTGCCACTAGCCAGGCAGAGTTGGACAGAACAACAAAAAAGCTGCTCGACAACGTTTCGCACCAACATTTAAGCAGTGTGCGTAATTTGTGCCACACGCACACACACAAACACACGCACGCAACCATAGTGTACTCATACAATTATACAAAAAACAGAGTATCTACAATTTACTCATCAAGCGCGCCGCACAAACAACTGACAGCTTAACAACCACGCGCGCCCTCTACATCCGTTCTGAACAGCCGCTGGTAGGTTACCTCAAGCTCCAAAAAATTGCTATACAGCTCATCATAGGCCTCACCACGCTGTATTCTTATTTTTTTTTTTTTTTGTGTTTTTCATCTGGCTTTAATGAGGCTACGCCATAATTTTGCTGCAATTGGGTTGCTTTGCGCGCCCAACTGTTTGTTGTATGGCTATATTTTTTGATTGCGCCAAAGTGTATGCAATGTTATTGAAACCAATGCAAAAATGCGTGTAGCTGGGCCAGAACTGAATTTTTTTTTTAAAAGCATTCGCAAAAGCAGCGAATGCGTGCGAGTGCAAGTTGTTGCTGTTGTTGTTTAATTTATTATAGACGACAACAACAATAAAGGCAACACAACAACAACTACTATAGTTCTGGTTTGATATAAAACAAAACAAAAAAGTTTGCAGCTACCTAGCCTTAAGTCTGATTGTAATTGAACATGGCAGCATGCCAGTGGGAAAAAACCAGCAACAATAGCAACAACCACATAAAATTAGCAACAAAAACAACAACAACAACAACAGCAACAAACACATTATTAAATGCACGCACGGTTAGATGAAAATAACAAAGACAGCAAACTTTGCATTTGAAAGCACTGCGCTGTACTGTTACCTAAAAGTAGGCATCAAAAAATATGTTGCTATTTCAATAGGAGGCAAAAAGTTTATTTTTTTACAAACAAAAAAAAAACTAACAAAAAAAAGATGGTGGCATGTTTCATTATGCGACCTACAAGATGATACATTTCAATTTGAATTAATAATTATTTTCCTACTTAAAAATTTTCAAGCATATTTATAAAGTTAAATTTAATGACGATAATGATTTAATGACGATATGAAATTTTTTTGTTTTTATATAAAAATATGCCAAACCTCGCGCTAGTTCGACTAATGAAGTCGCTTATATGAACACAAAGATTAGTGTTCATTAAGGGGTACTTTTTTAAAAATTAAACTTTCATGATTTGAAGACGCTGTCTCAGGCTATGTTAGACTATTTTGGATGAAATGTCGAACAAATCAGCTCAAAAATTAATTCATTTCTTTTTTTTACAGTAAAAAATTTTGAAAACTTGCGAAAACTCTTAAAAAATTTGTAAAGCTGTCAAAAGCTTTTCAAATATATCGACTCATATCAATGCAATAACTTCTTTAAAGTCAGATGTACTAATTTTTGGCTTATTTATGCATCAAAATAGCAAAGTATAAGCTTAATTTTTGAATCAAAAACCTAAAATGCTGTTCAGAATGAGCTGAAACTGCTAAAAAATAAATTGTGTGCATGTTTTTAGAAAAATTATAAAGAAAGCATGCAAAAGCTCTCAAAAGCTTTTAACAGCTTTCCAAAGTTTTAAAAAATCTCAACTAAAAAAAACTAAATTATCACTTAAAAGTCAGATTCAAACATTTTTTTGGTTGTTTTCACACCAGAAAACAGAAAAATAAGCTTAAATGTGCAATTAAAAGCTTAATAGACAGTTCAGAATGAGTTATAAAATTTTTTATATTAGCTTTATGCTTTTTTTAAGTAAAAAGTATGGATAACTTCAGAATTCTCTTAAAAGCTTTTAAAAACTTTCAAAAGCTTTTTAAATATATCGACTGTAATCAAAGAAAAAACTTCTATAAAGTCAGATTAATGCAGTTTTGCCAAATTTATGCATCGGAAAAGCAAAATACGAGCTTAAATTTTAATTTCAAAAATTAACGTTTCGATGATGTAACCAACGAAGCTTTAAGAGCACCAACACTGCAAGTGCAGTCTTGTTACGATTAAATTTGTAGCAATAAAAAACTAAGTTCAATCTAAAGTTATACAAAATTTGTGAAAACTCGTTAAAGAATTTAAAAACTTTCAAAAGATTTTGAAAGATTTCTATCGTAGTTAATTTAATAATTACTTATAATTGTGTTTTATCTATTATTTTTTATTTGTTTTTACACATGAATTGCAAAATAAGCTTGAATTTTAAATCAAAATTTTTTAATCATATTCAGAATCAGCTGAAAATGCATTCTGTGCTTATTTCCACAAAGATTCGACCAAAATCTTCCCAAAGCTCTCAAAAGCTTTCAAGAGCTTTCGAAAGATTTTGGCAGATTTTGACTTAAATTGCTATAATTATTAGTCAAAACAAGATTTATGCATTTTTTTGTTTGTTTTATCCATAACAGCAAAATATAAGCTTACATTTTAAATCCAAAGTTAAACAAATGTTCTGAATAGCCTGAAAATGCCGAAAAATTGATTTTGTTCTTATTTAAAAACAAATACTAGTGAAATATTGCAAAAGCTCTAAAAAGCTTTCAAAGATTTTAAGAGCTTTCAAAAGCTTTAAAAAATAAAAGCTTTTTATTTTAAAATATGTCCACTATAACAAATGAAATTAGTGCTCAAAGCTTAAATATACGCAGTTTTTACTAATTTTTTGCCTCATTAAAGCAAAACAGAAGCTTTAATTGCTTCCTTTAATATATTGAGCTATTAAATATTACAAATTAAAAGCCAAAAAATGAGATAAAAAACTGTAATTATTAAAAAATTGCTTAACAGTGAGTTTTATGTATATTTTTCTTTGATTTTTTACCAAAAAACAGAATATAAACATAATTTTGATATCAGAAACTTAGAAGACTATTCAAAATGAGCTGAAAATGATAAAAAATGCCTTTTGTACTTATTACCAGACAAGTGCTATCAAAAACTTGCAAAAGCTCTCAAAATCCTTAAAGAGCTTTCAAAAGCTTTTAGATAATTTCGATTAAATCACTGAAATAATGACTCAAAAGTAACAATTATGACTTTTTTTGTTTATTTTTACACCATTGAAGTAAAATATTAGCTTATACTTTAAGTCAGAAGCATAAGGAATGTTCAGAATGAGCTGAAAATGCCAAAAAATGCATTTTGTGTTTATTGCAGGCTAAGTGCTATCGAAAAATTGCAAAAGCTCTTAAAAGCTTTTAAGAGCTTTTAAAAGCTTTTACAAATTTTCAACTGTAAAAAATGAAATTATGACTCAAAAGTGAGATTTGTGCATTTTCAACTCATTTTTGAGCCATCTAAAATGAGCAATCTGCTCTAAGATGGGTCCTTTAGAATTTTTAATTCTTTTATTAACTGAAGAACAATTAAATGGGTTATTTTTTGAGAAAGAATTTAGTTCATAAATGTTCTGATTATCTGAATCAAATTATCACTTACTACCAGAAAAGTTTCATTAATAAATTTAGACCTTTTGTTAACTATGATTATACTAGTTCCGTCAGCACTTAGTCATTAGAACAAATTTACTAAATATGACTGAAGAACAATTAGTAGCAAATTGACATTTGATGCAAGACACTGACGGAGCTACTAATATTAAGAGTACATAAACAGTAGCAGTAGCAACAGCAGCAACAGCTAGCACAAGCAGCAAACAACACATTGTAACCAATCATCCAAATGAGGAGGAAAGTATTTATTTTTAAAACCATGCATTGCAAGGCAACACTAGCATTGATACGCTCACATTCATGCAAACATACATACATACATGAATACAAACAAACTTAGAGGATTCTATAGAACACCAACAGTGCGATGCTAACACAAGAACACCAACATTTATAGAGAAAAACAGTTAAACAGTAATACTCGCCTACGCAGTCAAACACAAAGTCATACACAGACAGACTGACAGCATTGCAATTTTTACGCACACACACACTCAGTTACACGCAGACTGCGCATTATGCTTATAAGTTCAAAATGAGCCGCCACACATGGCGGCGGCGGGTAGGCTAACTCTAGTCTAGATGTTGCCAAAGTTGGCAATCGTACAGGATGTGTGACGTTAAAGTCAGCAGCAATGATAATGTGCAAATCATAATGATTTTGTGCGCTGGATTTGGTTCTATTTTGTGCCAAAGCGCTGACGTACAATGTGCGAAACGCACTTCGACGCATGCCGATGCCACTCAACTCAAAGCAACAACTCAAGGCTCAACGTGCTGTGCTGCTCGACTGCTGCGTAAATATCAATGACTGCGATATGGCAACAACCACCCGCTGTTGCTGTTACTGACAGTGTTGCCACGCTTCGACAGTAACAAAAAAGAGGTGATTGCATTCTGAATACCTACATATGTCTCGGGTCGGGATTGAACCAAATCGAGATCCTCTTATCAACAAAATAGGTAATGATGCATGACTTAAAGGGACATAGCAGATATATATTGATGTAATCAGCAGCACAAACAAAACAGAAACAGTAGCAGCAATAGTTGGAATAACGTATTGTCTGACATTTAAAATTCTTCAGTTCTTCGAATTCATACAGGCCAAACAAAAAAACCAATGGATATTTTAAGAAAATAAAAAAAACAAAACTTACGTAAAGCACTTTTGTTGTTACAAAAAGAATGAAGAGTATAAGACTTAGTAGAAGAATAAGCAAACGGTCAGTAGCAACTTAAAATTTTCTCCGATAACAGATATCAGCATCAGGTTGCTGTATTCACTATACAAGCTAAGCCTATAAGTATGCTAGAGAAATTTTTTTATGCTTGAGCTTTGACACTTGGCAATCCAATCGGCAATAGCAGCAGCTCGAAGCGCTACTAAAGCAACATTTAATCAGACTAAGATTAAGCGTGCGGTACTATATATTTACACTAGAGATCTCTGCTGAAATAAAAAATTATTTGTAAGCCAATTTCACAAATTATTTTTGTATATTTTTTTTGACACTTTTAAAAGTACGAGACATATACAATTCTTTATACACTAACTTTTACAATTATATAACTTCAATTATATTATTATATTATATAATTTATTGACTAGATGATGAATTCATAACTTGGTATAATAATTTTTTTAATATCCATCCCACCAACTATCTGGATTGTTTTTTTATTTTTCTTTCAATATAGATTAGATTTGTTAGAATGTTTCATATGAACAATAAGACTGACACTAGTTCCAAATATTTAGGGAATTCATTTATTTTATAAAAAAATAAAACTGAATATTTGTGAAAATTAATAACATGCGAGAATTTATTTATTTCTATATTCAAAAGTGACCTACAGACACATCCTGGTAGTAATACGGTTATTTCGTTCCCAAGTAATCATGGAAAGTGATACAAACTTCCAGGATGTATTAAATTCTAACGGGAACCTTTTGTAGAACTTTAGTTTTCAGGACCATTTTTTAATTTCCTTACTATCTATGAATAGATAGGCATAGGAAAAACAGTTAAGAATCATTTTCTTCGATGTTATTCCACCGATTTTGATATTTTTTTTAAATGAATCAGATTGCGTAGAAAGAGTGCATCCACTTTTCTTTAAAGATTTTTCTGTTTGTATGAACAAAATTTTATTTTGACTTTAATTATGTATCGAAGCAACAGAAAATGTATGTGAAGAGGTTGAATTTCGGCCACTGGCGAACTCTGAACAAACAATAAAACGACAACCGTTAGATTAGTTTTCGCTGCAGAAAGCTAAGTTTTAAAATTTTTTAATGATTGAGGTGTTTTTTTTAAAATAATATGTTTTATTAGGAAAGACAAAAACACAAATTTTGATTTGTGGAAAACAAGGTCCTTTTTTCTGGTAAACATCAAATATAAGCTGCGTATTTTTTCGTCTGCAATCAGATTAGATTCAACTTTTAAGAAAAAAACGACTCATATGCTATATTTTGTAAATCTATAAGACTGAAGTGGTAATATGAATCCAACAGAGCAAGCGTTGGTTATTGTCTCTAGTAGAAAGGAGGAAATCTTTAAATATGTAAAGTGAACACATCTGTTTCGGAATTCATAAATGATGCAGGTCTCGCTCAGGATATATTTTTTTAAACGAAGAACTTACATAGTTTTCAAAATATGCGCATATTCTGGTACTAAGCTAACGGTAATAACTCGCATTTATTTTGCAAAAACACTGTCTTCTGTGGGGTATTTTTAAAAACAAAAATACATGTTCATGAAAGATTTATTTATATATATTTTATAATTTCACTTTAATTTTAATAAATAAAATGGTGGTGGAAGGGTCGTGGTCAAAGCAAATCTTATATCAACTCCTTTGAGCAGAAAAGCATCCAATGTGCCAAATTTGATCAAAAATATGTTTAACCTTTTGGATTTGTGGAAAAATCTAACAAAAAAATGAACCGAAAAAATTTGAATATCTATTAACTTTCGGGGTAGAGAAAACAGACCTTTTTTTAAAAATTCATAACTCAGTCAAAAACAAACATTTTTCCAAAAAATAATTGAACAAATTACAAGAAAAAAAATTCAAAAAAATATATTTTTCACTCCAACATTTTTTATAGAACAACATCTTTTATAGAACTGGCAGGAGAGAAAAAAACGGGGCCTCGTGGTTGCAGCGCTGGGAGTTGCACAAATTTTCCGATATGGAAAAAAATAACTTTTTTAAATCTTAACAAAATTAGCTATCGTATAACAGCAGCTTTTTTTAAATTTTTAGTGATGTTCCAAATTTGAAAGTGTGCTTTTTCGAAAAAAATATTGACTTTAAAAATTCATAAAAAAATCGAAAAAAAATTAAAAAAATGCTCGTGTTATACGATAGGAAATCAAGTATAAAAAAATTAAAATTAAAATTGTCAAAAAATGAGCCCGCTAGTGCCGCAACCAGTACGAAAAACATGGTTTCGAGATAAACGCGTTCAAAGTTTGTGAACAAAGAAAAAAAAGTTTGAAAAAGAAAAATGCGCTCTCACGTATCCGGCTGTAACTTTTGAATCCGTAAGAATTTTCCATTTTTTCTTAGAATCTAAAGAATATTTACTAAAATACAAAATTATAAAAGAAGTCCATTTAAAAAAAAACGGCAAATGTCATGTCCCACCTTAATATTTATTTACCTACTTTCAAACCGTTCATTTGAAAATGTTTGGGGAAAAAAAACCCTTACAAAAGATCATCTTTACGGTTCTGCTTTGCAAAGCAAAATAGCTTGTACATTTATTTCAATGGATTTTAAAATAGCACAAAATAAGGCTTCACTACTGTATGAAAAAAAATTATTGTTTTTAAAAAAATAGGTTCTGACCCTTAAAAGGGTGAAATATACACCAATTTCTTGCATAAGAGCTGACACGGAACATGGTGCTGCAATTTAAAACATGTTGTAAAGTTACCTGCTTATCTGACTAGATTTTTGTCTGAAACCAAAACTACAGATATGCACAGAATTCAAAAAGTCATTTTACAGTTTTTTAATTCTGAAAAATATTTTAATAAAACTATTAAAAGCATTAAAAAATAAAAGCAAGCCATAAATGGCAAGTTAATGGCAAGTTAAAATAGCTTTAAATGCATACGTGCTACTCCATATTAAATTCAATCTAACAGAAAAAATGCATACTAAAATTTTGTAATCTACACTCAGAAAAAAGTTTCTCGGTATATGATAAAAAGGCATCATATTTAGAGAAAAATGGTAAAGGCTTTGCTCTAGAGAATGCTTTTCTCTAAATGTGATCCTAAAAATGCTCTAAAAATTATAAAAAGCTTCTATGAAAAAGAGAAATATATTAATATATATCTTTTTTAGAGAAAAAGGACTTTTAATTTTTGAGAAATGATTTGTTTTTATTGAAGAAATACTTCTCATTGTGAATTTATTATAAAAATATAAGACACTTTTTTCATTTTCACTAAATTTTTTTCTATAAATGAGAATTTTTTTCGCGAGGAAAATACTTATCGTTATTAGAGACATTAAAATATTTTCATTACCCAGAAGTGAAGAAATATATTTTCGAAAATGTGAAAATTTATGCTAATTGAAAAAAATTGTGTTTGAAAAAGAGAAAATTGCTATTATCGAAAATAGAGAAATTTTTTATCGGAGAAAGGTATGTGTTTTCTTCCGAGTGTACATTATTTTTAAACGCAAAAAGTCTCGTTTATGTTCCATTAAATTAACATTAACAAATTTTATTTTGCCTATGACAACTGTAGGTTATCAATAAATAAGAAATTAATTTTCTTCAATTGGCGTTTGCACTTGCAATTATTTAATTAATGAAAGGATCGGTAATATTTTCAAAAACTCAATCCTCTTTTTTTAATCTTTTCATATCTTTGCATAATTTACTTTGAATATTAATTTCTCTACGGTAGTGCATGTATTTTGACAATGAAATCTAGTACCCAAGCAGCTTAGTTTGATGGTGACCTAAAAAAAAATAGTTTAGTTTTACGACGAAATAACTAAACGATTACAATATTTACGTTCACATCTTAATTTATAAAATGGAGTTGTCACGCTCTGTACCTAATATCACTCAAACTATATTCATACTTGCTATTACAGTGCTTTTATAATACGAAAATATTTTCAGCCTGAAAGTTACACAAAATTATTTTTCTTTTTTAATATAAAACGGCAATCGTCATGCTTCGCTTTCAATATCTCTCAAACTGTAATTAGAGTATTACCGTGATTTTCAAATTTCACGAAAAAAATTATCACCCCAAAAGTAGGCACATAAAATTTATTTCATTCTTATGAGCGTTTGGTGCGAAACTGTCATAGGACTAGTAGTAGTTACTAGTAGTTTCAATAAAAAATATACTTTCAGACATTCGCAGGTGGATATAGAGAGTACTAGCAAATACAACAACCTTTTGATATGCAACTTGATAACACTTGGATTACAATCCAATAGAATGCAACATATTTACTGATTAAAAATTAAGGTTTAGATAATTATAAGAAGCTCTAAAGTTCAAATGTATGTTAAACAAAAAATGCTCAAACATTACAGTTAACGTCAAGAAAGCTTGCGTTTCTTGAGACGTTAAAACGGCACCATTCCATGGTATAGTCTGATGAAAATACATAAATTATTATCTGCCTATGCGAAAGAATATTTTATTAAAATATAATATGTAATCTTATGTCAGATTGATTTTTATATCTAACACAGTGTAATATTATTTGATGCTGCTGCGCATTTATTTATGTTATTCTGCTTTATTGAAGATTTTTTTTTTGTTATTGGAGGCAAGCACCCAAATCCCCCAAAGATGGCAACGCAACAAAGTGTGCATAATAATTTCCAATGGTTGTTTTTGCACAAAAAAAAAAAACACAAAACAAATAAATAAAAGAAAAAACTAATACGATACAATTTTTCGTTTTGTCATAACAATATATAACTGAATGCATTCAGGCATTCACAGGCATGGGGTGTGCGTGTCACTTTTTTAAATGGAGCACGTCCTGATGGACCTTTTAAAAATATTACATATATAGAAAATGAACGCATGCCAAGCCAACAGCAGCCAGCCATCAGCTAGCTAGAAAGCAATCAGCCAGCCCTCCAAAACAGCGCGAGCAGAAACAAAATTATGTAGAATATTGCATAGTTCTAGGTGCATAAAGGTGGCGCGCGAGCCTAAAAGCTGTAGTGTAGCAATTTTTTGTTGGGGTGGATATATTTTTTTGTATAAGTATTTTCTGCATATAAAAGGCGTATGAATAAAATAATAAATAAAAAAACACATGCAAATTAAAATAAAATGACATAAAATTGAAAGCAGCAGCACCCGCCTAAAACACGCAACTTTTTTGGAGCATATTTATAGGCGCCGCAAACTAAGTAGGGGCCGCACAGATATATTCGTATAGTTGAGCTTGAGGTGGCAGTTTGTTTGAGGCATTAAAACAGCAGTTGTTAGTGTTGTAATGTTGGTCTTTTTTGTTGTGGGGTGTTTTTTTGGCCTGAACAACAACCTGTCATGTATGGGCAAAGAAGACAACAAAAACAAGAAAGAATATGCGGAAAAAACATGACTGCCAAACTAAAGCAATTGCAACAACAACTACTACTAAAACAACAACAACACAAAATATAACATGACGAAATTTTCTAGCACATACTGAAGCGTTCTAGCTGCAGATGAGCACAAATCATTTGCATATAAATTTATATTAATTTATATATATATATATATATACAAATATATACATATATTTGGTACAAAAATCGCGCCTATGGGTAGGCGACATTATTTAAATATTGCTGTTGTTTTTGTTTTCGTGCAGCTTTGATGCCTGCCGCCTGCAACTGGACAATGCGTTAAAATAAATTGGAAATACACAGCAAAACTAAAAAGCACACATTCACGTACACTATTACATAGAAAAATGCTTGGCAAAAACTATTGCAAATTTCAACCAGCTAACCAACTAGCCAAAAACACCAAAAAAAAACCGAAATAATTATATAAAGAATTTTTAAACAAAAGCAACACGCGCGTAGGCGCTGTAGGCGTAACACTTTGAACACAGTAGAGCTTATGTTGGGTGCATGTGTGTGTTTTTTTTTTCTACTCTGCACACAAACGCACATGTCTCACATGCGACAATTGCCTTCAACTAGTATAACGCAAAAAAAAAAATAGAAAAAAAATCATGTGCAAAAAAATGGCATCATTATTACCCTAGCGGTCAACAAAAAGTGGCCCGCAGTGGTTAAGATCATAAAAAAATGTTCAATATAAAATAGAACTCGTAGTATTTATGTATGCAAATACGTAGAAGTTCTAATGTTGTTATTTTGTAGTCGGGCAAGACCGACTATAGTTTCCACACTTGTTATTAAACATAACCTCATTAAACCGTCTTGCATGCGTTTCGCAGTAAATATGTTTCGCATATGTGAGATGTTAGAAAAATTTTAAAAATTTTAAAGCATACTTGTAGGGCTGTGTCATATTTCAAACTCAAGGCATGTTATGATGGTTGTTGTATTCGATACATGTTAACACAGGCAGCAGGTTATAATTTTAAAAGAGGGTGTTTTGACAACTTAGATAGATAAATGCAGAAATTTGTATTTAATACAGGGCCGTAGCCAAGATTTTTCTAGAGAGGGTCTTGATAAAAATAAATTAATAAGTACTTAAACAAAAACTTATAAAATAGTTGCGAAATTAGAATTACGAAATTTTTTTAATATGTGAATTCTGTTAATATGCGTAAATTTAAAAGCGCCGTTTTCGATTTTTGTTCACACCTTTTTGAAAAAAGTTATGAATTGTTATTGATTGATAAACACTCGTTCAGAGCATTGCTTTTCTGGGAAAAACTGCATTCACTGCTCGCTGATTTGTATTTAAATTATGTTGTCGAAACTTTAGAAGAGTAACAGAATTACATATGAAAGATTTTGTGCGAAAGTAGCATATAAAATAGCAAGTTTTGAGTTAAGAAAGTAAGTTTGACGTTGTTATAAGTTTATCTTTATGACAAAAAGAAATAAATATGTTTAAATATGAAAAAGTTAAATTTTTGCTTTATTTCGGTCTTAAGAACAAAATACATAGTTTATATTGTCCCGTCTGTTCATAAAACTAACTAAAAATACCAAAATCATTGTTTTTTTTTTGTAAATATTAGAGATTATTGATCAAGTTCAGATGTCGAGTGGCGAAAAGATTATGAAAAATCGCAGAAAAATTAAATTTCTTTGTTATTTAGACCTAATTGAGCTCAATAGTATTATTTGCGTAAATATTTAAATATTTTTTTTCACGTTTGGCACGTTATGGTGGTGACTTTAGTGAAATAGATATGCTGGTAAGGTGGTGATCATAGCATGCAGGTTAAGTGTGTGGCTTTGCATGCCTGGACCCGAGATCGATAACCACTCGCGGCAAAGTTTTTTTCAATAAAAAATTTTCAGATCGGTCATCACCTCTCTGCAGACAATGGCAAAAATCAGAGAGTTAACAATACCACGCAAAGCTTCTTGAGAACATGAACTTAAGCCATTCGGAGTCGGCATTAAACAAGTAGTTCCAGTTCTCGGTTAATTGTGTACAAACATTTAAGGGGGGACATGACATTGGCCGTTTTTTATATCGATTTTTTTATAATTTTGTATTTTAGTAAATATTCTTAAGATTCTAAAAAAATTCTTACGGGCTCAAAAGTTACAGTTGGATTAGTGAGAGCGCATTTTTGTTTTTCAACATTTTTTTTTCTTTGTCCACAAACTTTGAACGCGTTTATCTCGAAATCTTGTTTTTCGAACTGGTTGCGGCACTAGCGGGTTCATTTTTTGACGAAATTTTTTTTTTTTTTTTTTTTAACTTGATTTGCTATCGTATGACACGAATTTTTTTAAATTTTTTTTCGATTTTTTATAAATTGTCTTTAAACAATAATTTTTTCGAAGAAACACACTTTCAAATTTGGAACATCACCAAAAATTAAAAAAATATTTAAAAAAAAGCTCCTGTGATAATATAACCAATTTCGTTAAGTTTTAAAAAAGTCATTTTTTTTGCAGATTGGACAATTTGCGACTTCCAGCGCTGCAACCACGAGGCCCCGTTTTTTTCCTTGCCGCCAGTTTGTAACTCTATAAAACCATAAAACCAACCTCTATAAAATCATGTTGGATTGAAATATATATTTTTTTTAAAAATTTTTTTTTGTTATTTGTTTAATTCTTTCAATTCCAATTATTTCAATTTGTTCAATTCCAAATTTTGGAAAAATGTTGACTGAGTTATGAATTTTTAAAAAAATGTCTGTTTTCTCTGCCGCGAATGTTATGTCCCACCTTAATAAAACACACAGCACAATTTCATCATAAATAGCTCGGGCAAAGTCCTTTAAAGATCTGAAATGGCCAATTTGTTTTTTTTTTTAAGCCACTATAAAAAAAACCACTCTCTTTAAAATTATCTTAAAACACAATTACTATACATCAACATTGGAATGTAATATTTTTCTAATGATGAAACTGAAATTTAATTATACACATGAACCATTTACTGATGGAGGGCTAAAATTTGTGATTTTAAATATTACTAGATAGTTTCTTGAAAAATTTTAACAAATACCAAAAAATTGGTTTTGGTCACGTTTTGGGTCAAAATTCTAAAATATTGCATATTTTCTCAAACTTTTTCACAGTTTTAAGACTGCAACCTGCAAAATGTGTTTCATTTTGTATACAAGTAGATAGTTTGTATAAATTTTTTTTTTAAATTTAGACAAATAATGGTTATATATAGTAAAATATTATTTCGACTATTTAAAATGATATGAATTTTGAAGAATTAAATTTCAATTTTATGATAAGATAAATGTTAATCAGATCTTTAAGTTTTATAAGCATATTTTAAAATTTAAAGTTTATTTCAAACAAAATAAATAATCTAAAGGAAGTATTACATAATTTTTCAATTTTAATTTAGTAATTATCCTGGTGGAAGTGTTGTGCAAATATAAAGCTAAACTTTTTGTCTTTAAAGCAATTTAATTGGCCACTGCCTCCGAATCTATACTCAAATTTAAGGTACACAAGATGATGCAACCAATCTGACGTACAGCGATTTGACAAATTTGCTATTGGATTATAGGATTTTAAGGATAAAATAAGATATAAAAAATTATAACATTTAAGACAAACAATTTTTGAGGTAGTTTTTATAAAATAGTTTATGTAAGGTTCTGGGAAAAGTATTTTATATATCTTTATTTTCATATGTTCAGTGATGGAGAGAAATATTTATTTTCCTGTCCAAAGGATTAGAGCAATTTTGAAATGGAATTTCGGCGTTCCCAGTAATTATGAGTTTTAAAGCACTATTAATCTTTATTACTCAATATGTGTAAAATTAAAAAAAGTCAAGAAATTTTTTTCTTGATCATGAAATTTTTTATTAATATTAACTCTTTAATTTTTCGTCTGTCATATTAGGTACACTTATGTACACTTTTTGGTTTTTTTAAAACATTCATACTTGACACAAATTTTTAAGGATTAAATTGACTCCTAATTTTTTCCTAATGGAAAAAATAATTTTTTTCTTACTATTTATTTGGGTTTAAATTAATAATTAATAGGTAATGTTTTAACAAAACTTAATTGTAAGAAATGAGTGTTTTATATTAAATCCTTTTGGATTTCTATTCAAAGGCTTTATCTCTTCTTTTCCGTTATATCTACTTCGTTCTATCTTAAGACCCATTTACAAAAAAGTGCTCTTAGTAAAATTGGTTTAGAATATCTTTAACTTAACGCTTTAACTTTTTAACTTTAACTTTTGAGAACATTGCGAACACCTTTAAGTGTCAAGTATTGAGCTTTTTTACTTTTTTGCAGTTTTCGAGTTACACTTTGTAATACTTGGAAAAATTTGCATAATAGTGTTAAAATACATGCATTCTTTAAGTAAAAATACATAACTTTGAATGTTTTTTATGACCTGATGACAAGTAACACTAAAATAATAAAATGCTTTCATAGTTTTCTTATGTTTGTCAGTTAAATTACAACCTTTTTGCAAATTTTTGTCAACATAGTGGTTGCAAAAATTAAGGCTTTGATTCTTTTTTTATTGTTTTTTGGTAGAAATTCTAAAAAATATTAAATTTTACTATTTTAATGATCTGATGACTTAAAGCAATTAAAAACTAAAGTTATTAATATTATTCTTATTTTTTGTTATTTTCGTAATGAACGAAGTTTTAGCGCAGAACACCAATGTACTAAAGTAAAGTTAATCTGGTGAAATCTCTGTAGATCCTTTGACGGTGAGGTGCTTTTAACCCCAAAATCCCCTCTTGGCTACATATCTTTAGTATCAAGTGTTCACTCTATTAAACTCTGCCTAAAATTATACTAAAGAAAATTATACAGTTCTTAACATCATATAAAAAGCCAATCACTGTAATGCCATGTTCACACAGAGAGTTTAGTTTGCGTTTCGTTTGAGTTTAAATGCAGCTGTTCACACAGAGATGCGTCGGCAGAATTGAGTTTACGGTGAATTGAAATAATCGCCAATTTTTGAAATTTCACTCAAAACTCAGCTTTTTACGGCCCATATTGACTGACTGATGAGAAACCCTCATATTCTAAACTTTCCCAAGTTCTTTTATTTGTTTTTTTGGCTTATTTTTGTTAATAATAAAATACAAATAGAAACTTGCACAATTTACAATCAGCTGTTGTTGGCATTTTCTATCGTTCAATCGAATCGAACACAGCTAAAATCTAACTGAACGAATGTTTTTATCAAACACTAGCATACTTGTAGGCATGTATCAAATTGAGTTTTGGTAAACGTAGAAAACAAGTTGTGTTTAGTTGCGTTTTCTCCTTAAGGTTTTCTCCCTTAAGTTTAAGGGCAAAACGCAACTTTGTACTGGAAACGCAAACTAAACTCTCTGTGTGAACATGGCATAAGATTTCCTGAATTTTGTAATTTTTTGTCCACTTTTTAACTACCGTGTAGACCCACCTACATTAGCTGACCTCTGAAATCTCACACCTGCTACTCAACGGGTCTCTTTGAATTTCAACATTTTTTACAAACCTTCAATTTACCTTTTTTTATTTTCCTTTTTCTATTTATGTCCTTATTTTAACGTGTACCACGACAGCAACTAAGCCATAGCTTATGACCACTGCTCTGAGTCTATAGCATGCGGCACAATATGCACGCACCTATTTTTGGTGCTCGTTCACGTACGTGTTTTACTTTAGGCCGCCACGCTATAAAGTATGCAAGCATTTGTTGCGCTGTGCTGCGCTATTTGGGGCGCTACTCATCATAAAATGGTTAAAAAAGTTAGCATCGACCAAGCCCCTTGTCAAATCAACTGAACTATAAAAGTACTATAACAAAACAAAAACAACAACCACAATAACAACATGGTTGCAAACTACCTAACTGACCCATGGTAGCCAACATATGGTCTAACATACACAGCAGAAATTGCATGAGTGTATTTGATTGTGTATGTTTTATGGTGTGTGTGTGTCATTAATCTAACAAAAAATTTCAAAAACAACAACAACGTTCCGCTCGCTCAAATTATTCATTTGTACTACCAACTACACTCACCTCACGTTAGTCCTTCAGTTGCCCACGCCTACGCTTTTTTTTGTTGCAATTAAATGTGTAGAATTTTATGCATATAGTATATATTATAAACAATTTATATATATAATATATATATATATATATTTAAACTAAAGGTGTGCATAGGTGTATTTGCGCTTGTGTGTATGAGTACCTCCTGTCGAAATATTGCTGCTGCCTTTCTGGAAATTTTGTGGGCGCCTTAGTGCCTCACCTATTTTTTTTTTTAAATTTTATTTTTGGCACTCACTAACATGCAGCAAATGAATTGTTCAACAACTCGCGACGGCTAACGAGTTACAGCTACTAATTGTAGTTTTTTTTGTAAGTTGAGTTTTTTTGTTCTCACATACACGAACTCTCTAGCCTTAACTTTCTACTAAAATAAGCTAGCCTCTGCTTTTAAGCGAAGGCTAACCTAAAAGTACTGGTAGTTGACTCTGCTTTTAAGCGAAGGCTAGCCTAAAAATATTGGTAGTTGACTAAAGATAGCATTGCGTCGGCAGTACGCAATGAAAAATATTGCACATATTTTTAGGCGCAGCTAAAGTTAGAAATATTGTTCATTTGGCAAGAGTTGTTAGTAACTTTGTCATGTGAAAAAGTTAATTGAAACCCGAAAAAGTAAAAACAAAAAATTAATCCGCAAAAAGCATTTAAATACTTCAAATTTGGATGTTTATATAAACAGGAGTAAATATTAAGACCACAAAAAATTATTTATTTTAATATCTTAGCTCCAAAACTGTCACACTTATCACTAGCTTCTGATTAATTACTTTAATTCTGGTTATACAAGCTTAAAAAGAACACAGCAATTTTTAAAAGAAATATTAAAAAAGTCAAGAAAATTTGACATTTATGTGTACCCCAAAAAACTTGAAATTTTTCGACATGCTTACAACTGAAACTTTGTACTCCGGCTTTGTACTCTGCATGTCAATAAGTACTAGTTACTGTTCAAATTATTTTTCATTTGATAAGAAATGAGGAAAGAATTAAAGGAAGGCATAAGCGAAGGACCATGACCTGGCCGCGACTCGAACCCGGAACCTTAGAGTTGGCAGTTAAGCCCGCTTTCCACTACTGAGACCGCCATAACTATTATTTATTTTATTTGCGACAATTTTTAAAATTTTTAATAATGCGAGAATCAAAACATCTTTTCACATGTGATGTGACGGCCGATCATGAAAATTTATTCAATTGATACATTTTCTGAAAGATGTGAGGATTGAACTCGGGCTACCGCATCGCTGTTTGACACGTTCAAGCAAGTTCACGGCTGACACAACATTTTTTCATTCTTTTAATAATCATTTTTTTGGAGCGAGCGAGCGAAGCGAGCGAAGCTCCCATGGAACAGGTTGTTTGAAGCTGTTTCGAGGCCTTAACTCTCGAATGGATTGACCGATCTTAAAATTTATTTTTCTGTATTGTTGTACGCTTCCTAACGAAGGTTGTTTTCTTAGGAAGTTTTTTCAAATTCCATTTAGTTTAGAAGTTAATTGAAAATAATATTTCGATGAGTTTTGTTGTTATTCGCTGAAATAGTTTTCTTCTAACATGCTTGTGTATGTTGCAGCTCAGCGCTGCTAATAATTTGCTGCTAAGGAATCTTGCACATGTTAATCCAGTTTTGTTCTTTACTGTTACAACCAGCGTTGCCAGAATGTGAAAAATTTACCAAAACTGGTATATTTTTTTTTTGATGTGAAAACGTGAAATTAAGTTTCATTTTGGTAAACTTTTGCAGTGAAAACCAAAAATTTTTTTATGCAAATTTTCCAAAAACTTAAAATGGACTGTCTGGTGTTACTTTAAAAAATGTATTAAAATTATCTTCCTTTTTCAATGTATTGAACTTGTTTGCTACGAAAAAAACTTTGACTTGGAAAAATAAGGCCAAACCTTTTGCATTTAAGCAGTTGAAGCTGCTATATCGTTAAAATCAAATACTTTATTTAATTGAAAATTGGACAGTTGCTTTTTAGTAGCAGTAGTTGGAACAGCTACTATTTCCAATAAGTTTTAATAAAGTATGTATTTGAAACCAAAGCCTCAGGTTTGTAGTGGAAGCCATGAAGTCATTCAGTTTCAGCTCTTTGCACATAAAATAGAAATATTTCGATGAATTACCCTCCAACCTGGCATGCGGTATGTTACGGGTTCGAACCATATGAATACATAAGAACAATTTTTGGAAATTTTTAATATAAAAAAATATAATTAAATAAAACCATTATTTTTAAAATTGAGATTAAGTAAGGTTTAAATTTAAAAAAATTTTTAAATATCATAAAAAAATCAGAAAAACTTGTAGTAATATGTAATGAGATGTGAATAATGAAGTGAATATTAATTAAAATCCCGGAATCCCAGGATCCCAAAAACCCGGGATTCCGAACTTTTTCCAGTTCCGAAAGTCCCGGGATTATAAGTCCTGAAATCCCGGAATTTTCTGGATCCTGCAATTGCCTTTAAATGTCTGCATTTTGTTGATTTTTCCGATTTGTTGATTTTTTCGATTTTTTCCATAAATTTAGAGGAAATAAAAGAATTTATAAAACTGTTAATTTCAAATAATCAAAAGTATTTATAAATATTGCTTGCAACTCTTTTTCGAGTAAAGTCAATTAAAAATAGTAGTAGAAAAGTGCAACACTAAGTTTGAAATTCGAGTAACACCTGTTTACAAGACTGTGGCTGGTAATTATGAATATGTTTTGATCAATACGATGATTCTTTATTCATGGTCTTTATTTTCACAGATTTCACTGAAAAAGATGAATATTCTGCACAAAAGCGTTTTTTTATATCTTTGGTCAATTTGTTTTTAGAAAATAATATCTTAACTTTCCAACCAAACATATGAATTTATTTATTTATAAAAAAAATGGGTTTTCTCTGTTTTACAAATCCTAGGATCCCGGAATTCCTATCTAACAATCGCGAAATTTGAAATCAGTGGGGACTGGACTGGAATCCCTTGTTGTGAATGTACTGATATAAATTTAATTCATAAAAAAATTAATATGTCATAAAAAAATCAGAAAAATTGGTAGTTGCTTATTTTGGAGTTTCGATAAAGCTTATATCATTCAACTTGGAACAGTTTTATGCAGGATCCTGTTTCCTGCTCATTTAGAAGTTGATTAGAAACACATATACGCTGTATAAAGCTTGTATTAGCACGCTTGCACTTACCCTATGGAAGTTGTTTGCGAAGTTTAATAAAATTTCAAGAAGCTTCTTTAAAAAAATAAAAAGTTCACCTTTTGCCATTATAGAAGTCAATAAGTGTCCTTTGAGAAACAACGTAGTTCTTATAATGAGTTGCTATAAAGCTTGTGGTGACCGTGACATGCAGGTTAACGGTGTGTCTTAGTATGCTCGGAGCTCGAGTTCGATCCCCAGTCTCGGCAAAAGTTTTTCAATAAAAAAATTTTTCTGATCGGTCATCACCTCTCTACAGACAATGTCAAACCTTAGAGAGTAAATAGTGCCATATAAAGCTTCTTGAGAACATGAACTTTAGCCGTTCGGAGTCGGCATAAAACATGTAGGTTCAGTTCTTTGTCAATTGTGTGCAAACATTTAATAACACACACAACACCATTGATCATTAGAAGCTCGGTCAAAGTCCTTCAAGGGCTGAAATGGCCAATTTGTTTTTTTTTTTTCTGTAAAGCTTGCTGCAATCTTAACAGAAGTTTGTGTGCAAGTTGGGATTGCTTGTTTTCATTAATAACGTCACAACCAAAATAAAGAGCTTTTCAGAAGAAAAATGCTAAAATATAAAATATTTTAGAATTTTTGCTTTGGATGTGAAATTTTTTTCATAAATGTGAAATTTTTTTGGTAATTTTGGTAAAAAAAAATTTTTGGATGTGGCAACCCTGGTTACAACTACAAAACATTAAACAATTTTAAGTGGGCAAGGAACAATGAGCGCGTAATTGTCGCAGAGTATTTGAAAAGAAATTTACTATTATTTTGTTTTCATCAATAAATTTCTTAAATGATTCTTAAAGTTATTTAAAAGCAGATTTATTTCGTTTGCAATCGAACGCAGGCATGCATGTTCACGTTAATTGTAACGATAACCAAAATATTTCTTCGTTTCGTTGAAGCAAAATAAATAAAAAAACGTTAATTCCAAAAACGAAAAATAATTATTTATTTCGTTTCGGAGAAAACGATATCAAATTTTTTCGTTTTTGTCCCAATCAACCGTTGAAAATAATGTTAATTTCAACAAAAAATTTCGTTTTGCTTGGATCCGAAGAAATTTTTGTTTAAGGTGGTATGACACTTGCTTTTTCGCATTTTTAATATCTTAAAAATAGTTCTGGCTGAAAACTGTTAAAAAATATTTACTCTTTCAGCCGCTATCAGCTTAAAATCTGGCAGAGGCACATTAAATTCTGACATTTCACAATATACTTTTTTTATTGTTTATTTATAATGAATGTACAAAACCAAATAAACACAAATTTACACAAGAACTGCAAAAGAGTTCGACTTTTAATATTTTAACAAATTTTTTCCATTTTTATGCAAATAATTCATAATTTTTGACAAAATTCAGAATAACAGAAAATTTTTCGTTTTTCAACGAAACGAAATTTGATTTGATAAATTTTTAACGTTATTTAAAAAACGAAATTATTTTGATAATTTATTTTTCTGCCTCAACGAAACAGAAAAAATTCTGTTGATTTCGTTGTGCATGTCTGATCGAAAGATAAAAGCATTTTTTTATCACGGAAAATTTGTCTGTTGCGTATTTTCTCAAGAAATTTTACACACAAGTTCAAAACTTCAACGAACGTTCGTTTCAACCGTTCATTAAAAATTAAGGTTTAAATAGTATGTCCGTTCAGAAAAAAATTACTAGCAGCGTCAGTGATTTTTTTTTGTTGTGCGTGCGTCATCGGTTCGGTTTGCGTTGTTGCTGTTCTACATGTTTTCGTTTTTGCGTTATCGTGGAGAAATGAAAACAATAAGAAATAAGAAAGAAAAGTAAAGAAATCAATCTGCAAGAAACATTCAGATAATTAAGTGCCGGTCGTGAACAAAGTTCCTGAATTTTTAATTCAAACGCTCATTTTGAATAAGTGATTAAAAACGAACGTTCACTGTTTAAAAAACCGAAATAATCCAATTGGATTTTTATTGCCTTTAATTGTTTTTACACAACATCTTTGGATTTGAGTGTTCACTTAAATATTTCTTTTAAGCATATTTCTAAAGGTTTCGGTGTTCAAAAGTAAATAAATTAAATAATTTTTTTTTAGATTTAGTAAGAAAAAAATTAAAGAAGTGTTAGTCTGTCAACTTATGTGAAAATGAGAAATTATGAAATTGTTAAAAATTATTATTTTCGTTTTGAATTATCTTATTCATTGCACCAAAAAAATATATGGCAAATTTTTTCCAAAAATTAATCACATGCTCTAAGTAGGTTCCTTTTCTACTTATAAGAATATCAGTTATTTGTTTTTTTATCGCCATACTTTTGTAAAATATTATGGAGATACCAATTTTTTTAAAAAAGGAACAATCTTAAAAATTAAGTCATTTCTAATAAATCATATCTCCATCTTATGTTACCTTATTTTTGTAAATGGTAACATTCCTATCATTAGAAAACTATAGAAAAGCGATTTCAAAAAATTAAATATTTTTGGAATTTTTATGCTAGAGTTGCCAACTTTCTGAAAAACTTTAATTTGGTTTTATCTCAAAAAGTGGATTTTTAGTTTTTGTTTTGTTATTTTAAAAACAAAATAAACTTTTCACTTACAAAGAATTACGATGCCTAAATGGCATGTTTTTTCGCAATCTCTTTTTCTGACACAAATTTCACTTTATCATTCATCTTCATCTAAAACCGTTTGAGATATTTTTACAAAATCTTGAACAAAACTGTTTTCCGTTTTAGAGTTTTATATATAGTAATGTTTGTTTTATATATATAAATGACCTCACACGTGACTTTGGAACATAAAAATGGAAGAAAACTAGAATTAATTAAAAAATTTTAATTTTTTCGTTTAAGATAATCGAAAGAGATAATATCTCTTTTTTTTACAGATTTAAGAAAAACTTTTTTAAAGCGTGCGACCCAACTAATTTGTATCTTCAACGTACCTATTTATGTGGCCAGCTTAGGTACTGGCTAAGCGATTGCTACGACCTAGTTCAAGTTTTATTTCTATCTTAGATATAATTCTTGTTTAAATACAAGCTGAATTCTTGTCATAATGATTTCCTTATAATATTTCTCATTTTTGTCCGGACTTAAAAGACTTAATGTCTTATCTTTATCCTAATCATTGTTTTAATCATTGTCCTATTACTACACTCAGAAAAAAACATTTATATTTTTTTCCGATAAAAATTTCTATATATTTGATAATAGAAATTTTCTCTTTTTCAAATAAAATTTTCTTGAATTGGAATAAATTTTCTTATTTTCAAAGATATATGTCTTCAGTTGTGGGAAATAGAAATATTTCATGCTCAAGTATTCTTGCATTATTGTTCCTATATTCTGATAAAAAATTTCACTATGTGAAGTATTTTCTTCAACAAAAAAAAATATTTTCTCAAAAATAAACTTCTCTAATCTTCTCTAAAAACAATATATTTATATATATTTCTTTTTTTAATGAAAGCTTTTGATTATTTTATGATAATTTTCAGGATCACATTTAAAGAAAAGCATTCTTGTTCTCATACTAATGCTTGTCTTGACCCTTTTCAATACTAATCCTAATCCTTTTCCTTTATTTTAACATAACCTATTACTTGTCTTAGTTCTTATCCTAGTTCTTAGTCTAGCTTTTACCCTTGCCCTAAGCTTTAGCATAAAAATAAAACTTTCCAGTCCTTGAAAACTTTGACCGAGGTGCTAAATTTGAAACACTCTTTAAACTAAAATTTACTTGTACAGTTCCTGAGCGTCGTAGATGGCGAGAAGATTAAAAGCCATCCAAAAGAATCATGCGATGTTTTTATAGTCAGTACAGCAGTCAGTTATTTACGAGTACTATAGGACGCGAATATAGAATAACAACTTATATATACTCTGGATGATGGGAATACCGACCGTAACTGACTTGGAAACTATCTGACCAAATATCATGATCTACGATAGCGGCAACATGGGCAGAAACTGACTTGAAAGCTTGAGTGGAGATGCTTGAGTGGCTTGAGTTGCTTCATGCAGATGAAGGAAAACCGACCACATTCGACTTAAAAGGCATCCGAGCAAAGAATACATTCTTTATATACTCAAGAAAGTGTGAACATCGCCAGAAGCCAATATGAAAGCCACCCATTTATAATATTATATATTCACTTGACCGAATTATATGATCTTTACGTAATATAATGGGGAATAATTAGGTAATACAAACGGGATGGTGAAAATACCGACCAAAACGATTTGACATTCTCCCTAATTTAACTTCTAACACTCTACATGGAGGTGGTTTTGACTTGTAAAATACGAAATCGTATTATATAATCACCAGATAACTTCCGAAGACGGCAAGATGGACCGAACTTAAGCCTAGAAGAGAATGAAACCCTTTGCTCAGTCTCAGATAAACATTTGAATTAAATTAGTACAGCTTATAGACCTTACATTACAAGAAAACTGACCAGAGTTAATTTGATAACCACCCAACTTAGCGTATTGACACTCTGAATGATGGAAAACCGAACCTAAGTTGTAAACTATCCGGCCGTTTATAATAAGTGAAAAGTGAGAAGCTAAACAATTGAAAAGCTTCTCGGTAATTCCGTTTTGGTTTTACAGCAGTTGCACTTATTAACTTTTTAAAGTTAGTGGACTGCATAAACCACAGAGTCTACTGATGAGTCGAAGTAGCGTCCGACGAAATCATGGTCTAGTCTCCCCGGTTGTTCTGTAAAGAACATTTTTGTTGTAGCAACCTGTTTGGCATCACAAATTATTTGACATTAAGCTCTAAATATAATTCTTAAAATATATGTTTTTAAGGAATTATAAACTAAAAATACCAGCTAAAGTCGAGTAAAAGCAATGTGACGTTATTGCTTTCTTTGCATTCCTCGCAACAAAATATTTCAAAAAAGTACTCTAATTTATATCAAATCTAAACAGCAAACGTCATGGTTCCTTCATTTTAGGTGATTTTAATTTTGAAAAATAACTTTAGCTATTATTCCTTGTCGACACAGATATGTGTGTGAATTTTAAAACTTACAAAAAAAAATATTTTCAGTCCGCTGTCAGTAGATTTTCGGAAAGTTTTCGAAAAAATATGATCTGCTGTGGAAACGATACCTCATCACAGGTTCATAAAAAAACAATTAAAAAAGTCTAAAGTCGGTCTAGCCCGATTTTGAAATACCCTTAACCTACTTTTTCAAAATGCAATAATAGTATTGAAAATAGGCGTGTTCCTGGGCGGATGAAGCCCATATTTTATATACATTGCAATTTTGATGAAATTTATTCCTGTGACTCACATATTAATGCTTTTATAGTGTTTTTGGTATTGTGGATTCTGTGGGATCTGTGGGTCGTGTTTGTGGATGGATTACGCCCAACTTTTGAACACATCTTAGTTCTCATATAAAAAAATGCATACTTACGAAATTTGATCACTGTAAGGCAAACATAAGCTTATTTATGCAGAGTTCAATTTTTTGGTTTTTATGGAATGTAGGCCACTGGTGATCGTGGCATGCTGGTTAAGTGTGTAGCTTAGCGCGCTCGGATGCCGAGTTCGATCCGCAGTAGTGGCAAAAGTTTTTTCAATAAAAATTTTTTCTGATCGGACACCACCTCTCTGCAGAAAATGACAAACCTCACAGAGTAAATAATGTCATGTAAAGCTTCTTGAGGACATAAATTTTAGCCATTCGAACAACACAGTTGATCATTAGTGACTCTGATCAAGAATATATAAACTTTTCTACACCGGACTTTAAGTTAAGTTAAGCTTTCAGTTAATATACCCGGATCTTTCAGGTTCAGGGTATAAAAAGAATTAGTTAGATATAGCTATAAAATAAGCTTATCCTTAATCCCTTGGGATGACTTATTTAAAAAATGTGTGGTGTTTTATTTTTAAGCTCTAGCAAAATTCCGAAATTTTGTTATTGTAAAATTTAAAATCAAATTTCCTGATGGGAAGAAAAATAAAATTTTATAGCATTACGAAATTTGCTTCCGATCCACGTGTAGTTATGAGAAGTTTTTAATTCTTTTTCTTTCAGAAAAGTACAAAAAAAAATGTTGAAAGTTTTATCTAAAATCCTGTCTTAAAGAAGTTTTCACGTAAACATGCTACGAATTATAGCGGTGAATGACATTCTAATACAAAAAATGCTAAATACGTGCATTTAACTGCATGGTTTTAATATGGCTGTCAGTGATATGTGGGGCTTGTTGTTGTTGTGGTAGTTTGTGTTGTTTTTTATTGTTGTTGCTTACAGAGCATTCTGCTGATAGTAAAGTGCTGCTGCTGATGTATTCTTTAATGCAGAACATCACTGCTAATAGCCTGCAACTAAAAGACCCTTTTTCTGCAGCCAAATATCTCCACAAAAATTTCATATTTTTTACCATCAATTAATCATACCTTTATAAAACTGATTTCTTGGAAACTTATACCAAAAAAATTCTAAATCATTATTTAAAATTAGAAAAAAAAACAAATTATTAAAAATTTCGTAAATCTTGATTACAAAAAATCTTATACAGTAAAAAAATTTAGAGGTTTAATGTGAGGTTTGCGTCGCGCCGCTGTAACATTTTAAATACTCTGTAATTATTTCTCATTGAAAACTATGCAGCATTAAAGAAAGACACGCACACACTTACCCAAAAACATACTCACGCACAAGCGTCGTTAAACGCACAGTCGAATTTCCTTGAAGAAGGAGCGCCTGAAACTCTGTTGAAACGGAACAACAACGCAACCCAAGTAACACCACAAGCCACATCTTCGCTTTCATATCAACAATCTGCAAGCTATTAACTTCACAACCCTTTCTCCAAACATGACTACTTGTGACACAGACTGCCACTTGTGCAAAATTTTCTTGTGAGCATTTTAGGCGCTTGGCATTGGCAAATGTATGAAGTTCGTTTAACAACTAGCAGCTAAATCTTTTGAGAAAATATGTCATCGACAGTGGCTGCGTACACGTATGTGAGTGTGTGTATGCAAGATTTTATTTTCTAGTATGTGTGTGAGTGTGTTCAGCCTCATTGCCTGCACTGCCAACTGTCATGCTCCCAAGTGCATACTTTTAGGCGCTACAGCAGCAAGTTGCTTTTACTTCACTCAAACTTCGAATGTTCGAATGCTTTTCGTGCCTCTGACGTTCTGTCACCACTATAGTTGTTGTTGTTGTTATTATTGTCGTTGGGGCTAAATAATTTTGAGACATTTGTGGGTGTTATTTTTGGGCTTTTGCTGCTGCTGTTGTTGTTGTTGTTGTTGTTGTTATTGCTGCCGCCTGTAGATATGCTCCATTATCCTTCATACATTTGTTTGCGCGTATGTGTTGCATACTTTTAAGCATTTTGTCTTAGAAATAAACAAACAAACTATTAAATGTTAGCAACTAGTTTGAGTGTCTTTGCATATGTATGTATGAGTATATGTGTGTCTTATTATTATTGTTGTACATATATATATATATATATATATATGTACGTAAATAAGTATGTTCAGTTATGCTCGCACACATATACATATGTAAATGTATGCTAATATCTATACATTTATATATTTTGCTTATAAATGTACATACATATGTATAGAAAATTTCTTATTTAGCTACATCATCTACTCTGGCGTATGACAGCCGCACGTTATCTTAAAAATTTTCAAGTTATACTTTTAGGCAATAGGCAGAAAGGGTTACGGCCAGGCAAATTGTTGGAGCAGCACAAGTAACTGGGTATGAGTGTGTGTGCGTCTGTTTGTATTGCTGGCAAACTTCAAACGAATAAGCTTAAGAAATTGATTTATTCATATGAAGCAGCATATAAGGCGAGCATATCTTGGGTGGCAGCCTGAAAGTATGCAACAAGAAGCACAACAAAGCACTTGGCAACATTGATTTGTATGTGTGTGTGTGAGTGCGTTGTGGTGGTTAAGTAATTGAAGCATGCGTGACAAACATTTTGTTCATTTGCCAAACTTTAAGATGCAGAAATATGTTGTTGTTGTTTTATTTTTTTAATTTGCATTTTTTTTTTTTGTTCTGAAGTTAAAGAATTTGCAAAGCTTTGCTGTACTTTGGTATGGCGTTGATGTTAGCTGCTAGCTATTACTTTCAAAAGTAATAGTGGACAGCATTGCTTGCTTGTTCTCTCTCTCTCTCTCTCTCTGTATGCATCACTCATTCTTTGTCACTGTGTTTTTCTCTTGCTGTTGTGCATTTATTAATTGAGTTTCTTTGCATAGTCCTTGTACACTATGTGTTGTTTGTTGCATACACTTAGGCTTATTTGTTATTTTTGATAAGTTAAAGCATCTTCAGAAACCCCATTCCAAGCAGCAATTTATTGAATATCACCCCAAGCTGGGGTTATATTTGATTTGAAGTATTGCAAATGGATTTCCAAAGCAATTATTTTCTTGCTCTAGGCACAGCAGCTTGAAAGTGTATCGGTGATCGATAATAAAATGCAATCGAATTTTTGAAAACAATATAAAATAAAATCAAATTTTACACAAAGAGAATGAAATTAACACTTTTCTATTGAATTATTTAAGTTTTTAAAAGATATAGGATTTAATATAAAATTATCAAAAATAATACAAATTTCAAAAATTATACAAATGATTAACACAAAATTTTCAAAATCATAAAATTTTATATTTTTTACAAAAGTTATAAAAATTAAAAGAAATTATAAATATAATAAAAATTAAAAAAATTATAAAAATTATAAAAATTATAAAAATTATAAAAATTATAAATATTATAAAAATTATAAAAATTATAAAAATTATAAAAATTATAAAAATTATAAAAATTATAAAAATTATAAAAATTATAAAAATTATAAAAATTATAAAAATTATAAAAATTATAAAAATTATAAAAATTATAAAAATTATAAAAATTATAAAAATTATAAAAATTATAAAAATTATAAAAATTATAAAAATTATAAAAATTAAAAGAATTATAAAAATTATTAAAATTATAAAAATTATAAAAATTACAAAAATTATTAATATTAAAAAATTATAAAAATTATAAAATTTATAAAAATTATAAAAACTTTATATAAAAATTATAAAAATTATTAAAATTATAAAAATTATACAAATTTTAAAAATTATAAAAATTATAACAACTATAAAAATTACAAAAATTATTAAAATTATAAAAATAATAAAAATTATAAAAATTATAAATATAAAAAAAATTATAAAAATTATAAAAATAATAAAAATTATACAAATTAAAAGAATTATAAAAATTATAAAAATTATAAAAATTATAAAAATTATAAAAATTATAAAAATTATAAAAATTATAAAAATTATAAAAATTATAAAAATTATAAAAATTATACAAATTATAAAATTTATAAAAATTATAAAGATTATAAAAACTAGAAAATTTATTAAAACTATAAAAAATATAAAAATTATAAAAATTATTAAAATTATAAAAATTATTAAAATTATAAAAATTATACAAATTATAAAAATTATAAAAATTATAAAAATTATAAAAATTATAAAAATTATAAAAAATATAAAAATTAAAAAAATTATTAAAATTATGGAAATTAAAATAAAAATTATTATTAAAATTTAAAAATTTTAATTGTTCAATGCGAAAGAATATCTATGTTTTTTTTCTTGCAGCAATTTTTTTTATTTTTTTTTTTTAAATTTTTCGATTTAAATTGATTTATTAATAAATTTTTTTACGAAAACTTATAGATCTTGTCGTTAAAAACGATGAATTGATTTAATCGATAAAATTTTTGTTCACTGACCATTCACTGCCATTGTTTAGATCAAAAACTTATCGATTAAAATTTTTTGTGGTAAAAATTTATGATTTATATATGATTTTTTAAACATATGTTAAAAAGTTTTTTTAAAAAAAGTCACGGGATGGAAATCGATAATTTTTTAGAGATAAACTTCTTTCAATAGTAAATTCATTGATTATTAAATTAAAAAAATAATCGATGAAAATAAAATATTTTTCAGTGAACATTAACGGCATGATTTCGTTAAAGAATTAAGAATAATTCATGTTCCTCTCGTATATTTTCATGGAATTTACGAAATTTTTTATTGATTCATGTATCTTGTTCACACACGTTTTGAACTTAATCACTAGGCTTATGAAGTATTTATGTTTGTGTTTATTTTGTGTGTATTTTGTACATTGATATCATAAATAGTTCATGTGACTCATGTCATTGCTTGCAGGACCAAATTTCGTGAATGCGATTCGTGAAGATCATGTAAAAATTCATAATGATTGTGTATTTCTTTGTTTCAGTGTGTTAGAAGCAAGATATTAGGTTTCTTTAATCATCATCAAATAAAACCATCATAAAATTTGATTTTTAACCATCAAATAAAAAAATTTGTTTCTTTTAAATAAATACATATTAAAAATTTAATATATAAATTAATTTTCAGACTGTCTTATGCACCAAAATTAAATTAATAACTTTTTACTAAAAATTGAAAAAAAAATCAAAAAATCTCACTTTTTATATTAAAGGATTAGTATTGAAGAGTGAACATTAAGGCTAACTATGCTATGGTTAAAGTAACATTTATTTAATAAAAATGAAAAATCAAAGAGTGAAATTTTCAAGTTCGATAATTATCGAATATAGGAATGTGCTTTGCCTGAACAAAGCCCAAGCACCTGTTATTAAAAAAACAAACACAAGTCAGTTGATTTTGTTAATCAAACAAAAACTATTTTACAACTTCTAAATCTTATTTGTTTTTCCTGAACATATATTTTTTTTGTTCAGTTTTTATTTTATGAGAGATCACAATTCTGCTTATTATAATTTTCTTAAACTAAAGTAAAAATATCGTTTGAAAACTTTGCCAATTGTAAGTGGCTAAAATCTTAAACGTTGTTGCTTTGTTTTGCTCTGCATAAATTGTCAAATAATATTCATTCCAATTTTCAGTTTTTTTGTTTTCGTTTTTATTTGTAAAAACTTTTTCTTAATCCTTAAAATAAATATATGTATATGTATGTATGTATTTTCCTTGATTTTGTCTTAGAACTCAATGCCAATAAATGTTGTTCTTTTTAAATTTCTCTTTAAGACTCACATTTTTTCCACTTTCAGTCAGGGTTGGTCATAATTTTTGTTCTCGTATTTTCAGCATTGCTATCTTAAATTGAGTTTTTCAAGCATTTTGCTACAACAACAAATGTAATGTAACCGCCCATCACCTTCAGCAATTCTAATTAATTCTGTTCATTTTTATTCAGTCCAGTTTGTTCCGTCTTTTAGTCGATTTAGTACAGCCAGTTGTTGGCTTCGTCATCGCCATCATCAACATCATCATTATCATCATCATCATTACCATTATCTTCATAAACATTATCATCATCAACACAAAGCTATCTTATGCTCAAAACTCAGAATATTTCAGCAGACAACAAACTCTTATGCCGCCAAGCAAACCCTCAACCATCTCTGATGTTCCATAACGTAACAGAAACTAATGCCGCTATGAATGTACTCTACCTCTGCACCATTCTGGCATACTTCCTACCCCAGCCATTGCCTACCGCTAAAGGCATTTTCTGACTTTTTGTCAAATTGTGCAGCAAAGCTAAATTTTCTTCAATCCTCTCAAACTTTCGTTGTTCTTGCTAGATGGATTCCTTGAAAATGGTTTAGCTTGACTTGGTTAAGGTTTCCTTAGAATACTACTTAGTTTGGTATACCACCCACCACCACCCACTTCATTGCCCGAAGCATATGTGGTTTTCTTGTATGTTATGCAATGAGGGTTAAGTCGAAGAGGTTTTTCTATTTGTTTTTTTTTTCTTTTTTTGTTTTTTGTACTTTATCGACGGCAGATAGTAAAGTTTTAAGGGTCGTCACTGTTGTTGAAAGTAAGTTCGTTTTTCTCATTTCTTTTTCTAGTTCAAAAGAAAAGTTGATTAGATGAAGTGTAGATTGTAGATAGCTGAATGTGGTCATCGTGTGTGCAACCCTTTCGGGGGAGGGAAAAAAAATGAATACCATTTTGATGATGGAATGGCTAACGTGAGCAGCCATTTCAGGAACCTCAACTCAGCAGCATGTTAGACTAGAAAGCAGCTTGAAGTCTTTGAAGTCTTAAGATTTCTACTAATTATTTGAATGAAACGGCTCTTGATTGACCGCTACTTAAAATATAGAGTTTACTTTGCATTTTAGTTTATAAACGAATAAAATTTTTGAATGACTTTCAAGTGAAATAACAGTCACACATTTGATAATTATCGAATTTTTGTGTAGCGTTTAAAAAATAAAATTTATAACTAGCTATATATTCCACACAAACTTATTTATTTTCACATATTTTTTTTTAAAAAAAGATACTTTGTTTCGAATTACCCACAAAAATATCGATTTCTTGAAAATTGAATCTCTCAATTTACAAAAAAAAAAACTTACCTTGTTCAGAAATCAGTCGACAGTTCTTAAATATATTTTAAACCATGTTTACTTTCACAGAAAAATCGATGAAATTTTAATTGAACATATCTTCGATAAGAGACATATCAATTTTAAAATTTTGTGAAAATATTTTTTGTTGTTAAAAAGACAATTGAGGAATTGTTTGTATAAAAAAAATTTAATGAAAAATTAATAATCGACAATAAACAAATAAATTATCTAAAATCGATTAACAGGTTATTGTTTGATCATTGATACTACATTTCTTATGTCCACTTATAATGAAGTGTTAAATAAACATCCTTTTAATTGTGTTTATAAATAAGAAAATATTGATTAATTAATTTTGATTTAAATAAGTTTTTTAGTTGGTTTTTTCCTCTTATATTTGAACCAAAAATGTCAGACTGTACACTTGAGCAATAGATGAGTCAAAATGTAAATAAAGTCAAACACGTTTACGAAGTTCTGTGTGTAGAGGAAAACTCTATTAACATAAAAAATCTAAAGAAAAAATCGATAAATTCTTGAACACAAATAGAATTTACGACAAAAGCATCGATTAGTTTGAACTTCATATAAAAATTGTATATAAAAATTAATGAAACATCCCAGCAAAATTTTTCGTATTGCCTTGATTTGCATTCGATTATAAAACCCATAACAAAAATGTTGGTGACCAATAATGCATTATATTGTATATTACTCGTAATGCAGTTAGTAATGACAGCCCTTTTTGCTTTATAAAATGATTGTACTTTTTTTTAGACAATTGAAATTTTTTGTTTTACTTTTATTTTTGCTTCAAGTGTCAAATTTTTGTAATTTTGAATATGAAAAAATGCCATATTTATGAATGAAAACAGAAAAATGTGCTAAAGGTAAATATATTACATTAATTAATTAACTGGTACATATATATATTAAATAAAAGCATTTATCTTATTTTAAAGAAGAAATTCTCTAACTCTTGATTGGTGTTGTTGATCTGTTAGGCAAAAGATGTACGAAAAAATTTTTTTTTTTCAATATTTGAATCGCTTTTCTAATTTGTGCAGAGAAACAACTTATTCAATAACGTCTTAGTTGTTATTAAATAAGTGATTATTGGACAAAGTTATTCATCAAGTTTGATAAGTGCTTACATAAGTACTCCCATGTCAAGCGAAAGCTTCATCAATTACCTCCAATGACATGCCTGTATTAAAATAATGGGTTCCGTAAGCGAGAGGGTAAGCGATGAATGAAATTTTCTGGATTACTTTTTCGATTATATGTAAGCGAAGATTTTGCTGGGATAAGATCCAAACTAATTATAAAAAAAAAACATCGATAATTTCAACAACAAAATCAACAAGCATTACGAGAAAGTCATAATATTTTTATATGCTTACTGTTGAACTAAAACACTAGTTTAATTATGAAATTAATAAGTTTTTATAAAAAAAATTTAATCGATAATTTTATTTTATCGATAAAATGCCCTAAAGTATCAGCTAAAATATTTTCATCTCTATAAAATCGATGAATTTTTTATATAACCTAAATGGATACCTTTTGTAAAAATATATATTTCAATAATATTGCATAAATAAATTTTTTATTATATAAATTTTAATCCAAAAACTTTATGACATATTTTCCTTTGAACTACATAAAATTAATTTCATTTTGAAATTGATAATTTTTATCGCAAAACTGAGATCAAGTCTCTTAGATCGATAATTTTCTTCTATCGATAACGTGCATTACAATTTCATCGAAAATCATCAATTCTCGATTTATTGAATTGTTTTAATTTAGCGTTACATTGATTTTTATAAACAATAGATTTCTATTTTTTATCGATAACTTTTCATGAATAACCTTTTCAATCATCAATAAAATCGAATAAAAGGTTCAACAAATTTTTTTTGACAAATATATTATGTATCCATTATCGATTATCGATGTATCTATTAGTAATCGATTAATATATTTGTGATCTATACTGATTATAAACATTATTTTCTAAAAAACAAAAAAATAGACTATTTAGCGTAAAATTTAAAAATAAAGCCAGATCCAAGTTTTCTACAAATATGCGATAAATTGATTTGAAATAATTTTTAACAAAAACTTTTTTACATGTTCTATACAAATCTTTTGAACACTAATTTTTAAATTTCTTCGATTTCAAAAACTCACAAATCCTTTGACTCAATCAAAATTTCGGAAACAAAGTGAAAATTAATTAAAATTGCATATAAAAAATATATCGATTTAAAGCAAATCAGTAAAATGTTAGTCGCCAATATTCTCAATATAAAAAACTAAACATTCATTAAAGTTTATAGAAAAATAATTTTTAAATAAAAAAAATCGATAAGTTTGGTGTTTCTGGTTTTTTTATGTTTTTAATATCGATAAATCTTAAATGTAAAATAATTATGTTGATAATATTTTTAACATCAAAACTTTATTGCGCCAACCAGTTTCTAAAAAATGATTAAATTCATAAAAATCGACAAGTTTTCTATAAATATTTTAGGTATCGATTTATCTTAAATCGTTTACATTTAAGTCTTTAATTTTTTTCACCATCAAAAAAGTGCTCCTTAAGTTTCTAGAAAACAAATTTTTTTTTTATAAAGCGTTTAATTTACTAAAAGTATTTTAAAAAATAATCGATACTTTCATTGATCAAAGCAGGTAAACTTTTTGTGATTTCCACGCAATTCTTAACTAAAAATCCATATTAATCGATTCTTATATTATGAAAGCAATGTCGAATAAACAAACATTTCAATACATATTTTCAAAAATTATCGATTTTAACCCGATTTATTCAAAATTAAATAATTCAAATACACTTTATGAATAAAAAGTACGTTTTTTCGATTAGAATCAAAAATATTTAAAAAATGAGTCGATATTTTTATCAAACCAATAGTTTTAACACCATATTAACGCAATTTTTAAAAAAACCTATATTAATCGATGCTTACGTCATGATTCCGATATTTAAAAATTAAATATTAAGCCGCTAGTTTTCTCAATATCAACCAACTAACATGTGATGTTGTTAAAAGTTTTGTTGGAAAATAATTTTTTTGATAATAGTTCGATAAGTTCACTCTCAAAATTTTAAAATCGATAAATATAAAATCATTAGCATGTAAGCCGTTAGGCTTCTACATATCCACATTTATAATTTTATTAGAAATTTTTAGGAAAATCATACGTTTTCAAAAAACCGATAAGACTGCTATCGATATTTTTTAAATGGAACAAAAAACAAATAAAAGAATTAGCAAATAAGCTTAAGTCAGTGAATAAAATTAAGTATGGAAACAATTTCTTTCAAATAATTTGAAAAGTTTTCTTTCAAAATTTTAAAATTAATGTATCTAAAATCGTTGACATGACATTTTCGATGACAGTTTTCCGAATAATCAAACTTATAATGTTTTTAACAATTTTTACAATTAAAACGTTTTTTAAAAACCGTCTGCAATCGACATTTCTAATATTGAACAAAAACACATAGAAACATCAAAAGAGTTTAAATAGAAAATAAGAATAAGCATGAAAATAACTTCTTTATAATAATTCGATAAGTTTGCTATTAAAATTTTAAAATCAATGAATCTAAAATCAATAGAATTTAAGTCGAAGGTCTCAGGAATCTAATTTATAAAGTTTACAAATCTTTTGAAAATGAAAACGTTCTTAAAAAATCGAAGACTCTGCTATCGATACTTTTAAAATTGCACAAATATATATATATAAAAAGCAAATGAGTTTAAGTGATAGAAAAAGAAAAGCTACAAAATAATTTCTTTATTATAGTTCGACAAGTTTTGTAAAAAAAATTTTTAATCGATAAATCTTAAATCGATTATTATTTGAAATTACTGACTAAAGCGATAGTTAATCGTTATTTTTCTTAATAATCAAATTTATATGTTTTCAAAATCTTCAGAATTTCAATTAATAAACTTTTTAAAAAATTGATAACTCTGCTATCGATACTTTTAAAATTGCACAAAACTAAAGAGAAATAGTAGATAAAGTTAGTAAAATACGTACAATAAATATCTGACTGGAATTTGTCTTAGCACACAAACTTTTCGCCCTTTATAGCCAACGAATTTCTTTGTACTTCTCCTCGCCCATCAACACTGCTAGACTATCTTAATTTTATTTCTGACTATTTTCATACAACTTGTTTTTCGCTGTCAAAGCTTCAGCTGACTTTCATCTTGTGCAAACTTGTGCCTTGTCAAACCCCTTCCCCCACTTTCATCAATGACCGTTGCTGCTTTTCTTGCATTGGTTCGCATCTGTATTGGTATCGCAGCACTTGCTACCAATACCACTCCTATATCCTTCATCCTATGGTGCACTACAACCAAGTGAGTCACGCAACTTTGCCTTCAATAAAATTTGGGCGTATAGCGGGTGGCTCGTACCCAAACAGCAACGTCTTGCAAGAAAACTCAAAAATAGGAGCGAGCGCACTGAATTACTTGAGCAGTGGTGTGGTCAGCTGGGTTTCGGTGGGGTGTTTTGTCTACAAGCATTTCTGGTTGGGTGATTGGGTTATATGTTGCTTGTCATTCCATCTAATGGTCAGGTCAGCAAAGTTTTTGCGTTTCTAACGAAAAATTTTCAATCGAAAATCGAATTGAATGTGAATGTAAGAAATTGAAAAGAATGACAGAAGTTCTTTCGTTCGATGACACTACTACAGCGTGGGTTGATGTAGTTAGCAAGACTTAGAGAGAGAGAGAGAGAGAGAGAGAGAGGGGGATAAAAATAAATTCGCCCTTACGAACAGTATTGCGCCTTTGAAGCGAACTTCTTGTGGGTAAGTTTTTGTGCAGTTTCTGTGATTTGGTTTTGGTGTGGCTCAAAGTTTTTGCAGTTTCTTTGAGAATTTTTGGCGGTTTCTTTGTGTGGCGGCAACTCTGTCTAGAGAAGAAACATTTTGATAAAATGAAGTAAATGGAAGGAAATGTTTTATTAAAAATGCCCTAAAAAACATGGCCATAGAAATGCTGCACAGCATGATCAAATTTAAAACAGGCAATCTAAGCAATTTTTCAAAGCCAATTATAAGAAATAATTTTAAAATATTATTTAATGTAAGTAAAATCTTGCTATAACAAATAATAATCTATAAAATTAAATAATTTTTGACTGCGAATAGGCCAACATTAAAGTTTCTTATATTATTCCGCAACTTATTAGTTCTTGTGTATTTCTTCTTCTTGCAGGAGACCATCCCTGCAGCACCGACGACAGTTCCTGAAACGGTACCCGAGTCCAATCCGGATGCTGAGGCCTATGCTGGCCTTATGAAGGACGCCGATAAATTGAAGCTTATGCTACTCGCCTGGAATTATCAGAATTCCAATGCAGTACGCAATGGCACCGAAGGCCCAGATTTAGGCGTTGTCGGTGGTCTCTGGGCACAATACCAAAATGCGCTGGCACAAAATGTTGCTGCCGGTGTCAAAATGGAAACATCACTATCGCCGGTGCCACATGCCGAAGAAGGCTCACCCATGGAGACACAAGATGAGACAAATTCATCGGGCCAGAAGGAAGAAGATGAAGTCTCGGAAGATGACTCCGACGATAAAATGGACGAAAAGTTGACCACACCACATGATCCGGAGAGGTTAAAGGCTTTTAATGTAAGTATATGTTAAATTTGATTTTATGTTAATTGGAGTATCAGGTTGGGCCCCAGCCCAGAACATCAGGATTAGCAGTAAAGCATGCTTACCACTTGACTGCCGTTGCCTATAGAAGCGAAATGAGATAAGTTCTACCTCAAAAATGACGAAAATTCAAATTAAAAGTTGCTAAAAGATGGATCCCACAAGTTTTGAAAAAGTTTCAATACTTGGAATCATTGGTTTATAATAAGTTAGAATTAGTATTAAAATCCCTTAGAGCAGAATGAGTACATGAGAATATTCAGTTACTGAAACAAAAACGTACACAATCATTAAGAATTGTTACACGATCTTCATGAAGTTCGGTCCAGCAACCAATTACAAATGAAAAAAGACACGAGAACTAAAATATTTCATAAACCTACCTTGCAAACATTTTATGAGGCTCTCCAAAAAATTACTCTAAAATTAGTGTTTTTTATGCATGTTTTATGATGACTCATTAAAAGGACTCATGAGAGAGTCTTAAATATGATTGTTCAAAAATAAGACTCATAAAAGAGTCATTATTGTATCTGCTTTATAAGTACTCATATAAGACACTCATTATAGAGTGCTAAATGTGACGGTAATATGACTATTCATAAAAAGACTCATAAAATTATATATATACGAGTGTTTCATTAGAGAATAGAATCGGATTATTGCAAAAGCACCATATCTAATAAATAAATAACGACTTAATCGAGCATATTTATTTTAATTGTATGAAATTGTGAACTGTCCGTTATGAGCTTTTCCGTTATCGTGGCATCGCTTTTCGGAGAATTATTTGTTTATGGCGATATGCACTCATTGAAATTGAGCAACAACAAATTTTCGTTGTATGAGTCTTAAAAGAGTATTTGGTATGAGTATTAAAAAAGTAATAAATATAAGTCTTAAAAGAGTAATTAATATGATTCTTTAAAGCTTATTATATATGAGTCTTAAAACAATCATTACTATGAGTCCAAAAAAACTCATAAAATAGTCATTATTATAAATCATATTTTGGGCCCCACAACATACGAAATTGTACTCATAGAAGAGTTTTTTTTTTAGCGACGATAAAACCTCATTTATATGAGTCTTAAAAGAGAGTTATAATGTTTGCTGGGTGATGTTTCAATTAAATAAAGTGTATGTGCTTTTGAAAAAAAAAACATTCGTGGTGGCGTGGGGTTAAGTTGAGCTGCAAATGAGTTAAAGGTTGGGAGAAAGTCAAAAAATTAGAAGAAATATTATGTTATCTATTAGAGGCTTGAGCTTAATAGAGGACTACAACAGTTTGTTTTGGCTAAATGAAGAGGAAAAATTATTTTTGCCACAAGTCGTCGCCGGATATCGAAAGAAATATCCATCCCATGACAAAAATAAACTGAAAATTTATTATTTCTTATTTACGGTAGAGATATGGGGTAGGTATGCTCGGGAAAAATTTGGGAAAGGATAGTTAATGAGGGTCGGTCTCTCATTTCAGCTTTTTGGAAGGAATCCTGGAAACGATGGAAGCGGATTTTATAAAAATATTAAAAAAAACGCCTTCTATGCGGGTTTCAATATTCTTAAAACATAAATTTTGTATTGGAGCCCCCTTAGGAGGTCGATATAGGTGGAAGATTTGTTCCACATTTTCGGGAAGAAAATTTAATGGGAGTCGGTGGAATATCTTACCCCTCTATGGGCAACTCCTGGGTAGTTATGGATGTTTTAGTCTAATTTTTCCCCTTTATCCACACCTTTTACCCGGATGCGGCACATCTAAAGCCAACGCCACCCCGAATATTTTTTTTTTCAAAAACATTTTTCTGTCGAACCTTACAAAATTTAGGCATCCTGCGTATCAAAATCCCGCTACTACAAATCTCATTCTATCCCACATACTTCACTATCCTACCCCAAAACCATCATACATGGGAGGAAGATTTGTTCCCGATACATTTTCGGGAAGAAAATTTAATGCGAGAAGGTCGAATATTTTACCCCTCTAGTGGACACACCTGGGTAAAAAAAAAAAAAACAAATTGGCCACTTCAGCCTTTGAAAAGACTTTGACCGAGCTTCTTATGATCAATTGTGTTGTGTGTGTTATGAAATGTTTGCACACAATTGAGCGAGAACTGGACCTACATGTTTTCTGCCGACTCCGAACGGCTAAAGTTCATGTTCTCAAGAAGCTTTACATGGCATTATTTACTCTCTGAGGTTTGCCATTGTCTGCAGAGAGGTGGTGACCGATCAGAAAAATTTTTTATTGCAAAAAACTTTTCACCGCGGCTGGGGATCGAACCCGGGCTCCGAGCATGCTAAGCCACACACTTAACCTGCATGCCACGGTCCCCAGCCTGGGACACACCTGGGTAGTTATGGATTTTTTGATCTAATTTTTCCCCTTTATCCCAACCTGTAACCCCGATGCGGCACAACTTAAGTCCACGCCACCCCGAATTTTTTTTTTAAACCATTTTTTTGTCGAACCTAACAAAATGTAGGCTTCCTGTCTATCAATATTCCGTTACTAAAGATCTCATACTATCCCACATACATCCCTATCCCACCCCTAGTGTGCAATCATACACAGAAAAATCTAGATGTCAAGAAGCTACAATCAAAACCAATGGCCGAAGCCTTCGCTATTCGACACTCACTCCTGCTTCAGGAAAGCATTTCTTTTGGAACCTCAATGTGCACTGCGCAAACCTCAAAATAGGTGATCCCATTATTTGCGCAGCTACCGTAGGATCAGCCTTCTTAATATCGCATATAAGGTTCTGTCAAGCGAATTATGTGAAAGAATGAAGCCCATCGTCAACCAACTGATTGGATCTTATCAGTTTGACTTCAGACCACCAAAGTCCACCATTGAATAGATATTTACGTTCTGAGAATTCTTACAGAAAATGCTAGAGAAACAAACCGTCACACACTATCTTTTTATCGATTTCAAAACCACATTCGACAGTCCAATAAGAAATCACCTTAACACCACCATGTCTGAATTTGGTATTTCTGCAAAGCTATTTCTTCTCTGCAGGATGACACTAAGTTATACCAGCAGCGCATTGAAAACTGAGAAGAACCACTCCCCCTCTTTTAATAAGTACCAAACGAGGTCTAAGAGAATCCTCTTACGACTTTCGGGACTTTGTCTTGTGATCTTCACCCTCATTTCATTGACAAAGTCAGATCAACGGCTCGATTGATCTTCACCCTCATTACATTGACAAAGTCGTTATGAGGATGAAGATCAATTGAGCCGTTGATCTGAGAAGTAGTGGCATATTATTTTGTAAGAGTGCTATGCCACTGGCGTATGCTGATGATATCGAAAATATTGACCTTAATAGGCGTGAAGAAACAGTCTAGTCGAGAGTGTCTTGCAGTGAACACAGAGAGGAAGAATTACCTTGAATCGACAGACAAACTGACCCAGCATCTTAGAAACCACGTCACTGTTGACGACACCTCCTTTGAGGTTGTCAACCTGAACCTGTTGTCGTTTACCTGGAAGCCAACGTAAATTCCTAAAACGATATCACTACACTTAGAAAATAACACATACCTATCTCCGGTAGAAAATTTCTCTCTTTTTCAAATAAAATTTTCTTAAATAAGAATAAATTTTCACATTATCGAAGAAATATTTCTCCACTTGTGGAAAATGGAAATATTTCATTGTCTCTAATAATGTTAAGTATTTTCCTTGCACAAAAAAATGATCATTTGTAGAGAGAAATTTTTTCTAAATTTTGATATAAAATTCACTATGAGAAGTATTTTTTTCAATCAAAACAAATTTTTTCTCAAAAATAAAAAGTTTTTTCTCTAAAAACTATGTATATTTACATATTTTTTTTTTTTATGGAAGCTTTTTTTCATTTTTAGAGAATATTTAGATTCACATTTAGAGAAAAGCATTCTCTGTAGCAAAGTCTATACCATTTTTCTCTAAATATGATGCTTTTTTTATCATATTCCGACAAACTTTTTTCTGAGTGTATTGAGATCAGGCGAAAGAAAGATTACCAACAGGTCTTACTTTGGGCTTAGTAAACAATTGAGAAAGCAGAGGCCTCTCTCGACCAATACAACTCAACCTCTTTTAGTCAATAATCATCCTAGATAAATATGGACCTTTATGGATCCTAGCCCGTCCTAGATAAATATGGACCTTGAGCATCTCTGATGCTAGGGGTTTTGGGATCAATCGAGATGAAAATCCTACGTAAGATCTTTGGTTCAATCAGCGTCAGTGGCGAGTACCGAGTTCGAAGGAACAATGAACTGTGTGAGCTGTAAGGCATGTATTTTTGTGCTTCACTAAACTCATAAAGTAGGTCACACTTCCTTCCTATATGTACCTACCTGTGATTCGTGCATTTTATCACTTATCCTATGAAACTTTTTTGGCCATCCTCGTATTTGTACATGAATTTTCTGAATTTTCTGAATTTTATTCACAAAAATTATGAATGCTGCTCGTGTAGTTTTTCATGACATTTACGAAATTTTTTATTGGTTGAAGTATCTTGTACACACACTTTATGAACTTTAAGCACTTGGCTTATCAAAAATTCATGTTAATTATACCCTAAACCTGAAAGGTCAGGGTATATTAACTTTGTGCAAACGTTTGTAACGCATAGAACGAAGCGAGTCCGGTATAGAAAAGTATATATATTCTTGATCAGCGTCACCACGTGAGTCGTGCTATCCATGTCCGTCCGTCCGTCCGTCCGTCCGTCCGTCCGTCCGTCTGTGTGTTGTCCGTATACACAGGATAAGAAGAAGGAGTTGAGATAATTGGATGAAACTTGGTACACATGGTCACATGTACCCAAGGATCTGCACTATTGAATATTTTTGGAATCCGCCCACGGACACGCCTACCTCCCATACAACGCAAAAATTTAAAACTGCATAACTCAGCTCATAATAAGTCTACAACAACAAAATTTGGTATGTGTGTGTTTTATACCAACACAAAGATGTCATTGAAAAATGGACGTCATCCGCTCACGGACACGCCCACCTCCCATACAACCCAAAAATTGAAAACGCAATAAATAAGCATGTGTTTAACCTACAGAGCTAAAATTTGGCACGTATGTTTTTTATAACAAAAAAAAGATGGATTTGAAGAATGGACATCGTCCGCTCACGGACACGCCTACTTCCCATACAACGCGAAAATTGAAAACTGCATAGCTCAGCTCATAATTACCCTACAACAATAAAATTTGATATGTATGTGTTTCATACTAACACAAATATGTCTTCGGAAAATGGACGTCATCCGATCACGGACACGCCTACCTCCCATACAACCCATAAATTGAAAACGCAATAAATAAGCATGTGTTTAACCTACAGAGCTAAAATTTGGCACGTATGTTTTTTATGACAAGACAAAGATGGTTTGGAAAAATGGACTTCATCCGCCCACGGACACGCCCATTTACAATAAATTTTTTTTTTTTTTTTGAAAAGTGGGTTTAGGGTATTTCATAGTCGGCCTAGACCGACTTTAGACTTTCTTTACTTGTTTTTATTTCCTTTTGTTTATTTTATGATATCAATGTATATCATGAATAGTTCATGTGATTCATGCAATTGGTTACTGCACCAAAATTAATGCGATCTGTACTTTTCTGGAAGCAATCATACACGTTCACAAAATTTCATTGAAATAGGCTGAGTGGTTTCGGAAATTAGCGTGTACAAACATAGAAACACATGATTTTAATATATGTATTTGCTATTTGCGGTTATGTCTCGATATAGCGGCTTTAAATACGCATTTCACCTTTTTCTCTTTAATTACCTGACTGGCATCTGCTAGGCGGTACGCTTATTAATTGCTTAGAATATTGGTTATATTCTGACCATTTATATAGATTCATAAATTTAATTTGTTCATTTATTAAAATTTCCTGCATTAAATTTCTCTCTTTCTATTTCTAGATGTTTGTACGTCTTTTTGTCGATGAGAATCTCGATCGCATCATTCCCATCTCCAAGCAGCCAAAAGAGAAAATTCAAGCAATCATCGATTCTTGTGCGCGACAATTTCCCGAATTTAGTGATCGTTCACGAAAACGTATTCGAACCTATCTCAAGTCGTGTCGGCGAAATAAGAAAACACGTGAGGGCTGGGATAACACGGTAAGAACATCTGAAGTAAATTTTTTTAAGATGAGACTTTATTTAATCAAATCTATATGTTACAGAATCGTCCCACACCCGCCCATTTGACGTCCGTGCAGGCAGAGCAGATACTCGCCATTGCCTGCGAGAACGAGTCTATGAATGCCAAACGCATGCGCATTGGTCTGGAGCCCATCACGCATGCCATGCCAGCACCAGGTTCCGCTGTTGCTGCAGCCGCCGCCGCTGCTGCTGCTGCTGCGGCAGCTGCTGTGGCTGCGACTAGCACCGCAACATCGTTGGGCGGCGCTAGCGTCAGTTCGACAGTGACATCTGTGAGCGGGGGTGCTTGCAGCAGCAGCAGTACCGCTGTTTGCAGCGACGTCAATCTAGCTGCCACTATTCCTTTTACTAGCGGCGTCAGCTTTGCACGCTCCACACCGAATTCCGAGTCCGCCGAGCCACTTCTACTGACTCCAGCCACTGTAGCTGCAGCTGCAGCAGCTGGTTCTAGCGCTAGTGGTGGCATCAGTTCAGCACGTAGTTCGCCGTTGGCGCTCAGTTCGAATGCTAGCATCAGTGGCAGCGCCACTGGATTGGATATCAAGCCGCTCTCGAGCGCTTTAGCCAATGGTGCTAATGCTAGCAACGGTGGAGTCGGTGTTGGCTTGGCCGGTCTGCCCGCCACTAGTCCGCTCTATAGGCCGACAGATTTTACAACGTCTGCAGCAACTTCGCCGTTTGCTGCGGTAGCCGCTGTAGCTGCGGGACGCACACCGGCTGCGTATGCCGGCTATTTTCCAGGAGTTGTAGGAAATATGGGAAATGGTAAGTTGACTCTGGTTATCGATATTAATTGGTTTTATTAACAGTTAGTTTTTTTCATATGCTTGCAGCCACACCCACTGATCTCTCCATGAAGCCATCGTCCACTAGCATCTGCGCAAGCAACGTCAATCTCACCCTCTCCTCCGTAGCCAACAATAATAATAATAACAGTGTGACCGCTGCCACTGCTGCTGCACTGCTCAGCGCCAATAACAACAATTTAGCAACGGCTACACAACAACTACAACAATTGCAACAGCAGCAGCAGCAACAACAACAACAACAACAACAACAGCAGCAGCAGCAACAACAACAGCAACAACAACTTCAACAACAGCAACAGCAGCTACAGCAACAACAGCAACAAGTTGGACCTGTGCTAGCTGCTGCCACACTCAGCGGTGCACTCGATCCGGCGATTGTGCGTCCGCCGCCACCGCAGATCATCACGCACAAGCTGAGTGCTAACGAAATAACGGCGGCGCGTCAAGTTATAACGGCGTATCGTGAAAGTGCTGCATTTTTGCTGCGCACAGCTGATCAGGTAGAGCAGTTGTTGGTGCAGCAGCAACAACAACAACAGTAAGCAGTGCCAGAGCATGCAGTCGCGAGAGCGAGAAAACTAAACAGCATAAAGCGAGAGTGTTTGGCGTGGCTTAGCAGCTATTTTACGTTGCTTTCTTTGTTACACTTTTTAATCAATGTTCTCTTAGCCGTTACAACAATAACAACAACAACAACAAAAACTACAACTACAAACCCTGCTCACATGGTAGGGTGTTCCTAACAAAATAAACATAATTATTAACAAAAAACAAATACATATTTTAAAATAGCAAAAATCTCATAACATTTTTCCAATTTAAGTGTTTTTAAAACAATTTATAACAACAACAACAACAACAATAACAACAAAAACAGTATGCTTAAAGTTTCAAAAACAATAAACTTTAAAACACACACCAAAAACAAAAAAAAAAAAAAACAAAACAAAATAGTTGCAAATTCTCACAGAATATTTTTCTTTATTATTATTATTAATCATAGCTGATAAAGTATTTAAATATTTTCATTAATAGTTTTTTAAAAAAAGAAAAACTAATTTTACAAAAATGTTAAGTTTGAATATAAATAGTTTTGTAAAATTTAAAAAAAGAAGTGTTTCAAATGTGTAAACTTTGACTCTTTAAGCGCTATGCCAGATATAAAAATTCTGTTTTTAAGATTATGTGACAAAATTTGATAAAAAAAACAAGAAAAAAAAGCAAAAATCTATGATACTACAACACAGGGTGATACTAAAAAACATTATTGAAAAAAGAAAACAAAATTAAAAAATATGCTTAAATATATAAATAAAAATAAGTAGCTGTTTTTAAGTTTTAGCTTAAATTTTAATGTAGTTCTTTTTATGGCCGTCAACTAACAGGGTGTTTGGAAACATTTGCTTAAAAAAAAATTCAGCAAGTTCTAAGATATTCAAAGAACTGACATGTAAATTCATAATATTTTTCTTTATTATAATTGTTATATTTTATTTAAAATTTTCTCAGAAATTCCTCGTCTTTAATAATACACAACCCTTTTAAAACAATATTTTGAGTTTCTGTAATATTTAAAAAAATCTTGTTTAACACCAAAAGAACTAAAAGTAGTTCTTGCTGATAATTCTTATATTATTTACAGAATTATATTTTAAATGGAAGATTTTTTATAAATGTGGAGTTTACATTCAAATCCAGATAAGTCACAGGAAAAAAAATTTTTGTTAGAACTGCCATTGTAAAGCTAATGTTACAAAATATCGATCCATAAAATCCTCTTTGATAAAAATGATAAAAATCCTAGAGCAAAATGCATTCAAAAATCTCTTTTTCAATCAAAAGCAGACATGTTCACTGTAAATTTTCAATCAAAACCAGATAAGTCCAAGCAAGTTTTCATTTGTTTAGTTCTCATTCAAATTTTATAAACTTTCTTACGTCAAAACGTTGGTATGAGTAATAAATTTCACATTTTAGCGGATTTGCGTTCTGTAAGAAATAAAAAGTTAAAAGCAACAAACATTTTTTTAATAAAAAGGACCTTCAGGAGATTCAAAATTATTTCGGCGGACTTACTACGATTTGAAATAAAAGTACGCAGAAATCATTTTTATGAGTTTCTCTAATTTTTGAGACCCCGAACGGCGGAATCTAAATTTTGATTCATTTCTTACTTTCAAAACCAGACAAATCCAAATTTGAAATTTAAAATATGAATTTTTTTGCTCTATGAGACTATTTTTTTAAATATATTCCTGTGGAGCATAATTTTGCATAATTAGTTTGCTTACAAAAAATGTCTGTTCAAATTGAGACGTTTTTTCGATTTCCGAATTCGATCTGTGTGACTTATATGGTTTTGAATGTAAACTCCTCAAGTATATGTCTAGAGAAATTCTTTTTAAAGTAGTAGACCCGGCAGACTTTGATGTCCTGCCTTAAAATATTTTTAATTAGGTAGGCGTGTTTTCTTATTCAGCCTTAATTTTCAATCATGATAGAATAATTTTACCAGGTAGTGTTGACAAATGTTGATTCTCTCAGCTACAAGTAAACGAGCTCTTGTCAAAAACTGCTGTTCGTTGTTATATGCGTTGGTCACATTCAGCTGTGTCAACTGTTGTGACAGCAACACATCAGGAAGCGCTGTTATCAGTATTGAAGTTTCAGAAAAGTTGTCAAGTTCATGAAAAGTCAAGCTATGTATCAAATACCAATGGAAATTTTACCGACAAATAAATAATTTTCTATTTTTAAATGCATTTTAATGCGCAACTTCATATTTATGTGCATCAAGTTTTGACTTAACAGTTGCCAACTGTTGAGTACGCTGAATGTGACCAGTGAAAATTAATTGTATGCAATGACGGATTGTGAGTGCTCTCTTTCTTGTTATATTTTTTGACAAACATCCGTTTCCAACAGAAACATCAATACTACCTTGGAGTAATTATATCATGATTTTCAACAAAAAAGCTTAAAAAAATTCTAGCTAATAGATAGAAAACTTTGGCATTTGTAAAGTCAAACTTTTTCATGACGTAAGTTCATATGGAAGGCCGTCCTGGCTATTTTGGCCATTTTCTTATTTAATCAATTTCAGCCAAATCGTTTTATTGAAAAATTTTCACAATCTATCATCGTTAAAATTAATCAAAAAGTTTACCTACACTGAGAGAAAAATGTGTTAAAATTAAATGAAATTGTGTTCAAATCTAACGAATTTGTTTTTGAAATAGAGCTTGAAACAAATTCATTAAAATTAAACACAACTGTTTTTAAATTTAAATTCAAAACAAAAATTTTTGTTTTTAAAACAATGTTTTTGTTATGAAAAACAAATTTAAAATTTTAAAATTTAAAATTTAAATTTAAAATTTTAAAATTTAAAACAAATATTTTAAAGCATATTTTCGATGCCATTTTTTTAGCTTTACCGATTTTTTAACATCAGATGCACAGACAGCTACCCTCGGGACCTCCGAATGTTAACTCCATTCGATGAATTTTACATTTGATATATTTTAATATTTAATTAATTAGTTCTTATTTTATCGTATGTTCGATATTTTTCAAACCAATTCAAAAAATTGAAAAATTTTCATTGTATTCAAATTTTTGTTTGTTTTTTCAAAGAAATAATGAGAGAAAATAAAAAAAAGAAAGTAGTTTATAGGTAGCTGAAAACTAAACACACTTTTTTTAATTTTTGTTTTGTAGAAACGCAATGGCGTTAAATTTCTATTTCAAAATTTTTTGTTTAATTTTAAAGTATGTTTTTTTTTCTCAGTGTAGTAATAAAATCAATTGAATTGGGAATGAATGTCTGACATGAATTCATTGAATGTCTGTTGATTCAGATAGTTTAAACTATAAGACAACTTGAAACACGTTCAACAAAAATGCTTCACAATAAAACGCTGAGGAACCCTTCAAGCGTTTCGTTTCCAGTCTTGTCGACGAATTGTTTAAAACCTCTTCTGATGATTTGTGTGCGACTCATCTTGCTGAATGGCTTAAGATCTCTCTTGGCCTTTCATTTGTCTCGACTCTTTGCAGTGAATCGGTTTTGAGACGTTTCGGCGATTCGCTAACAAATTTTTTCGTTAACGAACTTTTTCGGCGAATCACTTAAGATCTCTCTCTTCGATTCTAAAGCGACTAAAGCGATAAAGTGAATCGCTTTAGACACGTTTCGGCGATTCGTTAACGAATTTTTTCGTTAACGAATTTTTTCGGCGAATCACTTAAGACCTCTCTCTTCGATTCGTTTGCGACTCTTCTCAGTGAATCGTTTGACATCCCTCTTGATGGTTCGTTGGCAAATTTTTCCGGCAAATCTCTTACATGGCCTCAGCTGCTGGTATTCGGCGATACCCGGATGACTTTCAAAATAACTCGCCGGCAATTGTCTTATCTTGTAATCGACTCGATTGCTATTCGATTCGATTTGAAAATGTTTCCAGAAATCAAAGCTCTCCTGATATTATCTTTTCATTATTTCACACGCATAATATTATATTTCGAAATATGATATTTATGGGTTCGTAATATGACATAATTTTATAACACTATTGACGGTAATGTCGTTATAAACACTATATCACAAATTGTTCATAAAATCTAGAACTCAAACTTTCTTTGCTAATTTTTGTCTTAAAAAACACCTGTTATGGAGCCGATTATTTTTATTTGGTTTAATTTTGAGTTAGTTTAAGTTGTACATCCATATTTCTGAGTGTTTTACTTCTAAATATTGTTTCATTTTGCTAAATTATATAAAAAACTGCCAATTATTATTGAAAAAAAAGCCTATGTTAATGAAACTGAATTATTGTTCTAAATGTAGTTGACTTTTAGGCTTTACTGCTTTAATGATCTGTTAAATATATTGCATTTTAAGCTATGCTATCATATTATTGGCTAAAGCATTTTGTTTTCATACATAAAACTGACATTTTTTTCAAGTTTTGTTTTATATTTATAAATAAATATATTAATTTTTTGATATTAAAAGCACTGTATAAATTAACTAAAGATCAGAACTTCACAAAAAAAAAAATTTAATTTTCCTAATGTTGGCTATGCTGTGTAAAACGTTTATTGTGTTTTTTACATATTTAATTTTTTCTAATATTTGTTACTTATCATAACGAAATATATATTATATATATATAAATGTGTTATATTTCAAGTTCATTCATTTTAATAGCCCTTATTTTGTATTACATTTTTAAACTATTATTTAATCAACTTCTGAGTATTTCTGTTCATTTATGATATAATTAAGTCGTTTATATTATTTTGTTTTTATTAAAATTTATTTGTTATTAAATCAAATATGCGCTTTTCTTTTGTTAAGTTCTTAGCTCTAAATTATTTTTTTTATATTTTTGTTTAAATTAAAATTTGTTCATGTTTTATTTTTGTAAACTCTGTTTTATAACTATTATGAATATTTAATGAATATAAGAAACAAAAACCTAAACGAACTATTAAGTATATTACAAATTATATAGTATATATATATATATAATAATAATCTTGAAGAATTTTTAAATTATTAATGTATAAAATCACTGATAAATGAAAAACAAAAAAAAAGAAACCAAACAGAACACATTTAAAAACACTACAAAGAATTATTAGAATTTACCTAAAAAAGCAAAACACATAAGAAAAACTCTATAAAAAAAAACACATAAAACTACTAATCAAAAAATATTGAAAATATAAAAAGAAAAATTATTAAGAAAATACGATTATTATTAAATAACAGAGTAAAACTAATAAATAATCTAGAGTTATGTAATAATTTAAAGTCGATCTGAATTTTAAACGTCAAATAAAGATGAATTTAAGAATACTTATAGAAGGTTGTTCTTTTAATATCAGCCACTAAGGTAAGTAAAAGCATCTTTTATAAGATAATCAAGAAGCATACAGAAACTTCTTCGTCATAAAAAAATATAGTTTGTATCTACAGCAAATTTTTATCTACGCAGCCGTACAAGTTTTTCACTCTGCTTGCAAAGTTTAAATTTATTAGTTGTATAGATCTGCAAGTTTTTTCAAAGTTTTTTTCTTAATTGTGTTTTTGCAAATGAAAAATGATTAGGTTTAATTTGAACCGATAAATAGGTTCAAGGTCAAGGCAGCGTTATCATAAAAGCTGAAGAAAGGCTCAAAACCTATTTTAGATAATAATCGATATGCATTGATATCGATAACACATATTTTCAATTCCTACACTATTGTTATCTCTATCGCAGCGACAGCTTGAAATGAATTGCTTATGTTATGGTTCTCGTACTGGCTAACATTTAAGCATGGCATATTCACGGTAGTAAAATTGTTGATCCGTACTGTACAAACAAGACGCGGTTTGAAAAAGAGCACAAAATTGTAGACCTAATTTTTGGTGAATTCGCCGTAAATCATACTTGCGATTTGAATTCACAGCAACAACAAATTAAATGTAAATTTAATTCACACAACTTTCAAAAAACATCGGAAACTAATTTCATAATAAGTCCTTTGCTCCACAAAATTTGTTCTTTATACCGTAAAAAGGTCAGAATGAGAAATTTTCAGCTTATAAATATGTTATGAATGAAAAGTGATACCTTCATAGTACCTCAATCAAAATTTGAATTATACTTTTGACCTTAGATATTGTTTTTCTTGTGGTGAATTTGCACCAAATGCGTTAATAGCAATTTTGATGATTTTTGTTTAGGAAAACACGTAAGAAGGGGTACAAAATGAAAAGTTTTCATCTTGAATTAATGATTGAAATGTTTCCACAAGAACGAATAATAGTAAAAATATAAGAACTTTAACTATTAGTCGTTATTCCAGAAATATTTCATATTAATTTACATTTAAAAAATTGTTAAAATGCTGTTACATTAACAATTCCATTTCATGGAGAGGGTTTTTTATACTTACGAGAGATATATCTTTTAAACAATGAAATTAGTTGGTTACCTTTTTTCAGTTTCTAATACAATAATAATATGTAAACAGTGTATTCTATGCTTAGTATCCGAAGCAAGTGGGAACTTTTGAGATAGAACTTAAAATATATAACTCAAATATGATGAGATAGACCAAGGAGATAAATGGTCTTAAATTTTAGAGGTGAAGTAATTTCTCTCAGTTAATGCTGGTAATTTCGTCAGAATTATGTGACAAACAGAGCGAAAAAGATTCATTTATATGGTAAGCAATACAACAGGACTCAAGTTATCACTCAACAATTTACTCGTATTTGAATATCATTCAAAATTATTTTCAAATAAAAAAAATAATAAGTAAAGATGATTAGCTTCATCAGTGTGTATTGCATATAAGATATCTGCTGCATGACATTTTTTTTTGTTTATGCAAAATGTTCACTTGATAGCCAACGAGTATATCAAGCTTTCAAAATTTTCAATGATTGTTCTCCACAGATTATGACTTGGAAAAATTTTTTCTATTCATTTAATCTCTTGGGAGAGTATGAAAATCTTTTAAAAGTTTCTCGTATAAGGAACACTTAATGCTTTTTGGAAGGGTTTGTTTTGAGGCATGAAAAACAGTAAGTTTCAGCGAATGACAAACACATATAACAATCATACATGTAGTAAATTGGGTAAACCATATGCAGTTTTACTATTTTATGCAGGTCATTACTTATCAAAACCATGACCGCATCATTATCTGTACTAAGATCGATCTGTACCTAGATTACACTTGTAAGCCATGTGAAGTTAAGCAGTTCACCAAAGTGGTCACAACTCATTTGCATAAGCAAAAGCTAAAGGTATCTTCTTCGCGAGTAAAATCTTTTTTAAAATTCCATCAAATTATTACTTTACTATATTTCTGAGATTCATAGTCATCTTGCATATATTTTTTTTTAAACATGAGAAGTCAAAACTTCTTTTATTGCCTTTAACATTTAGTTCGATGTATTTTTAAATAAGCAACAGACTTCGAATTGGGAACCCATTTCTTTTAAGTGATAGTTTATGTCTTAATTCAAGTTTTTAGAAACAGTGTTTCACTGAAAACAACTTACGTCATTAAACTTCCAATAAGTTATAAAATAGCTGCCACGCCTATATTAAACTATTGAAATTGTCTTCTAATATTATTTTCTTTTATATGTGACCGTTTAAAAGCATTTTTTTTATTTTTGCTCATAACTCCTTGTAAAATGTTATGAATCGATATTGATTGATCGTCGCTTCTTTACAACATTGCTATTCTAGGAAAAACTGCTTTCAGTGCCTGCTGATTTGTGTTGGAATTAAACTGTTGAAAATAAGGAGGAATTAAAGAAAGACCTATTAAAGACTTAATGCGATATTAAAGGATTTATGACAAAAAAACTGCAAAAATACGAAAAAATTAAATTTTTGCTTTATTTTGATCTTCAAGAATCCAATAACATTGAATAACAAAAGCAATATTTTTTTGTAAAAACTAGACATAATATAGCAAGTGCAAGCGTCTAATAGACGTCGTAAAGTGGTAAAAAGATTATGAAAAAACACAGTTAAATTAATTTTCTTCGTTATTTTAATTGAATGTGACCCAGTACAGATTTTTGCATGTATACTTGTGTGCAGGTTCAACATGTTTTGTCGGCTTGTAGTTTAAAAGTTTTGAACAAATCAGAGAATAGATTTTTTATTTTCTAATATTGACCTAAAGGTGATAATTGCCCAAGAGCTATTTTTTGTGTTTGGTATGCTTTCTAAAGATAGAGCCTATGACATTCTGAAAACATTTTTCAAAGAAATCTCATCAAAAAATCCAACCTCATATGAATTAAAAAAAAAAAAAAAAAAAAAAAAATTGGCCATTTCAGCCCTTGAAAGGACTTTGACCGAGCTTCTTATGATCAATTGTGTTGTGTGTGTTATTAAATGTTTGCACACAATTGACCGAGAGAACTGGACCTACATGTTTTATGCCGACTCCGAACGGCTCATGTTCTCAAGAAGTTTTACATGGCATTGCTTACTCTCTGAGGTTTGCCATTGTCTGCAGAGAGGTGGTGACCGATCAGAAAAATTTTTTATTGACAAAAAACTTTTTGCCGCGGCTGGAGATCGAACCCGGGCTCCGAGCATGCTAAGCCACACACTTAACCTGCATGCCACGGTCACCATTAAAATTACAAGCCATTAAATAGGGGATGTAATCAGAAAATTTGTCCTTTGGCTGTAAAATTTTCGACAACAAATTTGGTAAGAAGACGTGCTGAAAACTTAAAAACTAATGGTGCAGTTTGATTCCACAGAGCCAAAATATGGCAGAACCATGACCTTCGGGCATGTCTTCGCAGTTTAAAAAAAACTTTAACAGTAAAATATTATTTTTAGTTACCAATTTTATGTGTATTCTAACACAAGTTTACAAATAAGAGTTTGGACCAGAGATGACGAAAATGGTTTCGTTTCTATATGTAAGCGCTTTATTCAAATAAGTAGTCCATTTTCTATCATTTTCTACCATTTTTTATCAGGTCAAGTTTTGGAGCTATAGTCAAAAATGAAAATAACGATTCATTTTCTATTAAATGAACTATTTCTTTTTAAAGCATATTTTAGTATAAATTGCTATTAAAGGGATTCAATAAGCAGTATTAAGCCTAATCATTTCTGTTTATAAGAATTTGAAAATATAGTTATATATAATATAGTTTTGAAAATATTGGCCTTTAAAGTTAAACGTTTTCTAGAAATTCACATTATATGACTGTTTACATCCCTGTATCTTTTTATCTTTCCATGTTATTTCAAAAATTTTGTGTATGTCGGATGTTCAATCTCTGGAATTTTAGAAAACATTTTAATTTTTAATGGATTAATGAATTTAATGGATACTTTAAAAGCTGTTTTGAAAAAATCTAAATTTATACTATTTTTTTCCTAAGAAAATCTGATGGCGGTAGCTTCATAAGAAATGTTTCCTGCTCGCCATCAGGTCAGATTTTCAAAAAAAAAAATTAGTTTTTCAAAAGCAACTTTGAAACTGTTAATGACATTTACTACAAATAAAATTATTTCTTAAATTCCAGATATTGTCCATTCGACATAAACAAATTTTGTAAATTACATGGAATTTAAAAAGCAACAGGCTTGCACATAAACAAATAATGTGAAATTCTCAAAAAATATATAAATTTCAAGAACAATATTTGCAAAACTACAAAAGATAATGAATCTCAGCAAACATAAATGATTAGGCCTAATATTGCTTATTGAATTCCTTGAAAGGCAATTTAAATAGACGAATGTGTAAAAAAGATAAAGTTCAATTAACCTTCATGTCAACAGCAGAAAAATTATATGTACGTCAACAGCAGCATACCCGGGTATGCACATACATTTTGCATGGGAAATTTCATGGCTTGGTAACAAAAATGTGAATTTTCATCACATTTCTTTTAATCTTCCGATCATTTAATTATTATAATTTTCGAAATATATTAAAGAATATAATTAAAGAATGTGAAAAAAGATTTGAGAAATATGTTTTTTTAAGCATGCATTAGAAAAGTATTCCAATTGATAATCAAAATAAATAATTTTGACACTTGTATGTTTTCGAATATGTTGTTTTGATATCTGAATTGTCATTTTTTTATTTTTGCTAATTTAAATACTACGAAATTTTAATGGTAGGCTAAGTCATTTTGGTACGTTTTAGGAAAAACTTTGGTAGAATGAAATTTGACTATTGAAATAATAACTATTTGAAATAACTGTTTGATGTGACAGTGAAATAGCTTTCACGTGTGAAGAAGGAAATTAGAAGATTTACGGGAAGAAAATAGTTATAATGAGCCGTTAGGTACTGAAGTGGTTGGGAACGATAACGAAGATGATGTAACTCTAGATAACTCCGATGTAGAAGAAATCCTGTTACCAGAATACAACCTGGAAGACGAAAGTGAATATGACGAAGAACTTGATGATATACCATATGAAACTGGAGGAAATTATACTGGCAAAGATGGAACAATTTGGTCTGTTGCACAACCACAAGCTAGTTGATTCCTTACCCACATGATACTCAGATCTGCTAACTGCTAACGATCTGGACCACTACGAAGAACAGAAGGAAATGCCATTGTAGAAACGTTTAAATTGATACTGTTTAATGAAATGAGTGACATCATTATTCGCGAAACAAATAAAAAAGCAAATCAATGCTATGAAGTGAGGATTCAGAAAACTCAACAAGAGAACAGCTTACGTGGAAAGCCCTTACAAAAAGTGAGTTTGATTCACTTCTATTGCTAAGTGGCTGACACATTCCGGTTACGTACATATAAAAGATTTGTGGAGAACAACCTCACATCCATTATATCGTGCTGCAATGAGTGTCCAACGATTTTGGAAAAAGGAAATACACAGCCAATAACAGTCGAATATCCAGAATATTCTCTACATGGAACGCCACGGAACACGGAAAGCCTACACACTATGCAAAAGACCCGTGTGTGATGAACATTCTACACACATGCCGCAAAGCAATAAATGTTTTTAAAACATAATTATTTGGATTATATTATTTATTTTTTATTTCATATTTATTATTTTATTATGTTATCATTATTTTCATGAACCGTTTTACAAACTTAATGAAAAATAAAGTTTACTTTTCTGTTATATCCACATACTTGCATGCGTTTTCATATACATAAACGGGTATGCAGGTGTTGACGTATGGGGTAGGAATCGAAAAATGACCATATCTCTTGATCAGATTAACCAATCCCATTTAGACTTGAAAATATAATGTAAAATACTTTTGTTGAGGATATCATGAAGTTTCAAAACGATTCCAGTGCTAGTTTTCAAAACAGTGATTTGAAAATGCAAAACATACCCGGGTATGTTGCTGTTGACAAAAAGGTTAATAGAAAAAGAACGGTTTTTAAAATGTTTGTCTGTATCTCCAAAATATCTGTACCTGATATAAAATAACGGATTCAGGATTTGTAATAAGCTCACAAAAATACATACTTTCGTCTTCTCTAGGCCAAGACCGTGTAAACCTGTGTAATTGTATTATAATGTATAGAATAATTGTTTTGGGGATTGATTTTGTTTAAAACAATATTTATTTTGAGTGAAGGAAAACACTTTTCATTGATATTTTTCATGTCAGCGATATGTTATAAGCAATAAAAAATATCATGAAAAAATATTATTTCGAAAAAAACACAAAATTGGTAGAATTAAATTTGAGTTGCATGATAAGAGAAACTTTTAAAAAGTTTATCAAATAATTTAGATATTTTTATTTAGAAATACAGAATCTTAAAAAAATTAAACATAAGTTTGCAATTTTATGTCATTTATTTCATGGCGGAGGTTGCTGGTCTACAATGAAGTGAATTCGTTTTTAGCTTTTTTTTTAGAAACACTTCTTACGAATCCACACTCAGATTTAGTACTAGATGATGAATCCATCATGATATATTTCGAATTGAATTAGTCAAAATATCTATCGAACAATTTTTTTTAAATGATATTAAATTTATAAACAACTTTAAAATAGTTTTAAGTTAAAATTTAAACAATTTTCAGCATCAAGGTTTTAAAATATATTCAGAATATCTTCTAAACTACTTCACCGATGACATTTATATATGATATAATTTTCAAGGATTAAATATGGCTCATAATGATAGAAAGAAAAACAAACAAAAAAAATTGCGACTTCCTTTAATTGTTTTATGGCTTGCCTTCTTCAATTAAACCTTTCTTATTAGGAACTTTCTTAACAATTAAAACATTCAATAGATTTTGAGAATATCGAATTTTTCTCTAAAACCATTCAAATGCTTCATCTTTTAAAATTTTCAAAATCATTTATCTCTTAATACGTCTCTTTAAATTTCTGTTGCTGTAGTACGCTACAAAATGTACTGCGATTAATACTAATATATCGTGCTCTTGTGGGTTAAAAGAAATCTGCAGTTGGCCATGTCACAAACCATTTATATAATATGGTATGACTTGATATGCAGATGGCGCTCATGCTTCTGTTATGTACTATTGTGAATGCTTCAAGTATTAATGGTATATTATAGAAAGCTTGCGCACTGCTATAAAAGCTGATTTAAAAATTTATTCACAATACTTCTGTCGAAATCAGCTTCCTAAGAAATATGTTATTATCTTAAAACTCGAAATTTTGTATAATTTAAATTATTTTATTGTCATAAATTTTTGTAATACACACTTCGTTTAGCAAAAACAAATTGAGTGCTTACAGGATGATGATAGAAATAAACTAACGCATAAAAACATTTTATTTAAAAGCAATAAAATTAGCACTAATTATATGAATGTTTAACAATAATATTATGAACTTAAATATAAACGTATAAAATGTCAGCCAAAAAATTTGAAAAATTTTTGTAAATATTTATACAGAAAAATTGTCCCAAAACATTTGTTGTGGCTTTGTTATATTTTACAAAGAAATGAATAACTTTTATGCTATTGTATGAAATTTCAAATAAATAATGTGAAGTATAGTTGAGTAATTTCTTTTTTGAGACAAAATTTTGGTGTAAATTGCAATAGTTAGACAAAAATAGCATTTTTTTCAATGAAAGAAAAAGAGCTTTTTGCTCAAAGAAAACACTTAAAGTAAAGAAAGCTGTTGCAGCACCAATTATTATTTGTTTTTTTTATTAAAATTAGTTGTTTTTTAATTTTTTGTTTTTAAATATTATTTATATGATATTTAATATCCCAAAATATATTTAAGCAAGCTTTTGGTAAGCTTTCGTTGCACAGAGAGTTGTGCTAAAAGTGGCAAGACTTTTTGCAATAGAAGTTCTGAATTGATATACAAAATATATATGAGAATTATTTTTGATAAATTTATATAACTTAACTACTAACACTAATTTCGAGCTTATGTTTGTTCGACTGTTTTGACGTTGAGCTTTTATGCTCACGCTAGCACGCCATCTATGGCGTGTATAACACCATTTGTTGCTGGAATATTTGATGTAACCATCTGAGCATCGTTAACCTTGATCTTGCCGGCTGATGTTTTCTGCAATATCACCGTCTTGCCTGTCAGTAATGAATCCTTGACTTGATAGAAACGCATACCGGCTGAGAATAGTGAACCGGGTACAATATGCTTCATGGCAAATTCTTCTGCGGTATTTTTGTCGTTGTATAGCTTTTCAAGAGTGTCCGATTCGATGTCGCTGAAGCTTTTATCGACTGGTGCAAAAACGGTGTAGGTTTTAATGCCTGAGAGAAAGAAAAAAAAAAAGGAGTGACAATGAGCAGGTTCAGATGAAAACATAAATGATAATATCTCGGCAATAGCGGTACCCATTGGAACTTAAACTATCCTTTATTTCAAGCAAAAACCAACCATGAACGTTCACAAAATTTTTTTGATATCGGTTGGATAGTTTCGAAGATGAGCGTGTAGAAACATTTTATATATTCAGATATAGTTTTTGAAGGAAAGCATAATTGAACAATTTGATGCGCTCCAGTATTTTTACATTAAAATATGGTAACAGTCATGGTTTCCTCTAAGGGAAATTATTTATAAAGTCTTAATTTCTGGGTTCTATACTTCAAATGTTTTTTCTTACTAAATATTTGAAAAATTCTACTCTTCAGAAACTATTCAAAAGTCATATTTAAATATAAATCTTTTTAAAAGCTTTGATCAATTTTAAATTTTTTTTTAATTTTTTAAATTCATATCAAAATTGGAAAAATGCATACCCTTAAATCACGGTTTGTGGAGATATTAAAGGTTAAGTTCGTCGGATCATTTTTATTTCTACAAGAAGTATATTTCTCTTTAAACATTTTCATTCGTTCGTATTTGGGAACGAGGTTTTTAAAAGGAGAAATATGAGTTCTTTCAAAAAATATGAATAGGTTGGATAGAAAAAGTATCTTACTATATAATATTACCTCAAATATATTGAAGGCCGTGATAATGGTACTTTAAGCTTCGAATTTTAAAACTTTGGAGTCGACCGGGGGAAAATTGTAACCTAGGATTACAGTTAAACGAGTCAAAAACCTAAGTTAACGTATTTTCTTATGCCTGAGTCTGAGGTTCGGTTACATTTTTGGGTTTGTGAAATTTTGAGTTCAAAAAGGTTTTAAAATTAAGATTTGGCCAAGATCTGTAATATGTCTAGTTCTTTATTTCGATTATATCTAGTAACCTGGAGCTAGCTAGGTAAATTGCTCCCTCGGCTACAAGTTTAGCGTATGGAAAGCTTTTCGAATATAACTTTCTATTTTCAAGTTCTGAGATTAGGACAAATTTTGTGAGCCAGTGCAATTTATATTATAAAATATCTTAACTATCTTAAAAACCTTATTTATGAAGGGAAATACTGACATGGGATTCAAGTCTTAACTGTCAAAAACTTTCGAAAAAGTATTATCTGTTATCTGGGTTTGAGGTTCGGCCAAATTTTGGAAGGGTGTGCGATTTAAAAGTAAAAATACGTATCAACTTTGGCACCTTGAAGTCCTCTAGAACATTATTACCAGGTTTCAGGCATTTGGTTCGAATAAATAATGGCGAACGGCCTGCGGTATTTCTGTACGGGGAAAGTGCTTCGTGTCTAGACTGTCAAAAACTTTCGGAAAAGTATTTTTTGCTATCTGAGTTTTGGCAAAATTTTTGCGGAGCGTATAAAGGTAAAAATATGTCTACAATCTCAAAAATCAGAGTCGACCGGGGAAATTTCGAATCAACGGAATCAACTTTGGCATCTTTAGAATAGTATTACCTGGTTTCTGGGTTGTGGTTCGAACAAATAATGGCGGACGGCCTGCAACATTTCTAGTTTCTAGTGAAATATCTTAAAAATTACCGGACTTATAAGGGTGAAATATGTTGACGTGGAATTCGAGTCTAGACTGTCAAAAACTTTCAGAAAAGTATTTTCTGCTGTCTGAGTTTTGGTCAAATTCTTGCGGAGTCTACGATTTAAATATAAAAATAGTCTACAATCTCAAAAATCAGAGACAATCGAGTATATTTCGAATGAACGGAATCCAGTTGACGTCTTAAAATACTTTGGAACATCATTACCTGGTTTCTGAGTTGTGGTTCGACCAAATTGTAACTGCCTTAATAATGAGGGGGAGGGGGATTGGGGGGAAGGTTCTTATTAGGAGAAATGCTGATATGGGATTCGAATCTTGACTGTCGAAAACTTTCGGAAAAGTAGTTTTTGCTATCTGAGTCTGAGGTTTGGCCAAATTTTGGCAATGTGTGCGCTTTAGAGGTTAAACTACGACTAAAATCAGAGTCGACCGCTGAAATTTTGAATCAACGGAAACAAGTATAGCGTCTTAAAATCCTTTGGAACATTATTACCTGGTTTCTGAGTTCTGTTTTGGCCAAATTATGACTGCCTTATTATGGGGGGGGGCTTATTAGGGGAAATGCGATTCGAGCCTAGACTGTTAAAAAATTTCGGAGAAGTAATTTTTGCTATCTCATCAGAGTCGACTGGGGAAATTTCGAATCAACGGAACCAAGTTTGGCCGTCTTAAAACCCTTTGGAAAATCATAACCTGGCTTCTGAGTTGTGTTTCGGCCAAATTATGACGGCCTGCGCAGTTTCTAGTTGAAAATCCGGAAAACTTATACAATTTCAAAAACCAGAGAAAGACGTAGGCATTTTGATCTCGAATTCAAGTTCAGCGAGTCAAAAGGCTTCACAAAAGTAATTTCTGGTTGCTGAGTACGTGTGAACAGCTCATATGATGTTGATCTGTACAATTCCTTTTTTTAAAATAGATATCATGTCTAAAAAATTGGAATCAATCAAGATATTTCCAGCTTAGAGTCAAGTTAAGTGTATCAAAAAGATTCAGAAAAATATTTTCCTGAGAATCTAAGGCAAGTGGTATAACCTTTGCCAAAACTTTAACCTCAGTCAATTCGAGTTATAAAGCGATCTTATTTCGCAAATATTTCAACCAAGAAGAACAAGTCTAAAACCGTATTGATGAATTTTTAATTTCAGTTGATTTTTTAAAAAGGAATCTAATGGAAAAAGGGTAAAGCTTGGTACCGGTCTGGCCAGGATTCAAACCCGTGACGAGCAAGTTGCCAATCGACTACTGAAGCCGCAATTTTTGGTGAAAATAGGAGTCAGTATCTTGAAACCAGGATTGAACCGAGGAATTCTCGAAAAATCCCACAAAAAAGTATTTCCTGAATCTGAGGTGCTGCCAAATTTTACCGGCCTATGTAATTTCTAGTACAAAATTCATATCATATCTCATAAACTGGAATTAACCGATCTCTGATTAGAGTTACTGGAATCAAAAAAATTTCGAGAAGTATTTTTATCGCTTGTCGTCAAGTTTACCGTTCTGTGCAATTTTCAATTTAAATGGAAGTTAATGCCTGGAAACCCGTAATGAAATACTGGCCTGGGAAAAACGCAAAAGTATTTTGTGGTTTCTAGTGTCTAAATAAAACCTTCAAAGGTTTTCTGAAATATATCGCTCCTTATTTGAATACATCTAAGCTTTAAGAATCAAAAGCTTTTGGAAACATTTTTTGAATTATTCCAATCTCGTCCAGTACCCAAGCCACACAATTTTTCCTACCTTTACTCTGTAGCTGCTCCGACAGACCCGATGTGAAGAGAATCTTTAAGAAAATGGAGAAACGATTTTCACGGTCCGACTGCAATGTCTGTAACAGATCGCCAACTGGCAAGGGGAACATAACGCGATCCACTGCATGAGCGACGCCCTGAGGAATTTTGATGTCCTTCTTGTTGAGCACAACCATGGCGCCGTTGATGGTGGTGAGCTGTAGAAAAAAAAAATTACAAACATTTTATTATCTTACTGGTTTAAAAGCTTTTAAGAGATTTTTAACCAACCGTTACATCGTTCCACTCCTGATCATGCATTGTATACTGATTAACACGCAGTTGTGTGCCAGCCAAGGAAACACCGGTCATTTCATCCTGTAGTGTAGCAATCTCAAAGGCACCAGGTATAACGTGGTGAAGCAAAAGCTATAGAGTGATCAAGCAAAAGCCATGTGAGAGAAAAGAAACAGAGAGAGAGAGAGAGAGGGGAGATCAAAAAATTTGGCCGGCAAATAAAGTTATAATAATATGATTGAGCTTATTTGCCGACTTACCCCACTCAGCAGTCTTGGATTGGCCTTGAATTTCTCCTCAGCACGTTCGGGTCCACCCAGCTGTACCAACAGATTCTTGAAGGCCTTATCGGTGGGCACAAACAACGTATAGGGTCCGGTTTCGTTGAGTATACTATCTAGACCCGACTGACGCAGATACTTTGCCATGGCAAAGAGTCCGTTCGACTTGAGTATTTGAATCAAATCCTCGCTAGGATTTGCCGAAAATGCATTGTCGCTTGATTTCTTTTCCTTATTTTCTGATTCTTGCACCAAGGTATCCGAATAGGGTGCCGTACTGTGCTGCCCACTGCCAGTTACATCATCATTATTCACGAGCGATAAGCGTTCGCTGATGGGCGTCTGAGCCGAAGAGGTATAGCTTAGTGTGGAAGGTGGTGCTCCGGTGCTGGCGGTATAAGTTGGCGGTGATACAGTGGGATGATAAGAACTGGCCGAGTACTGTACGCTGCTGGCATGATGATTGTAGTGCTGGGGCACGTAAGTGGTGGTTGCAGGTGTTGTGGGCGCTATATATGGATAGCTGGTAGTGCGTGTGCCATGGTAATGACGCGGTGCAGTAGTGCGTGGCGGTGTTGGAGCTGGTGGCCGTGGTGTTGTCGTAGTTGTTGTGGTGGTTGTCGTGCTCGTCGTTGTTGGTATTGCTCGCGTTGTCTGTATAATATTACCACTCAAGATTTCGACCACCTCATCATTAGGTAGCGTCAGTCGTTGCACTGAGGGTGGCAACTTAATTTCTCCGCTACGTATGCGTTCTAGTATACTTTCAACTTCGGCGCCTGTTTGGCGTGTTTCTTTTTCGCCGTTCGCCTTGACGCCTTGTATCTTAAAACTGCCATCGGACTGCTCTTCCAGATAAACATAGGTGGCCTTCTTCTTGGGTGGTGGTGGTGGCGGTGCTGTTGGTTTGGCTTTTGCTGAACCTGAACTTAAGCCCTCGATCTCATAGCCATCAGGTATGAGTCCACGTTTGGCTAGTTCTTCTAGGCTCGGTGGCTCATCGGAGTCTGAGGAAATAACTGCTGAGCTGGCTATGCTGTTTGCTCCACTGGAGATGCCAGCAAATTCAGCACCACCAGCGCCGCCGCCATAGAGCGAGGCCAAGCTGGATAGATCCACACCCTCGGGTAGTTCTTGGGGTGCATTGGTTATATCCTTGGCACCGGAGCGCAGTATTTGCACTTTGGAACCATTCGAAAGCACGAGATCCTTTTTGTTTTGTGGTGCCACATCGTCGATGCTAAGCTTGCCAACTTGCGCCGCATTAGGCGCTGCACCCAAAGCCTGCTGCGCCAACAGTTCCTGTAGCTGTTCCTGGGAGAATGATTGCTGACCTTTAACCAGATTCGGGTCTGTGGTGCGTATGACCTGCACGCGCTGTCCATTTGGCAACACCAAATCCATTTCATCGTAGGTATTATTGCCAGTCAGTGGCTGTTGTGGCGTTTCGGTCAGAGCGGCTTTAAGCTGTTTCAAAAGCTCATCGCGAGCAATGGTTTTGACGGGTTTCTTTGGATTGGTTTTGGTGCCATATTTACCTAGCTCGGCTTTGACCTGCGCATAGATATTCTTTTGTGTTGCTGCCAATTTGGCAGCTGCTGTTGTTGAGGCTTCTGTTGTTGTAGTAGACGTTGTAGTCGTTGTTGTTGTTGTTGTTGGATGCTCCTGGTTATACTTTTGCAATGCATTCGAGAACAGATGAAGTTCGGAAGGATCGACAACGGCATGACTGCGTGGTGGCTGATGAGAGGGTTGAATATATTGTTGCTGTTGTTGTATTTGCTGTTGTTGGTGCTGCAAAGTGGGCACTATGATCTGTTTCAGCTGCTGCTGCTTGGCCAGAAACTCTTCATGTTGCTGACGCACTTTGTTCTGTGATTTTTCGTATTGCTTCTGCACGAATTGTTCGTGTTTTTGGATGAGTTTCTGCTTGTATTCCTGCTCAGTTGCGGATGTTCCAGAAGGTTGTGGAAAAGCGCCAAATTGTTGTGGTGGTTGGGTTTGTTGGGGCTGTTGTTGTTGTTGTTGTTGCTGTAAGCCGAATTGTTGCTGCTGCTGATGCTGTTGTTGTTGAGCAAATGAATTGCTTTGTAAATGAGGAAATATGGATGGTACAGGTAGACCAAGATTTGGCGTGATTTGATATTGTTGCTGAGCTTGCTGCAGTTGCTGCTGTTGCTGTTGCTGCTGTTGTTGCAGCTGATTTAGAACGAATTGCGGTGCAGTTGAAAACTGTTTCTGTGCATTCTGTAGTGGTAGCTGCTGTTGTTGTTGCTGTTGCTGTGGTGGCTGCTGTTGTTGCTGCTGCTGCTGCGTTGTAGTCTGAAATGTTGGCACCGGCAACTGGCTGGGTAGCTTTTGTTGTGTCTGTGGCAGAGGATCTGCTGCGCCTCGGAAAGGTTGTTGCTGGTAAACGGAATCGGGCAACGTTTGATATGGCTGCGGTTGTGTTTGTTGTGACTGTTGCTGGAATGGCTTGTTATTGTAGGAACGCTGTGGTAGGCCTTGTTGTGGTCCAACCTGCTGTCCGCCAAAATTTCGTAAAGCTAAGAAATTTTTTGCATGCTCATCAAATTCGGCTGGCTGTTGTTGATGCTGTTGCTGTTGTTGCTGGTATTGCTGCTGTTGCTGCTGCTGCTGCTGCTGTGGCGTATACAATTGATTTTGTGTGGAACGCGGGAATTGATTGTTTTGCTGATAGTTGTTGTTGTTGGCATGTTGATTTGGCTGTATGAAATTTACCCGACCCGGTCCCCCTGATATTGGTGGTTGACGAAATTTTTGTTGTTGTTGCTGCAGTGGCACTTCAATACTTGATTGTTGTTGCAAGTAAAAAGGTTGTTGTTGCTGCTGTTGTTGTTGTTGTTGTTGTTGTTGTTGTTGTTGTTGTTGTTGCTGTCCAAGACGTGTCTGCTGCCCATTATGTTGCTGCACATCGGGAAGTATGTTTTGCTGGTTGTTTACTTGACGACGGAATTGATTGTTGTATTGGGGCTGGAAGTAAAAGAAAAAGATGGAAAGTTTTAAAAATTATTCTTAATTTTTAACTTTTAATACTGTGCATGTTTACTTTTGATTTTAATTAGTAATGGCTGTGGTCGAAATTTGATAAATTTTTTGCATGTCTTTTTGTAAATATTACATGCAGAATAAGCGAAATGGTTTAAATAATTACGAGACTATTTCACTCATCTAAATTGTTTTTGAATTTTATCAATTTTTTAAAAAATAGAAAAACAACATTTTGAAAAATTTAATTTTATAAAAAAATCATTAGTAGCCTCGGATTAGTAGATGGAAAGAACAGTATATTAATTTAGTGTCAAGACAAAATAAATACATCTTAAATGCGCTATACATTTTGAAAGGCAATTAAAAACGCAAATTTGAGTTTTTCCCATTTAACAACAAAAAACATTTTTGCCCCATATTGTGTGAAAATATCAAATTTTTTGATTTTTTTTTAAAAGGGACAATTTAAATGTAAACAAAATAGTATCTGTAAAATTTTCATACATTATTTTAAGTTAACTGATAGAACTTAAATAAAAAAAGGAATTAAAGTAAATTTTTTTTTTCTCTCTTTTGGCTTGATGATGATGACTCTAGAAGTACACGTTTAATAACTAACGACAATATTAAGAAAACTTATTATAAATACTTTTAGTTTAATAAGCGCCGGATTAAAACATAGTGGGGCCTGGGGCTAAAATCGACTCGGGGCCTACTTAAGGACAGAGCATTTAGCTCGGATCAAAATATTAATTTTTACGCGTTTTACATATGTTTTAAAGTGAAAAAAATGTTCACTCTTGAATTTTTATTTAAAATTTTTTTTTATTTAACTGTGGCAGAACTTTCTATCAACTCGCTAAAATTAATCTTTAACAACAAATCATTTTCAATACAAAGTTGCGTTATTGGCCACAAACGTTTATGTAACAGAAGATCGGTGTACTCAGTGGCGTAAACTAAATTATGCACCCCTTAAGAATGTTATAGTAAACCTCATGTTTAAAAAATACCACGAAATTAATATAAATTTTTTAAATAATAGTTTACTGTCATGATTAGTTTGTTAAAGTGCAAATAAATTTATAAATATTTTAATTATTTGTATAGTTAATAAAATTCGGTTACAATAAAAAAAATTTAAAAATAATCTCATCGATATTAATATATTTGATATCATTTGAAAGATATGTAATTTGGCAACTAGACAAAACTTGAAAAATTTAACTTAATTTCAAATTTGAAGTATATCTCAGGATTTCCGCAATCAAGAAATTTTTAAAAAATGTTTTGTTTAGGCAAAATTTTGATTAACAACAGTGAGTAAATCCCCAAAGATCTATTTTAAATAAATTTGTTTACTATTTCCATTTTAATTTTACAATAATTGTCGATAAATCCGACTACATATTTTTGAATCAACCGCTACAAAAATGACATATTTTAGAAAAGATTTGGAAAAAAGTTTATAAGGGCTTATAAGTTTTAAATAATTGGAGAATTGACTTAAAGAAGTTATAAAAACTTAAGCTAGTTTTTTATAAAAAATTGTGAAAATTTTACGAAAAATTGTGCATAATTGAAGAAAAAACAGGACCTGGAAGCAAACCGTTGGCAAATTTTCCCTCATTAACTCTGAATAACTATAAAGTTAAATTTATTTTCGAAATCAATCCATGTCTTCTACAGTGAATCAAAAAAGTTTACATACACATGTAATTCATATCTTTAACCATTCTCAAATGATTTAATATTTTTATTTTCTTTCTCTTTTTTTTTCTAAAAAGCTAGACCAATATTCAGTGTATTGGTATGCAGAATGCATATCCTGTTTTTTTCCGCTGTCGCTGCGTAAGTGCGCCGAAAGCGAAAAAACCCCAAAATAATTGTCAAAAAAGTTTACATACAGATTCTTCAATTAGCTTTGTTGTTGCTTATGTAACGGTAATTGCTGCTTCTCAGCCACACTGATCGTTGATCATGAATAGCAGCATTGCAATTATTAGCATATTTTGAAGTTCAATTGCAATTTGGAGTTCAAAGTGTAAAGAAGATTGCTAAGATGGGACGCGGTAAGTAAATTCCATTAGAAGTGCGTAAATTGATACTGAAATTATATCTGGAAAACAAATCATTACGGGAAATTGGCAAAATAATTGGAAAATCTCATGCTAGTGTACAAACTGTAATAAAATCATACACAAACGGCAATTTGCAAACAAAGCAACGACCGGGAAGATCATAGATTTTAACGCCACGTAAAGAACGCGAAGTCGTCGCCGCCGTTCGGGAAAATCCCAAAATTTCTGCAGTGAAGTTAACACAGAACATATCCGAGTGTACGCAAAAAAAAATTAATCCTCAAACAATAAGAAATACTGGGTATCATGGTCGTGTGGCACGTCGTAAACCTTTTATATCCAAAGTGAACAAAAAAACAAGTAAAGAAAGTCTAAAGCAGTGGTCATCAACAAATGTTTTCCCATAGCCCGCGGGCGTCGTGTATTTTTGAGCTTTTGAACACGAAGTAGCATTCGGCTCGCTGTCAACGTACACTGCGTAAAAGTTTCTTTTTTCGGCTGTGCTTTAAATTTTTAGTCAGTTTGTTTTTAGCGTTCATGCGGTGAGGTTGTCGCTCGGTGGTTTCTTGATGAATAGAAATATATTGCAATGTTTCAGGAAAGATGGTGCTTACAATTTTTATTTGCTGACAAATTTGACTGTGAACCACAATGTATGATATGCTTTTTTGTTGAACTTCTTAAAACATTATATTCATTAACTTTTACCATCTCTTTTGCTCTTTTTATGTTTTAACTTCTATTTAACTTCTATTCTATTATTTAACACGCTTTTTTAATAGCAACAAACAAACACAAAAATAAAAACACAACATTATAATGTTAATCGAACACTTGAGAATATTTGTTTAACGCAATGGTGCGAGAGCTTTTCAAAACTTCTTGTTTCAGTGTAAAGCTCTGCACTCGGAAAGCTCTCTTTGTTGTTGTTTGAACCGTGTGTTGATGACCACTGGTCTAAAGTCGGTCTAGGCCGACTATGAAATACCCTAAACCCACTTTTCAAAAATAAAAAAATTTTTATTGCAAATGGGCGTCTCCGTGGGCGGATGAAGCCTATATTTTAATTGCATTTAAATGGTGATGAAAAATTTACACATACCAAGTTTTATTCCTGTAGCTCACAGTTAATGCCTTTATTGTGCTTTCGCTATGGGAGGTGGGCGTGTTCATGGACGGATTACTCCCAATTTTTGAACACACATCAGTTTTGGTATAAAATACATACATACCAAATTTAATCTCTCTATGACAAACATAACCTTATTTATTGAGTTTTAAACTTTTTGGGTTGTATGGGAGGTAGGCGTGTCCGTATGCGGATGACGTCCATTTTTTAAAAATATCTTTGTCTTGTCATAAAAAACATATGTGCCAAATTTTAGCTCTGTAGGTTAAACAGAGGCTTATTTATTGCGTTTTCAATTTTTGGGTTGTATGGGAGGTGGGCGTGTCCGTGCACAGATGACGTCCATTTTTCCAAAACATCTTTGTGTTTGTATAAAACACATACATATCAAATTTTATTGCTGTAGACTAAATATGAGCTGAGTTATGCAGTTTTCAATTTTCGCGTTGTATGGGAGGTAGGCGTGTCCGTGGGCGGATGATGTCCATTTTGCAAAACCATCTTTCTTTTGTTATAAAAAACATATGTGCCAAATTTTAGCTCTGTAGGTTAAACAGAGGCTTATTTATTGCGTTTTCAATTTTTGGGTTGTATGGGAGGTGGGCGTGTCCGTGAGTGGATGACACCCATTTTTCAAAAACATCTTTGTGTTTGTATAAAACACATACATACCAAATTTTATTGTTGTAGATTAATTATGAGCTGAGTTATGCAGTTTTCAATTTTTGCGGATTCCAAAAATATTCAATAGTGCAGATCCTTGGGTTCATGTGACTATGTGTACCAAGTTTCATTCAATTATCTCAACTCCTTCTTCTTATCCTGTGTAAACGGACAACACACAGACGGACAGACGGACGGACGGACGGACGGACGGACGGACGGACATGGATAGCTCGACTCACGTGGTGACGCTGATCAAAAATATTTATACTTTTCTATACCGGACTCGCTTCGTTCTATGCGTTACAAACGTTTGCACAAAGTTAATATACCCTGACCTTTCAGGTTTAGGGTATAAAAAGGTTGGATTTTGCTAAGCAGCACTTGGAAAAGCCGGATTCGTTTTGGGAAATGTTGTGTTTAGCGACAAGTCAAAGTACAACATATTTGGCTCGGATGGAGCTGGAAAAGTGTGGAGAAAGGCCAATCAGGAGATGCAAGAAAACAACTTAATTCCAACCGTAAAGCATGGTGGCGGAAATGTAATGGTTTGGGGGTGTATGGCCGCATCCGGAGCGGGGGAACTTGTGTTCATAACTGACAAAATGGACAAACATGTTTATTTGAACATCCTCAAAAACCATTTGCGTAAAAGTGTTCACAAACTGGGACTTAATAGCAACAACTTTTATTTTCAGCAAGATAATGACCCCAAACATACGTCGTATCTTGTCCGCGAATGGCTGATATATAATTGTAAGCAGCTGCATACACCTCCACAATCACCAGACATTAATCCGATTGAGCATATTTGGGATTTATTGGAGAAAAGGATCCGAAAACATCAAATATCGTCTAAGGAAACTCAGAAGACTGCTTTATTAACTGAGTGGTCAAAAATAACAGAAAATGACACAAATGTTTTAGTCAAAAGTATGCGCAGGCGTCTAGAAGCAATCATTGCAGCCAAAGGAGGGCCAATAAAATATTAAGTTATTAAAATCTTATTTTATTTTACCAAAAATAACAAGAGATCTCTAAAGTCAATGTAAACTTTTTTGATGTTAATTTTTGACCATTTTAATGTATTATTGAATTTTTTCCTTTCGTTTTAAAAAAACATTTAGTTTTTTTAAGCTTAATTGATGTGTAAATGTGTATTATTTGAAATAAAACTCACATTTTAAATATTATATTTTTTTTTAATACGATTAACAGGTATTTTTACTACAGAATTATGGTGTATGTAAACTTTTTTGATTCACTGTATATAAAAACTAAGTGAAAATTAAAATAAATTATTTAAATTCATTTATAAACTTTTTTCTAAATTTTGTCAACTTCTTTAAAGTATTCTATATTCATCTCAGCTTAGACTTTGATAGAAAAAACTGAGGTCTGTAAGATTTGACTGCCCTATCCTCGACTATTAATATCACAGGATCACTATATTACACTGATGCCAAATTATTATCAGAAATTTGTTTCATACTCATTATGTACATAATTCCCAAAGCAAACTAGCCCTAACTGGACAAGGTCAAGAGTCTGAATGGCCCAAAAAGAGTTGACAATTACAAGAAATCTGTTGATGCTTCACATTCGGTGACTGAGAACAAAATTTAATTTAAATAATTAGAATAATTTTTAAGGAACTGTGCATCTTCTGTTAAAAAATGTATTTATCAAGGGAGAGTGGGGTGTTGTGAGACAGGTTTAGTTTTTGGACGATAACTTCTTTAAAAGTTATTATTTTTTTTTTTTGAAACATTTTTTGGATAGCTTATTCAATTACCTAACAACCTGCGATGGCATTTTTTTGAAATTCAAAACATTTAAGAATTTTCTTGAAGCCTGAAAAAAAGATTGGAATTTTTGATTTTAAAAAATTATGGGGTGTTGTGAGACACTACTATAAATATAACAAAATGGAATTTTTTGCTTAAAGTCCTTATTGAAATAGGAAAAAAATTAGGAAAAAATTAAAATACAGATAAGAGAAATTGTTCGCGTTAATCTGATTCGGCTAACAGTTAAAATATCCGGTTTTCATTTTGGCACACTGCAGATGAACAGTTCGATCACAGTTATTGCAACTAATGAAATTGTTTTCGTCCGGACTGATTTTAGAATTTAAGTCGTGCATGCGTATAGTACGGGCTAGCGTATTCATGAGATTTCACACTCCCTTGGCGAATCCAAAAAAAAAAAAAAAAAAAATCTTTGGCACGTTTGCCCTACAAAAGATGCAAAAGTATATAAATCTTCATCATCTAATGAATTTTTTTTTGTTTAAGTGGTTTTTTCATTCTTTTGGTCGGATTTTTTCCTCAATAATGCCACATTCTTGGAAGTTGTAAATACGGTTGCAAAAATAGGCTTCTGGCCGCGTTTTGATTTTTGGAATAGGTGATCAAACTTCAGAGGACTAAACTTCTCTAGTGCACTGCTCAGCTCAGACGCCTTGAAAAACCAATTTAATTTGTAAAATATTGGAAAAACTGGTTTCCTCCCAGTTTTGACACTTTGATATGCAACAAAATCGACTAATTTATTATTTGAAGCCAATGCGGAAAAAATTGTGTCTTCAACTTTTCCATATAACGGGTTCCATACATTCTAGATTTATCAAAATTATATGATTTGCAGACAATTCGAAAACAATTATCTTTTATGGCAATTTCTTTGATGGCTGCCACTAGGTGGATGGATGCGACATTTCCTTTTGGCTTTGGCGATACTTTATATGCATTTAGTGGCATGATGGCTATAAAAATAATGAAATAAAAACAAAAATTAACTGTCTCACAACACCCCATATTTACTGTCTCACGACACCCCATATTCGACATTTTCAAATGGCCACTGCGCCATCATCACCAATTTTTTTTGCAAAATCACTTTGGTGGGCTTAAAGGCAATGGAAGAGATATCATTTTAATAAATATTTACTTTCACGTTCAATTGGCAATGTTTCTGGAAATTCCACAAGGCAAACTGTACAAAAAACTTTTAAGAGCGCGATCAAAACTCAAAACTGTTACAGACACTAGGAACACGTGTCAATGCGATGAGTGCACATAATAAGTGAGATCCCATTGAGAAAATATCTTATAGTTGTTGTGAGAATTCATAACATTACCACTATGTCAGATATTGACGTGTCTCACAACACCCCATGTCTCACAACACCCCACTCTCCCCTACAGTTTTTGTCGATTGATTTAATCATAATAATGATTATTTTAGTTTAGTTACAGAAAACCATTTTGAGGTTTTAGTAGACATCTTCAAAATAAAAAAAATAAAAAAATCGTCAGAACGCCATAAAATTGTTATAAAACGCCATTTATTTAATTTAAATAAAAAATTTAATGCATTTAAATCATAATTTAATTTTTTAGAAAATTTTTAAGCATGTAATTAGTTGAGTATTGATTTTTAAATTGTTTCATTTAACAAGATACCCAAAAACATAACTATTAAAAATTGCATTTGTTTGGCAATTGCACCCCTAACCAATGATAAATTAAATTTCGAATTGAATTGAATTATGATTGGTTTTCACTTAGTCATTTTTTGTTTGACATGAAATTGAAAAGTTTAAAAAATCACATAAATAACATTTTTTTTTGCAATTTTTGCTATAAACATGTGAAGAGATCAGTTTTTTTTCTATTTTTCGCTATTATCAAACAGAAAAAAAATGACAACGTGTTGGCATTTTTCATGTGACTGACAATAACTGATCATTGAAATTGACATAGTGAAAACCAGGCTTTAGGTTTTAGTATGAGCGTTTGTTTATATTGAAAAAAATTTCATATAAAGTTAAATTTTTAATAAAAATGAAGTAAAAAATATTTGCATTCACTTTTGCGCCCTTTTTATACTCAAAACATAACACCGCAGCCATTAAAGTGTTCTTATTATAATAAAAAATTGTGTGGTAAAAAGTTCTTTTGGAAAATTTTGGAAAAACTTTAAGATCGATTACTTCGAAAAATTTTTATATTGCATATCATGTTTTTACACTGAGCTCTTTTTACACTAAGGGGCCTGCGGGGCCCCTGCCTGCTCCAAGGCGGGGAATGCAGTTCACCTAGCCCCACCTTAATCCACGCCTGATCACAATTAAAAGAAATTCAATAAGCATTTAGAAATAATTATTAAAATTGGAAAACCGTTAAAACCATGGTATACCAAGATATTAGATGAATCAAAAATGAATAATGAGTTTAAAATGAAAAATGAATTAAAAATGAATAATGAATAAAAAATTAATGCATGAATGCAAAATTAATAACGATTCTTTGTGAATTGCATTCTTTGTGAAAAGCATTCTTTATGAATAGCATCCATTTAAATAAAATAATTAATACATTATTCAGAATAGCGACAAATGAATAATAGAAATGAATAATTAATCAATTTTTTAAAATTGAGTGTAAATTCAAAATTTTATTCATGGATCAATTTTGCATTCATTGAATGCATTCTTATTTTGTTATTTACTGATTCAAGTTTTTGTTAAAGCAAAGATCATATAATACAAAGATACGCCACTGCCATACAGCCAAATGGCACAGTAAAAATTTAATGTGGATTTATCATAAATAAAAAATTTTGGTGATGTTCCAAATTTGAAAGTGTTTTTTCGAAAAAAATGTTGACTTTAAAAATTCATATAAAATCGAAAAAAAATTTTAAAAAATGCTCGTGTCATACGAAAGCGAATCAAGTTAAAAAAATACAAAAAAAAAATTCCGTCAAATGAACCCGTCAAATAAACCCGCTAGTCCCGCAACCAGTGCGAAAAAAATGGTTTCGAGATAAACGCGTTCAAAGTTTGTAAAAAAAGAAAAAAAGGTGAAAGTAAAAAATGCACTCTCACTAATCTGGCTGTAACTTTTTACCAGGTAGGAATTTTTCCATGAAATTTTTTTATTAGAATTTTAAGAATACTTACAAAATTAAAAAAAAGTCAATTTTAAAAAACGGCCAATGTCATGTCCAACGTCAATTGAATTTACTCTTAGTTAATATGATTTAATTTTATTTTATTCAATTTTATATAAAGTAATGAAATGTATTTATATATAATTTAAATTAATTTTATTTCATTTTATTTAATTTAATTTAATTTAATTTAATTTATTTTAATTTAATTTAATTTAATTTAATTTAATTTAATTTAATTTAATTTAATTTAATTTAATTTAATTTAATTTAATTTAATTTAATTGAATTTAATTTAATTTAATTTAATTTAATTTAATTTAATTTAATTTAATATAATTTAATTTAATTTAATTTTATTTAATTTAATTTTATTTTATTTAATTTAGTTTAATTTAATTTAATTTAATTTAATATAATTTAATTTAATTTAATTTAATTTAATTTAATTTAATTTAATTTAATTTAATTTAATTTAATTTAATTTAATTTAATTTAATTTAATTTAATTTAATTTAATTTAATTTAATTAAATTTAATTTAATTTAATTTAATTTAATTTAATTTAATTTAATTTAATTTAATTTAATTTAATTTAATTTAATTTAATTTAATTTAATTTAATTTAATTTAATTTAATTTAATTTAATTTAATTTAATTTAATTTAATTTAATTTAATTTAATTTAATTTAATTTAATTTAATTTAATTTAATTTAATTTAATTTAATTTAATTTAATTTAATTTAATTTAATTTAATTTAATTTAATTTAATTTAATTAAATATAATTTAATTTAATTTAATATAATATAATTTAATTTAATTTTATTTTATTTTATTTTATTTTATTTAATTTAATTTTATTTAATTTAATTTAATTTAATTTAAAATAATTTAATATAAAATAATTTAATTTAATTTAATTTAATTTAATTTTATTTAATTTAATTTAATTTAATTTAATTTAATTTAATTTAATTTAATTTAATTAAATTTAATTTAATTTAATTTAATTTAATTTAATTTAATTTAATTTAATTTTATTTAATTTAATATAATATATTTTAATATAATTTAATTTAATTTAATTTAGTTTAGTTTAATTTAATTCAATTTAATTTAATTTAATTAAATTTAATTTGATTTAATTTATTTTAATTTAATTTAATTTAATTTAATTTAATTTAATTTAATTTAATTTAACTTCGTTTAATTTAATTTAATTTTATTTAATATAATTTAATTTAACTTTTTTTAATATAATTTTATTTAATTTTATTTTATTTAATTTAATTTAATATAATTTAATTGAAATATATTTTTAAAATTAGAATTAAAAAATTCATAATCACAAAAACGAAAAAATGCTGAAATCGCAAAATTCAAAAACTAGCTTCATTCATTAACCATTGATTTTTGTGTAACAACAACAATAACCGGTTTCATGCAACAACAACTCTACAATAACAAAATATATGGTTGTTGCGGCAAGGGAAAGGGACACAGGCAAAAAAAATATAAACGATGCTAGCAACAACAATGCGCCGTAGCACTGGTAGCCACAACGACACACAAACTGACGATCATTTGCATACAATTTCGATAGAAACACATTTTTATGCGATTTGAGTCCTCTATCTATTATGTGCTCAGTGGAATGGCAAGGGGAGAAGAGTGAAAGAGCATTGCAGAGAGCAAGTTCATTCAAAGGTCGAAAACTTTTCTCTCAAGCAAGAATTTAAAGCTTTTTCGTTTGGCACTCACAAAAGCTTACGTTTTGAACTGAAAAATATTTATTACTTTTTAATGTTCTACGTGGCGCATCTTTTAAAGCATTCAAATTGAATGCATTCTTTTACAGCTCTGGTTAAACCACATATAGTGTCTTGGAACATGTCTTTTAATTTCAGACTAAAAAAATTGGGTTTCATACGAGTTCAACGCTGAGAATTAACAGTACTCGGGGTTTCGGGGAAAATTAATAGATTCTCTGGGGAATGGGCACTCTAAGATGCGTTAATGATGACCAACTTTTAGACCATTTCACGTAAATATGGAGTTTTTTTTATATTAGCTAAGCTGGAACAACGACTTTAATTATTTATTCGCTGGACCTTTGATTTTCATCATCATAATTGATGCAAGCCATTTTTATGCAAGCCATACAGTTTATGGCTTCATTATATTCGGTGCTACTTATTGGCCCAGATTAGGCAAAGGTTATTGCTCTCAAAAGACTCTAATAGTACGGGTAGTATTACGTGTGATTTATAGAAGGTATTCTTCAAGAAGGCTTTTACTTCTCAATTAGCCTTAAAAACAAAACAAAAAACAACAGTTATTTATTGTTATTTTCTACTTTCTTGGCAAGAGTTATCATTGGTATAGTCTCAACGGTCTAATCGTTAAAGGAGTCAATGTTTTTATAATCTGACAAAATAAAAACAAAAAGTAAAAAACGCATTTTTGAATATTAACTTAATTGTTGCATTTATAGTGCAAAAACTTAAATGGTCAACTATAAGTTTTATCTACAGATTTTCAAATTTATTTAATTATAATGACATCAGCTGAAGTTGTTGTAACCAAAACTACGGTTTTTGACGTTAAGAACTTAAAAGCATTAGAAAAATCCTGTGCTTGACTTTCGAATATTTTGAACAATTACTGCAGCTAACTCAAGACAATAATGTCAAGGCGTTTCACAAAACAAGAGTGTTAAAACTTTTGGCAATTTTGTGGCTTCGTTTTTTTTTCAAAAAAGTTTAATCCAGGTTAAAGTCTTCGTTTCAATAACACAGTATTTTTTACGATTATAGCAGAGTTATGGCAGCCCTTCACATATAACTAGTGTCCGACCGATTATTCGGCTTCGGCTTCGGTAATCAGCATAATCGGCCTAAATTTTGATCTTCGGCTTCGGCTTCTGCTTCGGCCGAAATAGCCAATTATTTTTGCCGAATATTATTGCTTTGCTAAACAATTTTTTATAAGTTTTTTGAATTTTTTTGAATTATTCAGTAAACATTTGAAACATTTTCATTGTTCACTTTGTGTTTCTCTCCTTTTCTGTTCTCTCATGAGTTGGTGTTCATTCCTTGAAAATTTTATTCAAATGATAAATGCAGCAAGTCGACTGTTACGTTTTTGCTTTTGTTATGGACTGAAATATAAACGCTAGAAATATTCTGCCAGATTTCAGTTAGTATTACATTTCTGTAGCTTTTCTCGACTGGATCGAAAATATATTCAATTTTCTTCTATTTTATCCTGACGTCAATAATTCGATTACAGATATATCCGAATTTTGCAGAAAAACTCTTACGTTTAACTCGAATTTAAGGGGACATTCAAAAAAGTTTATTTGAATGTTTTAAAATGCCTTTAAGTTGAATAAAAACCAAGATATCATTTTGAAAAATTATATATATATTTTGTAGTAAAAAAATCACACAAAAAAAATTCGATTTAATTTTTTGATTTTTTTATCTACAAATATGGCTACGGGAATTATTTTAAAAAAGCATCAAAAAACCATAACGGGCATGATTACAACTCACTGGAACATCGGAAAAAACAAAGAACGGGGTTTTCATCAGCATCAAAACCGCCATGGAATGAACTAGAAGAAACAAGTTTGGTCAAAAAATAACAAAATGGCGGCGTTTTTTCAAAAATTGACAAGTTTTTGTTGGACAATATTGGCCAAAAACTCAAAAACTATAGAACCGATTTTTCTGTCTGTAGTTCATCCCATGCATCAACAAGTGTAAAACAAAATATTTAAATTTCAATTTAAGTAAATGATTCTTTAAACAAATTCCTGTAGCAATACATCTGATTAAAATAATAAAAAAAAACTTTTTTTGAGTAGTTTTTTTAAAAAAAAAATATATTTTTAATTTTTCAAAACGATATCTTATTTTCTATTCAACTTATACGCATTTTAAAACATTAAAATAAAAAAATGTTTGAAGGTGTTACGTCCCCTTAATGATTTCAGTAAGTTTTTTGTACTGAAATGAATATTAAAGGTGGTTAAATTTTAAGGGCCGATGCTGATTTTGACAAAACACAAATTATTCAGAAAATTACTGTCATTTCTTTTTATTATGATAATATTGGTATGGTTCAATTATGTATTAAACAAAATATCGGCCAAATGGCTGCCGTGACCTCGGCGGCACACCTCCATCCGATGGTACAAATTTTCGATGACGCTGAGGCATAATTGAGATTCTATGCCGCTAATGTGCCGAATTATCTCATCCTTTAGCTCTTGAATTGTTGCTGGCTCATCGACGTACGCCTTTTCTTTCAAATAACCTCAAAGAAAGAAGTCCAACAGTGTCAAATCACATGATCTTGGCGGCCAATTGACATCTCCACCACGTGAGATAACACGGCCATTGAATTTGTCGCGCAAAAGAGTCATTGTTTCGTTAGCGGTGTGGCAAGTTGTACCATCCTGTTGAAACCACATATTGTCCACATTTATATCCACTAATTCGGGCCTTAAAAAGTTCGTTATCATCTCACGATAGCGAACAACATTCACAGTAACTGCCTGACCGGCCTCATTTTGGAATAAATACGGCCCGATGATGCCGCCAGCCCATAAACCGAACTAAACAGTCACCCTTTATTGGTGCAATGGTTTTTCGACAATCACTCTTGGATTATCATTCGCCCAAATGCTGCAATTCTGCTTATTGACGAATCCACTGAGGTGAAACTGTGCCTCATCACTGAAGATGATTTTCTTCGAAAATGATCATCCACTGTTGCCATTTATTGAATAACTTTAACGCGTGGCTCGATTATGTATCTTTCCATGGTTCAAATTGAGTTAGTCTGAAATGGAGAAATGCCAAATGAAATGCAAAAAAAAAACTTGACGTTTAGGTGTGGTTCACATTCAACATCGGCCCTTAACAAAAGCAAAGAATAACTTTATAATTTTTTACTTGAAAACATTTGTTTCTTCTTCGGCTTCGGCTTCGGCCTTCGGCCGATTATTTCCATTTTGCCGAAGAATCGGCTTCGGCTTCGGCTTCGGCAAAAATTCACGTTCGGTCGGACACTACATATAACATTCTAATTTAAAACCAAAGACTTCTTTCATTTTTGAAACTTAATAATTCATAGTCAATACCAACGAACTCCACCTCCTTGAGCATTATTGCCAAACACGCATACGAAGAAGTTTCATAATTTAGCGCATCTTTTTTGCCAAGTCATTTGGCTGCTGCCATAACAACAGCTTCATTGTCGTTTTCATCATTGTCAGCGTTATCATCATCACCATCAACATCATAATCATTATTTTCTTATGTATGAACATTAAAACAAAAAAGGCACAAAAAGATTTATTAGATGGCAATTAAACAGTACAGCCCCCACTTTATAAGCTACAAAAGCTTTAACTTAACTTTTTTGAAAATTTTTTTTTTATATTTGCCGGACAATTGCTTGCATTACGTTGCTGCAACATTTAAAAAGCAATTTTTTTGTTTGCTGCTATAGCTCCACTTTATGCGTTGTAATGTTACGCATGCGCCTTTTTTCGCCTAACTTGAGGCAAAAAAGTTGCAAATTTATTAAATCATTGGATATACAAAGAAAAAGTTGAATTGTTTTTTTTTGCATGGAACATAGAAAAACTAAAACACGGTTCACTCAATGCTAAACAGCAACGTGTCAGCAGTTTGGCTAAACGTCGAACGTAACGTTAACTGTGCTAAAATGCTGTCCTACTGCCTGTCTGTGGCTATATAAAAATGACGGAAATTTTGTACTACAAACTTATGGAATATTTATTTGAATTTGGCGGTTTAGGAAAATATGATGAGATCCAAAAGTTTCAACATTGCTAAATAATTTAAATAATGCGGTTTTTATGACAGCTCAAGTGTTTTGAAGCCATCCATATGGGTGCTTACAAGATTCAGCGCAATCTTTTGCCCAAAAACTGTGCCAAAAATTTTTGTTTATTTTTTTATGCTTTAATTTTTGAATTGTTTTTTAGCACATAAAATGCAAAAAAAAACCTTGTGAACTCAATTCAGCTCTTGCTGTTGTGTGTAAAACTTGATGAAATTTTACAAAATATATAAAAATGCACTTTTTATTGTTAATTTAGTAAGAAAAGTGCATTGCTTACAAAATTCAGCACGATTTTTAACCTTAAAATACATTTTTTATTCAATTGTGCTGATATTTTGCATCATAAAAGTTACTTATATGCATTGCTTACAAAAATTCAGTTGGTCATAATTGCTCTTAATACTGTTCCAATTTATTTTTTCTGTTCTTCTGAATTCAATTTGCTGAGATTTTCACAATTTATCAGTATAATTAGTTTGCTTACAAAATTCAGCGGCATCTGTTCCCCAAATTGTCTCAAAGAATATAATTTCTATTCTAATTTGATGATTTAGAGTTGTTTTTAACCACTTAAGTAGTAAAAAAAATCTCTGTGTTATCAATTCAGCTCTTGCTGACATGTGTTCAACTTTATGAAATTTAACAAAAAATATACACATGCACTTTTAATTGTTAATTTAGTTTAAGAAATACATAGCTTACAAAATTCAGCACGATTTTTAACCTTTAAATACATTTTTTATTCAATTGTGCTTATATTTTGCATCATAAAAGTTACTTAAATGCATTGCTTACAAAAATTCAGTGGTCATAATTGCTCTTAATACTGTTCCATTTTATTTTTTCTGTTCTTCTGAACTCAATTTGTCGATATTTTCACAATTTATGCGTATATATAGAATGCTTACAAAATTCAGCGCATATTTTATCAAGATTGTCTCAAAAACTATTATTTCTAATCTCATTCAATGTTGTACGTTGATTTTAACCATTTAAGAAGTGAAAAGTCTTTGTGTTATCTATTCAGCTCTTGCTGACATGTCTGAATCTTGGAAAAATTTAATAAAAATTTTGTGCCTGAGCTGTTTACTGGTATTTAATTTAAAAAAATAAAGTGCTTACAAAATTCAGCTCTATGTTTGATCATTAAAGAAGATATTTTTATTGAAATGTGCTGTTTTTGTGCAAAATTTTTTATCTCTTAGCCCAAAATTATGCACATATTTATTTTTTCGAATCTGGTTAGCACAGTTAGCTAAGAATTGCACAATGTTTAATGACTATGTTCAACATAAAATTTGACCGTGGTGACCGTGGCGTGCAGGTTAAGTGTGTGGCTTAGCACGTTCGGAGCCCGAGTTCGATCCCCAGTCGCGGCGAAAAGTTTTTTCAATAAAAAAATTTTTCTGATCGGTCACCACCTCTCTGCAGACAATGGCAAACCTCAGAGAGTAAATAATGCCATGTAAAGCTTCTTGAGAACATGAGCCGTTCGGAGTCGGCATAAAACATGTAGGTCCAGTTCTCGGTTAATTGTGTGCAAACATTTAATAACACACACAACACAATTGATAATAAGAAGCTCGGTCAAAGTCCTTTCAAGGGCTGAAATGGCCAATTTGTTTTTGTTTGTTTTTTTCAACATAAAATTTATATATGTACGCTTAATTCTTATCTTATTTATAAAAATGTATTGTTGTATGAAATTCAGCGCAGCTTTTAATAAAAAAATAATCTTTCCTTACACTTACGCAAGTTTTGTACAATTTTCCATATTTTAAGATGCAAAAAAGCTGTACTTAAGAAATTCAGCACTTGTTTAATCATTAGAATCTTTCACAAATTTGTGGAAAATTGCAAGTTGTTTCTTTTTAACTTGGGTAAATCTATTGCTTATAAGATACAGCATAATTTACAAAAAAAGAACACAATCTATCTCTTCAATTATGCTGATTTTTCAAAAATTTTCACTTAAGGGTTTTTTTTCTAGTTTTGTATAATTTTTCATCATTTGAATTGCAAATAAGCTGTGCTTACAAAATTCAGCGCTTGTATACGTATTAAAATTTATCACCATTTTTTCAATCAGCGGCATTCGTACTTATGATTACAAGTTTGCTTCAAAAAATATATTGCTTACAAAATTCAGCGCATATCTGATCAATAAAGAAAATCTCTTTTCATTCAAATGTGCAAAATGTGCCACATTAAAGCCAAGAATTACGCACATATTTATTTCTCTTAATACTTATTGCTTGAAATAATTTTTTTCAAATCTGGTAAGCTCACTTTGCTAAGTATTATCAACTTATTCCTACTTGATAAAATCTATTGCTTGCAAAATTCAGCATATATTTTTCCAAAAAACACAAACTATCTCTTAAATTATGCTGATTTTTCAAAGGTTTTCATTGAATGATTTGTGGAAAACTTTTGCTTACAAAATTCAGCGCCTAATTATAGTTGAACATCCAGCAGAAGTTTTGCAAAAATATGTATAAGTATTTTTTATAGTTAATTACAGTGCATATATTCTAGTTTTGTTAAATTTGTCATCATTTAAGTTGCAAAAAGGCTGTGCTTACAAAATTCAGCGCTTGCTTACATATTAAAATCTATCATAATTTTTTCAGACGGTATCGTGTGTACGTATGGTTACAAGTTTACCTCAAAAAATATGCTGCTTACAAAATTCAGCGCATGTTTGTATGTTAAAACGTTGTTCTAGCTTAATAAAATGTATAAAAAAGAAATTCTTATAGGTTTTTATGTTGCAACAGTGCTCATTTGTATAATTGTCTTTCAAGTAAATTACATAAGTGCTGTGCTTATACAATTCAGCGCTTGCTTATTTGCTAAAATTAAATACAAGTTTGTCCGATAGTGTCATATTTATGATTAATTACTTTTTAACTTAAAAAATATATTGCTTACAAAATTCAGCGCAATTTTTTTTTTTTTAAAAATTTGCATTTCATTTTTATAACACAATGTTTTTCAAAATTTCTTGAAAATTGCTAACAAAATAGCCTGGCTTGCAAAATTCAACACCTGTTAACGAAGGCAATTGTTGCTGAAGTTTAGCAAAAATATTCAAAAGTGCTGCTTATAGTTATTTGAGCTACAAATATACAACGCTTTTATGATTCAAGGCAATTTATTGTGTTCAGCTGTCAAACCTTGCCAAATCTAATCAATTTTTCAAGTCTTGACACTTCAAATTATTTTTACGCGCTCATTAATTGATCCAACTTTGCCAAATTGCTCATCTCAAATTCATCTTATAAGCAGAAATAACCTAGAAAATGTTAAGTAACAAGCATGTTGTGCAACTACATAATTCATAAATCAACATATATTGCAACAAAAAAAAAAAAAAAATTTAAAAAAAGCCTTATGCGATGGTGACATCACATCATGTGTACATTATTATTGCCAATGACAATCAAATTCAGCTTGATCAGCGACACTCAAAACTGGTTCAAATGCTGCTTCACGGCAAGTGCTTGATTTAAGTTGTTGAACTAGTTTAAGCCTAAGTGTTTTGTGCAACCGGCAAAAAAAAAATATCCTGCGGGCCATATTTGCAGTTAAGCAGAAAAAAAAACCCACACACACATGCACACTTTAATAACACTTTTTATAACCGAAGTGCTCTGAGCAGCACACATAAAATTCGCTTTATTGGTCACTTGAGATGAAAGACATTTCTTAATGAGGACCAAACTGGTTTGTTTGCCCAGCTCGCTCTATTGACTGATTGCCGAAAGGGTAACTGCTGCTGAGCGTTGCACATAAACTGTGTCAATTTTGTGATTTAATCAATAGTTTTTTGACAAACATTCACAAAATACTTGCCTAAATGCTTATATTTTATTATTTTTTTAATGTATGTGGTTTTAATGAATGCGAAAACGCTGCGCTTACAAGTTTTATAAACTTTATTGCTAAGAACTAACTGCTTTTCAGTATGTTTATTGCTTTAATTGACGTTGGCAAGGCTTGCTGACAAAATTCAGCACATGCTTACATATTTAACATGAGTTAAATGTTGAAAAATTACACAATAGCACAATAAAGAATTTTTTATTATTTTGCTTAAAATTTATCATAATTATAGCTTAAGCATACTTAGCTAATAAAAAACACACGTGTTTACAAGGCTGTTTGTAGTTATTTTGACACTAATTTAAGCTGTTTAAGGAATTTAACTAATATTCGCCGATGAAGCATGCTGCTTACAAAATTCAGCACACTTTTAACGAATAACTATTGTAAATGTGGCAGTCGTGGTCGTGCGTACTAACGAGCCAACAATCTCGGTAGATCCAGGTAAACGTTGGTAAGTGTTCTAAGCCCCAGTAACACTAAGAAAAAGATCTTGTGGATCTACATTCCTATCATCCATAACCACATTCGCAGGAGCTGAAGAAGAGTCAAAGTTATCTTTATTAAGACTTAAGACCCATTAGTCTATCATCATTCATACTAAAAACTCTGGAGATAGTTCTAGACATTCTTCTTAGAAACATACTTGACAAACCATCAATATCCAAAGCCTTACATGCCTAACTTAAAGGGAGATCAACGGAGAAGCTTTCAACAATATTCATAAAGGTGCCATCCCTGACTCATTTACCGAGGTGAGCGTGGAAATTCATGTGAAAAACTGGATAGTCTCGATGCTCAATACAAGAGTTTACTAGGCGAATCTTGGTAACAGCCAACTTACTATAATTGTAAATAGAGGAACTCCTCAAGGAGGGATGATTTCTCCCCTTCTTTGGCTCATAGCTATGAACGGGATTCTGAATCTATACGGTTAAAAAACTTGGACTAAATTTAAAATTGAAACCACGCCTTAGTTTTAATACTAAAACTAAGTTTAAGTCCCGCGTTGGCTTAAAATTTAAACTCCTATCGGTTTAGTTTTTAAATTTCGTAAACACTGAAGTACACAATTAGCAGTCGCGAAAAATTTTATTCTGTGGCTCAGTTGGTTAAGCTGTTGTCGTTTCTGATTTGATGAATCGAGTGACTCTGGTTCGATCCTCAGCCAGTCCTTTTTTTTTGTTATTTTTATATTATTTTTTTTTTAATTTTTTTATTTTTTTTTTTTTTTTTTTTTTTAATGTTATTATCATTTTATATTTTGAATTATTTAATGCAAATATTGCATTGTATAACACCCAATCAGCCAAACAAGCTTGGAATAAGCTTTAAACAAGCTTAAAAACGTAAGCCTCAAGCTTGAATAACGCTTTCATTTACTATTGTAGAACGCTTACATGTACTTGTAGGATAAACGAAAGTACACCCTTGGAATAATATTCCTTACTTCAAGCTTAATCCAAGTGTTCTTTTAACAATTGGATCTAAGTGTTTTCATAAGCTTTTTTCAAGTGTGCTACATTCAACAAATCAATTAGTACTCGCGACAAATTTGTATTCCGTGGCTCAGTTGGTAAACCACCGGTTATTTGATTTTTTGTGATTTGGGCATACAAGGTTCAATTCCCAACCGGAACCTTTTTATTTTTTATTTTCGTTTGTTAAAATGTAAGCATATATTTCTATGAAAAATTGCATGTCATCAAAAATTTTTGTGTTTTTTATCTCCAGGGATCGAACGCGTGTTCCATCGCATATGAGTCGGACACTCTAAGACCATGGCGTAACTCTTATAGCTGCTGAGCGAACAAAATTAAAATAAAATAAATTTATATATAATATGAGAGCATCACAACTTTGAACAGTTACAAAACCATTACCATTGTCAGCGTTTTCTAAGTATGATTGCACAGCACTTACCTAATGCAAACCTTTCCAAGTATTATTGTACATCACTTGCTTTTTTTTGTTTTACGCAATAATTATACAAAGCAACTTGGAAATTTATTACCTAGGCAACTGCTTTTTCAAGCATGCTTGAATAAGGCTTGCTTTTTGTAATACATGTAAGCTTAATTCAAGTACTATTTCTAAATGGCGGATTGGGATTTTAATTTTTTGCCACATCCTCTGATCGAACCGCGGACTGCGGCAACCATGGCATAAGAGTCGCGAGTTCTAACCTCTGGCTTATCTGTTGCTTGCTTGAGCATGAACAAAATGTAAATAAAATACAGCTTCTATTACTTTTACTTTGTATTGAATTTTAAACCATATGTACTAAAATTCAAATTTTATTCCCAATTTATTAAATTTAAGTACAGCCTTGACTAAAAAAATTTCTAGTAGTTTGAAAAATATTGATTCTAATAAAAAAAGGATTTAAAAATGCGTTAGTTCAACGATTGGTTTAAAAATTATTCCAAGATTTTTAATCGTGTACTTTACAATAGTGTTATCAAGACAGTGGCATATGCAGACATAGCGGAGGTATGTTTCTTGTGAGGATACCAAGCTAAGCATTTAATTTTTAATCGGTTTTTCTTAGGGATAGTCATGATATGGGTTAGCATGGTTTCGAATGGATGTAGAGTGATGGAATTTTCAGATGGGATAATGAATAAAGAGGCAAGACTTGGTATTTTCCAAGTTAACCTCAGAGTTAACCGCTTGAGTAAAATTTTATGGTCCAGCATACTGCAAAAATCGTTTCAGAATGGTTTAAGGCCCACGGAACAGGGTTTTGGACTGGCCTGCGCAAGCGACATGACCTTAATCGAATCGAACACCTGTGGTTCATTTTTGAAAATCTGGTTGCAAAGAAGAATCCTTAAAGCATACAAAATTTAAAAGCAATTATTAAAAAGGAATGGAAAGTAGTACATGCCGAGAAGATGTGCCGCTGTAATTACTGCAAAAGCTCATACGAAATATTGAAGTTTGGGTGCAAAATTTTTTGGAGACTTTTTAAGACATTTTTTTTAAAACCTCTTTAGTATTATTCTGTTGAGATTCATGTGAAATTTCCCTCAAATCTAAATACAAAAAACTATAGTTGTGAAACTGTGTGAAATTTTTCACATGTTCGTCAAAGTTGTACTCTATTCCGCTGTGAAAAATACTCGCAACAGTTCTCTTGCAACATTTTTTCACAACAATTTAATTGAACTGCCTATTTATTTTGAAGTGAAAAGTGACAGTTATCGTACATTTTTTGTTTTTATGTATATATTTTCTCTTTTTTGAGAAGTATTCTTAAATTTTTCAATTTCTTCGCAACAAAATAACTGTCAGAATTTTCACGCAACAAAACATTGAATGTTGCGAGCTAAATTTTTAAAATATAACACAATGTATGAGATAAAGAATTGTTCTGGAATATTTTTTTTTTTTTTTTAAATGAATAAAAATAATTTTATTATATCGCACACTAAATACAAAGCAGTCACAACTCAAAAAACATTACTTTTCAAGAAAAGCCAAAAATAAAACACTTTGGTTGAAATTGCAGAAGAAAAACAATTTTCATTTAAACACACAGACTTCATTCTTCCATTTAATGAAGAAAATAATGAAAAACATAGTGAGATATGTGTTTTATGAATTGATTTTTAGCATAAAGTCGATATAACAAAATTTTGAGTTGTGACTGTTTTGTATTTAGTGTGCGATATGTTGGGTTTTTTCTTTACGCTTTAACTTTAACTTTTTATTAAAAATAATAAATAAATGTTATTAAAAAAAATATATATCAGATGGTGTTAATAATTTTTGGATATACTGCAGCTAATTTTAAGATTTGTGATTTTTTCATGTTTTGAAAATAAAAAAAAATTTTTATAAAATATTAAAAAAAAATCCAAATACCAATAAATACGCAATAGCCTGCCTAAATAAGCTTCAAAATTCATTTAATAATGACTATTAAGCACTAAAGCCTAAAGTGCTAAAACAAAATTAACACAAAATTGTAATTCCATTAATTATCTCTTAAGGTAACACCCAAAATTTTCAACACTTCTGAACATTTTTTTTCGTAGCCGTTAACATCTCCATCAATTTCATGCCTGCAAACCACAAAATATTGATTAATAGTGGAAGTTAGTTCAACTTATTAGTTAATTTAAAAATATTTCAGGAATTCAAATGAAAACCCAATATTATGAAATAGAAAATAAGATACACACATACATACTCGCATTCACCAGCGACTCAATTATATCCACCGCAATCAAATGAACAAACGAAGCGCACAAAAGTGAAAGGAGTTCCCGGCCACAGCAACACTTAGCCTGCTGGATCGAACAAAACGGAACGGTGGCGACTGTTCGCTTGAAGTGCATCAAGCCGCTAGCGTAAATTACCCCAGTGACCACTTGTTGTGTACGTGAGTGTTTGTTGAATGAATTCCAACAAAAATCAGGCAGCGAAACAGCACAGCAAAGCTCAAAGCAGTCAAAGTAAACAATAGTAAAGATATCAACAAAAGTTAGTATCTCAATGTAAAATACAAAAATAAACTTTTATCTAGCTACACATGCCGCTGGTGAGGATTAACGTCGCTCAAACAGTGGGCATGTGACACAAATTCAAAGAAAACTACAGCAAAAAGTTTCTTTAAAAAAAAAAAAAAAAAAATACATGCAAGTATTGCGAAAGCAAAAATCAAAACAAATCTTATGATAAAATCGCGCACAATCGCCAGCAGGCTATACAACTCATAGATACGCAACCTTGAAAATGTCATGTAGCAGCAACAACACAGATACTTATGTGCATACAAACATAGCTAGCTAGTTGGATGGATAGAACTGTGTAGGCAAGAAAATCTAAAGCAGGAAAAGCGAATGTTAGCGGATATGCGCGGCTTTTCCAGCGCCAATAGCAACGACAACAACAACAACGACAACAACTGTTGCGTTCGCATCGCAAAGATATTTATTTGCAATTGCATCATCATCTTTGAACAGCTAGCTCAACCAATAGATACGACTTGCACTTGTTTCTTGTGTCTAGCGCAGTGTTAGACATTTTCCTCGCTATTGGGAAAAAGGCCAAACGAGGTTGAAGTTGTTGGCCATAACAAATGCATAGATACAAGATAATATAATTCGCAAGCATATGTTTTGATTGCCGAAGGCTATGCTTAAATTCGAATGCGCCAAATTATTTGTTTTAGCCATGCAATTAAGTAAGTTTCGCATGATTTTGATTGATTTGGTTACAAAAAATCTATATAAAAAAAAAAAACAAAAATACAAGGAACAAAAATCACGCACGAAGGCACATAGTTCAGGGGTCTTGCGGATTTAAAATTTTGTAATAAATTGTTAGTTTTTATTTAGCTTTAGGTTTATTTGACTTAAAGAACTAAAAGCTTTGTCGTGAACATCGGTCACCACCTCTCTGCAGACAATGGCAAACCTCAGAGAGTAAATAATGCCATGTAAAGCTTCTTGAGAACATGAACTTTAGCCGTTCGGAGTCGGTATAAAACATGTAGGTCCAGTTCTCGGTCAATTGTGTGCAAACATTTAATAACACACACAACACAATTGATCATAAGAAGCTCGGGCAAAGTCCTTTCAAGGGCTGAAATGGCCAATTTGTTTTTTGTTTTTTTTTTTTTTGAATAAACTTGATGGTTTCTCTCGGTACTAAGAACAAGGAACTTAAATAGTGGAAGCGATGGATGGATGAGTAAAAATAGCCCAAACAGTTCCTGGGATACGAATGGAAGAACTTCACCAGGAAGAGGGGGAAACTTTACCAGACAGGAACACATGGGAAAGATATTGAAAAAAAAAGTGCAACTTGAATGTCTAAAGAAGCACAATTGTAGCACAAAGAGAAGAGAGCCATAACCTAGTTCATTAGTAATGATAAATTCTACGTGACAAACTCGATTTGCCTTCATTTGCGATTTAAAAAATAACAAAGAATTCTGTGTCGACAAGGAATAACTGCTAAAGTCGAGCTCGGACAAGCTGAGTTTAATACTTTCATTTCGTTTTTCGCAACGAAATACCTGCAAATTTTTATGGTTGTACTCTGAAAATTAATTGTTTGAGGTCATGAAATCTAAACAGTAAAAGTCAGGGTAACTCGATAATAGATAGCAATTTTAATGTTTAAAATGCTCTTCTTGTCAACACAGAATTATTTGCGTATTTTTATTGCGAGAAGCTTCATAACTACTACTTAAGCCAGCCCTACATGTTAGATGATTATGAATGAAAAGAAAATTTTGTATCATTCATTTGAGCTACATTCAAATTAAGTGAAAATTGCGTGAACTTTTTAAGCTACTCCTATTCAGTGCAGCTTAACTTAAATTCCATACTTCAATTCAAGCATTTTAGTTGTTGTCTTAAATTAATTTGCATAAATGCCTTACTAACTGGGCTAAGAGCTTCAAAGATTATATGCAAAAAAAAAAACATAGTAAAACAATGAAGAAGCTGGCTGCATCATATGTGTTACAACTGCAGCTTCCACACAAAAGCTATTAAGTAATCAAAGTAGCTGCGACCAGGGCGGAGCGCTTCGGGCAACATCAGCCTAGTTGGCCAACTTATTAAGACGAGTCAGGTAGCAAAAAAAAAAACTACAGGAAAATTTAAAATACCAACAACAGAAACTCAACAGCCGAAGAGTTGGAAGTGGGCCAAGCAATGTAGTTGGAGCAACAGCCATTTAATTTGATAGCAAGACATGTTATGTTGTTGCTTTTTTGCACTGAAATGTTGTATAACTTCAAAATTGTTTTGTGTGTGTTTTTATTTTTTAACAATTATTAAGATGTTTTGATAAAAAAAAAGTTGAATAAAACTGGACTTTCGTTTAAATTCGAAAAGGTCGAGATTTGTAAAGAATCTAAACCTTTTATAAATTTTTTCCAATTTTTTGCACAAAAGTGTGTGTTTCGATCTTAAAGTGTATGTTTAATAAGCAAAAGATGTTTTATTTTAAATTTTAAAAGCTTTTTAAATCTATTTTAACTATTGTTCTGATCTTAAAATTTCTCTTGCCTTTTAAAATTCGGTTGAGTTTTAAAAGTTTCGTTTAGTTTTAATATATATATATATATATAGAAAATACATATATATTAGTTGGGTTTTTTTTTTTTTTTTTGGTTTTCAAAAATGTATTTGAAACCAAGTCAGAGTTAACTCAAAATCAGATCAAAGTCAAAGTTCAATCGTAGATAGCGTAGAGCAGCTTGTATCCAGACAGAGCCAAGTTATAGTCATGTCAGAGTCGGTTTAGAGTTAATTCTGAGCCAAGCCAGAGTTCAGTTAGATTTGCATTCAGAACTCAGTAGGATCTATTTTAGGGCTTCAAAAATATAATTTTTCTCTTATAGTTTCGTCAAGTCTTAAAACTATCGTGTGCTCTTGAAATTTGATTGATTGAAACTTTTAAAATTTTTAAAAATTTCGTTGAGTTTTTTAAGTTTCGTTAAGTTTTTGAAATCTCGTTAAGTTTCTAAAAATTTAGTTGATAGCAAAAACTCTAGAAATACGCATTTCAAGAATGTCAGAAATTTCGTTTTTACTATAAAGTTTCGTCAAATCTTTAAACTTTGACGAAACGTTTAAGTATAGTTCTTGATATTTTGTCAAATTTCTCCAATTTAAAAACTTTCGTTGAATTTTAAAAATATCCATTTTATAAAAAAAATTTATACAATTATATATATTTCATTGAGAATAAGAAATTACAGTAATACGCTTTTCAAATGCTCGTTCTTCCCTTATAGTTTCGTCAAATCTTGACACTTTTAGTTTTAGAAACTCAATTAAATTTTTATAAGTTTTATTGTATTTTATAAATAACGCTTGGTTTTTAAGATTTCGTTAACTTTTGAAAGTTTTTTTAAGTTTATAAAAAAATTAAATAAAAATCTTGACACTTTAGTTCAGTTCAAGAAATTTTTTCTAAAAGTTACTTTTGATTTTTAAAGTTTCGTCAAGTCTTTATAGTTTAGTACAGTTCTTAATATTCGTCTACGTTTTAATGACTTTCGTTCAGACATGCACAACGAAATCAAGAAAATTTTTTCGTTTCGTTGAGACCGAAAAATAAATAATCAAAATTATTTCGTTTTTTAAATAACGTTAAAAATTTATCAAATCAAATTTCGTTTCGTTGAAAAACGAAAAATTTTCAATAATTTTCTCCTATGCTAAAAAAAATTTCTTCTGATACAAAAAAAACGAAATTTTTTTGTTGAAATTAACGTTATTTTCAACGGTTGATTGGGAAAAAAAAATTTCTCCGAAACGAAATAAATTTTTTTCGTTTTTTAAATTAACGTTATTTTTTTATTTCGTTTCAACGAAACAAAAAAAATATTTCGGTTACCGTTAAAATTAACGTTAACGTGCATGCCTGCTTTCGTTGCATTTAAGAAATATCGTTTTCAAAGTTTCGTTTGATTTTTTTAGTTTCGTTAAGTTTTAAAAGTTTCGTAAAGATTTTTATAAAGTTTCTAAAAATTTCGTTGAGAACAAAGAATTACAGAAGTACGTTTTAAAAAAAATGTTTTATGTAAAAAACTTCGTTTTTCTTATGTATTAAGTTTCGTCAAGTCTTTAAACTTTAGTTAAGGTCTTAATATTTTCTGCATTTTTAAAAGTTTCGTTAAATTTTTAAAATTTCATCAAGTTTCCGGTAGGTTTCATTAAAATTTCGTTAAGTTTTATAAGTTTGTTTCGTTTAAGCTTAAGTACGATTTCAAAGTTTCATAAAGTTTCCAAAAATTTTGTCGACAAAAAAAAATTAAAGAAATATGCATGTCAGCAATAAGGAATTTTGTTCTTCCTTCACATGTAGTTTCGTCAAATCTTGAAACTTAAGTTTAGTTCTAGAAATGCAATTATATTTTTAGAATTTTCGTTGTTTTTAAAGTTTTGGCTAGTTCTTAAATTTCATTCGGTTTTAAAAAATTCATTAAGTTTCTAAAAATTTCGTTGAGAACAAAAAATTTAAGAAATAAGCATTATAGGAAAGCATTATGTAAAAATTTTCGTTTCTCCTATGCATATAGTTTCATCAAATCTTGACACTTTAGTTCAGTTCTAGAAGTTTTATAACATTTTTAAACATTTTTAATAGTTTCGTTGAGTTTTTTAAGTTGCGTTAAGTTTTTAAAGTTTCGTTAAGTTTCTAAAAATTAATAACAAAAATGTACAGAAATAAGCAAGTCAAGCAAGTAAAATGTTATAAATTTCGTTTTTCTTTATTCATTTTTGTTCAGTTCATGAATGTTACTCATTTTCTTAGAATTTTGTTAACTTTTACAAGTTTCGTTAAGTTTTTAAAGTTTCGTTAAGTTTTTAAAAATATCATTGAGAACAAAAAATGACAAAAATATGCATGTCAAGAGCTAAATAAATTATTCAATACTTGAAATTATTAAGTACTATAATTAGTTTGAGTTATTTTTTACACAAAGTTATTTTTTTCAGAAATGATATAAAAAATTGAGTTATTTTTACACAAACTTATTTTTTTTCAGAAATGATATAAAAAATTAAAAAAATTGTATATAAAATTTTTTTGATCTTGAGTTTCAAACTTTTTTTAGTTGAATTAAATTTGAAATTTACTTGAAACTAAGCTCAAATGAACTCAACGAAAACATATTGAGTAAGAAAATTTTCTATTAAACTATTGGAAATCACTAAAGGTAGTTTCTAAATTGCAAATAAAGCCTAACTCCAACGATGCAGTCAGATAAAAATAGCGTAAAACACACATAACATAAAGAAAAGTGAAATTTTTTAAAAATTCCATAACATAAACAAAGAAAAAAGCCGGTTTATATCTACGCATGACTTTACAGCAATTTTGCATGCGTGCTGCAAACGTGACAACCGGTTTCGTTAAGTTGGCGGCATGAAGACCATAATGCAGACGATAATGCATTGAAATATATAATAAAAAAATTAATTTATGCAATAAAATTCCAATGAACATAGATGTTCATATATGTTAAAGCTTTCGTTAAGTTATGTAATTGATTAATGGCTTCTTAAAAAGAATCTTTTAAAAATGTTTCTTTAATAAAACTGAACATAAAATGCATTTTTAACAAGCATTTGAATTATTAAAGCACTTCATGGCGATAAATTTAAACGTAATTCATGCTGATTGTTCGTTAAGTATTCTTTTTGAATGTACAATTTTGAAAAACACGCTGAGCTGTCAAGTCTTTTGTGACGCCAACTCACAAAATGTTGAAAACATTTAAACGAGACAAGCTTACTTTCATCTTAAAAAAAAACTTAACGAAACAACAATAAAGTGCAAAAATAAGCACATTTTTTGCATGATTGTTTTTGTTTTGCTTCTTTCATCTAAGAATTCACAACTCTCTCCCATGTAGGTCAGCAATAACGGTGACAAAAACAACAATAACAACTAGAAAACAATGATAACAGCAACAGTAGCTTGTACAACAACAACAACAACAACAACAATGCAACAGTGACAATGACTTCAGCACGTTTTAAAGTTATTTTTCGTTTGCTTCAATATTACTGCTTGCCGGCCAACACAAATTCATTGTAGGCAAAAATTAACACATTCATCACACCCAAAAAGACAGCCAGTTTTACATACCTTAAACTAGCCACGCATACTTAAACACACTGTGATGAGAGATCATTGAACGGCTGAGCAGTAGCAGCGGCAACAGTTAAGTCAGCTGCTTGATTGACGTTCAATTAGCAATAAAACGAAAAAATAAACACCGAAAAGAAGGAAGAGATGCAAGCAAAAAGACTTGATTGATTAACGATGCTTTTTGCTGGCATGGCGTTTTGTTTTGGTCGAAAGAATTTATGTTGCAAATGAGCTGGAAATAATTTTCGTTAAGTAATGTTGCAGTATGCAAAGATTTTTCGGTTAAGTTATTTCGTATTTTCACATATTGGCTGGCAAAGTAGGTAATTTAGTTAATGCTGCATTAAACAACAAAGAACTACGATTTTTCATTTTGTGCAGTCATAAGAAGGCACAGGGCGTGCGTATAAATTCAAATTTTCAGCACTGTAGAAACTTAACGAAACTTTTAACACTTAACGAAACATGTGTTTAACTTAACGAAACTTTTTTATGGTAATACGCAAGTTTATGGGTCCAAAAATTGTACTTTTAAAACTTAACGAAAATCCAAGTATGCATTAAACAACAAAGATCTATGATTTTGCATTTTATGCAGTCAAATGAAGGTACTGGGCGTGTGTATAATTGCATATTTACAATATTGTGGAAATTTAACGAACGTTTTTTAACTTAACGAAACTTTTTTATGGTAAAACGCAAGTTTTTGGGTTCAGATAGTTTATAATTTTTAATTTTGAAACTTAACGAAAAACTAAGTCTGCATTAGGTACAGGGTAAATTTACACAAATAGGGTAAACGCAAGTTTTTGGGTTTAAAAAGTGCAACATTTTAAGTTTTAAAACTTAACGAAAATTTAATTCTGCATCAAACAACAAAGATCTACGATTTTTAATTTTGTACAGCCACTACTAGGTACTGGGTTTAATTTAAAATGCACGTTTTTTGTGTTGTAGCAACTTAGCGACACATTATTAGATTTAACGAAACTTTTTCCACACAATATGCAGTTTTTTTATTGTTTTTAGAATGAACATTTTAAATTGGTAAAATTGATTGTAACTTTTTCAAACTTAAGCAGACTTTAACAAACATAACTATGCTTTTTCAAATGTAACGAAACTTTAACAAAATTAATAAAATTTTTTTTGGATACGACACAAGTCTTTGTATTCAAATAATTCAATATAAAAAATTTTAAATCTTAACGAAAAGCTTTGTCTACGTCAAACAACAAAGATCAATGATTTGTAATTCTGTGTAGCTATTAGTAGGTACCTACTGTGGTATGTAACTGAACGAAACTTGTTTTAAATTAAGCGAAACTTTATCGTTTCAAAAAACCTTTTTAGACAACAAAAATAAGACAAGGCAATAAATTTCGAAGAAGACACAGACAAAATTAATATCATGTCTCAAACTTAACGAGACTTAAAGAAACTTTGCGAAACTTTTTCAAATTTTACGAAATTTTAACAAACTTAACGAAACTTTTTTAGTATAACACACAAGTCTTTGTGTTCCAATAGTCCAAAATTTAAAATTTTTAAACTTAACGAAACTTAACTTATTCTGCATCAAACAACAAACATATACGATTCGTAATTTTGTGGAGTACTGTGATAGGTTACTTAACGAAACTTTTTCAAATTTAGCGAACTTTATCGTTTCAATAAAATCATGTAGACAACAAAAAGTGGATAAGGCAATAAATTATAAGAAGACACAGACAATATTGATAATAACTATGCAGCCGTTTTTAATTGTTCGTTATAAAAAATGTTGGTTAAAAAAGTAATTGTTCTTAAATTTAAGCAGTTTTTATAATTTCAAGTAAATTTTGAATTGTAAGTAATGATATTATTGCGTTTAACATGAACTAGGTGAAAATGATTTTCTTCATAATTGTGTTCTTAGAAAAAATAAATCTCCTCTGAATAAGTGGCAAAAAAGTGATGAAACGACGGGAAAAATTTGATTTTTTATAAAAAATGATAAATAAAAATGACTGGCAATTATATATATAATGAAAAACTTCAGTTTTAATGAAACTTTCAGAAACTTAATGAACATTTTTTAAACTTAACGAAACTTTTACAAACTTAACGAAACTTTTCAAACTTAACGAGCATTTTCCAAACTAAATGAAACTAATCAAAGTTTTTTTAAACACTTAACGAAATTTTTTCAAACTGAAAGCAATTTTCACGAGTAGTGTGTAAGTTTTTCGATCAAAACTTTAAACAGAACTAATGCGAATATGAAGCATTAATGATATCTTTTAACTCAACGATAGGTAAAAATACAAAATAAAATATTTTTCAAGCAAACTATTATGAAAGTATTCCATGCTGCAATCTAAGTACAGTGGTACTCCAGTATAACGAACACCGATTTAACGGACTTCCAATACAACGAACCCATTTTTCGAATGCATTGGTAACTCTATTGAAACTGTAATGCAGGCTTCAAATCTGCGTTTTTGTGTGCCACACGGCGGCCATTTTCACACAAGTTCGATAGTTAAGAAGCTAGCTCGCTAGTTTGGCACACTAGTTGGCTTGTTAACAAAAATTTTTGATTATCTCTGTCCAACAAAGCAAAAAATAAAAATATTTCTATAGTCATTACGAAACCAGTGTTGTATGGGAACATAAGTGTAGTACTTTGTGGAGTACATTTTAATGATTTAATTACGATATGAGAAATGTTTGGTACGTTTTGTTTTCTATTTGGTAGTACTCTTTGTAAATTGCATACAGTATAAGTGATAACTTTGTTTGGATTCAGTAAAAAATTTGTTTCGAAAAAAGTAAGTAGGTGTGGAGGACTTGGAGAGTATTTTTGCTTTATTTTCCCCACACAAAAAAAAATTATATTTCGAAGCAATAAATACTTTTTTAAGAGTTCATTTCTACTCTTCTCAAATCAAACCCTGTGTGTGCCAAACAAATTCCGTAATTTGAACGCTCGCTTTCTCGAACACATACAAGCCGCCATATTGTTTGCCACACAAGTTCCAGATGTGAAAGCCACATTAGTATTCTATTTAACGAATATTGTGCTTTTTTAAGCATGATTCGTTCGATTTTAGATTTGTCATGACATAAATTCATATGTATTGTTATTTATTTAATGTATATTTATGTTCGTATATACTAATATACGTGTGAATTAACTTTTTCCTTAAAAAAAAACATGAAAATTGTGTTACCGATTTAATGAATTCTTCGATATACCAAACGACCCTGTACATTATATCTTTCGTTATACTGGAGCACAACTGTATGCTAAAATAGTGCTCATATGAAGTCAATTAAAAAGTTTTTGAAACTTAACGAAATAATTTGAAGTTGAACCCATGACAGGCAATTTTGTGATTCCGGCTCTGTTAAGGGCGATCTTTTTGTGAACTATTTCAATTAGGATTCTCTGACATCATTACTTATTTATCAAATTTTTAACCCTTTCTTTTGTCTAACTTGTATATTCCGGAATGGAAATAAGTTACGAAATCAGATCAAAAACGAGCCAATTATACTTAATACAGCTCTTTGAAGGAAGCTTTACAAATAACTGATGAGGTAAATATTAGCTTTTTCTGATTTTTAAAGAATATTTACGAAATTTTAATCTGAAGATCTTACTAACAACACTGTGCATGTTCAAATATCAGACAAGCTAGACCCATATCATTTCAGCATAATTCGAGACCTCCGAAATTAATGGTGCTTATCGTTTTGGAATCTTTCGACCCGAGAAATTCAAGGTTAAAGGTCGAATAAATGTTGTTTTCATTAGAAAAGCTTGTTTCTCATTCACTTTATCGATTTCATGTCAATCAATGAAACAGTAACGATTAACTGGAAAATAATTTTTTACTTTTTGTAATATAAAAACTTTTTCTGATTTTTTCGTCACTCAAACCTTAGATAGTAAACAACGCATGGAAAGCTTATTGAGAATGTGAAAATAATCCGTTCGGAATCAGCGTAAACTAAATATGAAAGTCGAGTTCTCAGTCAATTGTGTTAAACCATTAAATACACGCACAATACAATTTGATTATAAGAAGCTCGATTCCGAAGAAGTTCTTTCAAGGGCTGAAATGACCCATTTGTTTTTTTTTTTAGTATATATTCCTGTCGGCTTTAGAGTCATAGTGAAGTCAAAGTAAAAAAAAAATCCAAAACATAATCAAATTAGAGAAGACTTAGGGACTAGTGATATTCAAATTTGAGTTAAATGTGAGTCGAGCCCATTTTAGAGTAACGTCAAAGTTCATTCCAGTCTAGTCAATTAGAAGTCACGTCAGAGCAGGACCATAGCTAGAATTTTCCTTGGGGGGTTTTGATTAAAAACTATATACAGGGACTCACAAAAGTGTTCAAATAACCTCACATTTTTAAATGTCGACTTATTTTTTATTGAAGGACACCACAGTTTATGCTTTAATTTATTGAAAACTTTAAATAAAAAAATAAAACAATTTATAAATTTTCCAAAATTCACTTTAAAGGCTAACTATAATAGCCACATGCTGGCAGACTGAATTGTCAAAATGAAAGCGAGCTCATATAAATATATGAGCATACCCATAATCGGAATTGCCACAGTTTCGTTAAGTTTCGTTGACTTTCATTGGCTAATTGGAGAGCGATTCAAATCGCTCACAGCATAGGCAATAGTCAAAAACAAATTGAAAAGAAAACAAGTAAAGAAAGTCTAAAGTCGGTCAAGGCCGACTATGAAATACCCTAAACCCACTTTTCAAAAACAAAAAATTTTTATTGTAAATGGGCGTCTCCAAGGGCGGATGAAGCTTATATTTTATATGCATTTAAATATTGATGAAAAATGTACACATACCAAGTTTTATTCCTGTAGCTCACAGTTAATGCCTTTATTGTGCTTTCGCTATGGAAGGTGGGCGTGTTCATGAACGGATTACTTCCAATTTTTGAACACACCTTAGTTTTGGTATAAAATACATACATACCAAATTTAATTTCTCTATGATAAACATAACCTTATTTATTGAGTTTTAAACTTTTTGGGTTGTATGCGAGGTAGGCATGTCCGTATGCGGATGACGTCCATTTTTCAAAATCATCTTTGTCTTGTCATAAAAAACATTCGTGCCAAATTTTAGCTCTGTAGGTTAAACAGAGGCTTATTTATTGCGTTTTCAATTTTTGGGTTGTATGGGAGGTGAGCGTGTCCGTAAGCGGATGACGTCCATTTTTCAAAGACATCTTTGTGTTTGTATAAAACACTTATATATCAAATTTTATTGTTGTAGGCTAAATATGAGCTGAGTTATGCAGTTTTCAATTTTCGCGTTGTATGGGAGGTAGGCGTGTCCGTATGCGGATGACGTCCATTTTTCAAAACTATCTTTGTTTTGTTACAAAAAACATATGTGCTAAATTATAGCTCTGTAGGTTAAACAGAGGCTTATTTATTGCGTTTTCAATTTTTGGGTTGTATCGGAGGTGGGCGTGTCCGTAAGCGGATGACGTCCATTTTTCAAAGACATCTTTGTGTTAATATAAAACACATACATACCAAATTTTATTGTTGTAGGCTAATTATAAGCTGAGTTATGCAGTTTTCAATTTTCGCGTTGTACGGGAGGTAGGCGTGTCCGTCGGCGGATTCCAAAAATATTTAATAGTGCAGATCCTGGGGTCCATGTGACCATGTTTACCAAGTTTCATCCAATTATCTCAACTCCTTCTTCTTATCCTGTGTATACGGACAACACACAGACGGACAGACGGACGGACGGACGGACGGACATGGATAGCTCGACTCACGTGGTGACGCTGATCAAGAATATATATACTTTTCTATAACGGACTCGCTTCGTTCTATTCGTTACAAACGTTTGCACAAAGTTAATATACCCTGACCTTTCAGGTTTAGGGTATAAAAATTCATACAGTTCAAGCAAAGCAACAAGGGTTAATTAGGTTAAAAGGGTGTTAATTTTTTTTTTATATAATTTTATATATACTTTTTTCAAAAAAACTGACAAATAAACACAGACAAAACAAAATAATTTTGTGACACTTCTCAAAGCCAACGTCGGGCAATTATGGGTATTCTTCGATTTTGACAACAGCCGGCTTTCCGTTCAGTTTTTGACATAAGCGTATGCCAGCATGTGAGTCACATGATGTGACTATTATAGTTAGCCCTTTAAAGAAGGAAGATGTCTTCATATCACTTTTCAAGTCATAGCCAAGTTAGAGTCAGGTCAGATTCAAGTCAGAGTGATGTCAGAGCCAACGTAGTTCGGCCTTTAGTTCAGACCTAAACTAAATTTTGAGTCAAGTGAAATTCAATTCAGAGTCAAGTCAAAGGCAAGTAAGATTGAATTCAGTGTGATTGAAAATCAAATAAAATTTAGTGAGAGACAAGTCACAACACCTTAGATGATGACCATGCCGAAATCTGAATTCTTGCAGTTGTCTGTATGCGCAGCAAGTCTTGCAAAATTATTGATTTGTTTGAATGAAGTCTTCAGTTAGTTTAATAAATAACAACTTTCTGTATGACCTTCACCTCTCATTAGTCAGGTGCAAGCCTCTGGCACAAAACGTAGTTTTGCTTAAAAAGATTTATTGAAAATTAATGCTGTTTAAAATTGGCCAATAATTGTTGACCCCCCGTTAAGTCAATTGATATTAATTTTAAATTACACAAAACCAAAGTGATTGGAAGAAACTCGGTCAAAGCTCATCACGGATTGTAATGACCACATTTAAAAATAAAAAACTAGCTATGAAATATACAAATCAATCAGTCATATTGAAACATACAACAACTCTATCAAGACTTTTTGTTATAATAATAGGCTTTTTTATTGAAAAAAAAAACAACATTGACTTTAAGATATATGTTTTATACAAAGCCAGGGATTATCAATCATTATGGCAATATTTATATTATTTTCACTTTATATTTTCGTAATAAAACAGCGCTTTTAAAATTGTCAATTTTAAATTTAAATATCATTAATTTTCTTACTAAATACTGCTACTTTAATTCAGACCTTGTGACATTGTGTTTTACCGAACGATCATCAAGAGTCATAACCTCGCCACATGTAGTCGTTCGTCACACATTCTTCCAAAGAAAGTCTTAGTAATTGATTATTAAACAATAACTTAATATATGTTAATGCAAAGTCTTGTCTTGTTGCTAGTGTCAGTTTAACTTAAGACATACAGATTTCACTTTCATTAGGATTTGATATAAAAGCGCTTAAATCTCATTTTCGTTTTAGGTGTTTTATTATTTTTAGATTTTCTTTATGCTTTTCTCAAAGCAATTTAAAAGTGAATTTAAGCCATTCATAATTAAATGATGTGTTGGGCACGCTTTTTTTATTATTATTAATGAGCGTAAAATAAAGAAGCTTTACTAATTTAAAGGCGTTCTTGACGAAAGCCGGTATGGAGTGTTATTTGCAAGTTCTTGCTTACTTTTTGACTCAACATAGACTGTAGATGAACTGTGAGCTGACGCTTCAATTTTAATTTATGCTGTTTTATGAAGTTTGAATTTAAATATTTTGTTAGTTTTGCTTTGGGCCTCTGCTTCAGTAGTTCGACCTTTGCCTCAATATTGAAAGTGAAATGTCAGTTTAGGTTGAAAGTGAAAGTGTGCGTTTAAAGATTTAGAAAACTTTAATTTGTTTTGTATGCTTATTAGTAAATGATGGTTATTTCCTGCTGTATCTTGTAAATACATAATATGTCTGAAGACGCTACTCTGTTAATGCGTATAAAAAGAATTTTAATTAAGTTTATTTCAGTTGTGAGCAACGGTTCACATGGATTTTGTGTCTCAGCTCAAGCAGTAACATGCCCGAAGCGAGCTTTTAAAAACAGTATTTTTAGTTATGTAAGGATTGGTGGAATTTGATGAGGGCAACAAACCGGAAGAAGAGATTTTAAAGTCTGGTAAAAAAATATGAACGAAGCGAACTGGTATAACTGAGATTTTTATATGTTGTATTAAGCAAAGAACAACAAGTTAAATTTATTGCTTCCAATAGTTCAGAATGATAAATTCTAAAGCAACTTCATGTATTTCATGAAAATTTACTATAAAGTCAAATCATCCGTTAACTTTCAGAAAAATTTAGATTTAATAAAACGTACAAAGTTTTTTTAAATTTGTTTTGTTCAGATAAAATGGTCGCGTACAAAAATTCAGGTATGGAGTTGAAAATATATCTGTGTCGACAAGGAATAACCGCTAAATCGAGTTATGACAAAATGAGGTTATAAATTTCTTTGCTTTTTTTCGCAATGAAAAACACTAGTACTAAAATTTTATGGTTGTACCTTGAAAATTAAATGTTGAGGCCATCAAATCTAAGCAACAAAAACCAGGGTATCATGATATAAAGCAGCAATTTTCATCTGAAATATGCTCTTCTGAAATTTTCAAAATAAGCTTAGCTGTTATTCCTTTTCGACACAGATATAAATACAGAATTAATAACAAAAAACTACAATTTTACATTTATTGTACCAAACACAATACCAACTTTTTTGACGGGTACCAACGTTATAACAAATCAGCTTACCTGAAAGAAAAAGAAAAACATTTTATTAATTAAAAATACAAAAAAATAGTGCGATTATTTTAAAAATTTCAAAAATCATGTATATTTTGTTTTTACTAATAATTCACATATGGTTTTTATTAAATAAAGATAATCATAAGCAATAAATTGTATCCTTAAAAAGAATAAATTGTTTTGCCAATAAATTTCTGTAAAACCATTTTCATCAACCCACACTAAGCACAGCAATAATTCTTCTCTGTTTAAATTTAAAAAACTACTTTCTTAGTCGCATATATTTTTTCATTTTCGTCATGCCTCATCAACAGTTCATTAAAATAAGTCCGCCTTTTTCTTGCATTTATCATTTGTATGTGTAGGCAAGATGATTATTTTGATGTATGTAAGCTACTGTAGCAAATTGCGTTGATTGGCGCGCAAAATTAAATTCATTACTTTAATAACATGAATTCAAAATGAAAGCGAAACTTATTGAAAATGCTATTGTCTTGATGTAAAAAAAAAAAATTAAAAATATTTAAATTATTTTGTTCGCTCACGCAATGCGTCTGAGGAAGCAATAACACACATTTATGAGAGTAAAGATGGTCACACATGTTATAAATTTAAGCATAACATTATAATTAAAATATTTAAATATTTAAGATAATTGTATCATGAGAAACAGCTAAAATATCAATGTGAAAAATATTGTTGCATGACATAACTGCTAGATAATTGCATATCTAAAAGATTTAAAGCTTTAAATTATATCTGTGTGCAGCTAAAACTGCAATTAAATAGACTACTTTGTTTGTAGTAACGGTTTTAAATCTCAGGCGTCGAAATTGTTGCAAATTGTAAATCTGCATTATTGCATGTCTGTATAATCCATACACGGTTAAAAATCTTGGGCTAAATTTTAATCTTTTTTGGATTACATATAGGACACGACCAAAAAAAGATTACTTTTTAATCCAATGAAAAGTTTTTAATTTTCCAATCCAAAAAGGACTTATTTTTAATCCGCAAGAAGTTTAAAATTTTTTAATCCAAAAAGGAATAATTTTTAATCCGCAGGAAGTATAAAATATTATAATCCAAAAAGGATTAGATTTTAGTCCAAAAAAGTTAAAAATATAAAAGGATTACATTTTAATCCACGAAGGTGAGAACTCGTGAGAAAAAAAGGTAAGAGATAATTCTCATATTTCATAAGTCTACGAAGAAAAGTTATCCTTTGACCTCCATAAGCATGTATATATATATTAAAAAAAGTTCTTAAACTTAATTTATGCTAAATTTTGCATATTTCTATACACAAAACTTATTTTTTTTTTTGTCGCGTACTTTGAACTAATTTGTACTAAATCTTGCCAATATTTTTATAAAATGTAGCACTCTTTCATCGCGTTAGAACACTTAAAATACATATCGGTTCTTTTTGTTTCTTTCTTGTTTTTCGAGTAATTAAAACCGTGCGAATGTCGCGTCCGTGCCAATGGCTTTTCAGCTGGAAAGCTACATAATATACAGCTTTTCGCCATAGAAGAACTGTCAAATAAAGAGCTGGTTTTCGTTGGCTTTTCAGCCAAAAGGCCTTCGTGTGAACATATTATTATATTGCCATAAACTTCACTATATAAACATTAAGGGTATTCATGCAAATGGGCAATGCCATTATAAATGATATAAACCGTATAAGTTTATCAGCCTTATAAATGAAATGTATGGAGAACCGTTTACACAAACCAGATATATCACAATCCATCAATCAGCTGTTTATATGTATGCTGAAAGTTGACTGTTAACAGCTGACATATCTCTCCAAACGCACAATCGACTGATAAAAATAACTAATTGCCCAAAATACAAGCTTGCCGCTTTGCATGAATACCCTTCTTATGTATAATGAAACACTGCTCAATGTAATAATGAATAAAATAATATTTTGGTTCAGATTTTAAGAAACAATTTGTTTCATTTAATTAAAAAATAAACTTCGGATGATTTAACAACATTAACTATTATATTGAACGTAAATTTCGTAGAAGTAGTAGTTTTCAATCTTAGGTAATATAAATAATTTCTCCTGAAAATACTACCTTAATGTAAATTTGTAGTCCAAAAATAGTCTTAAACTTAAACTTTTTTGGATTAAAAACAAATTAAACTTAAGTATGGAATAAAAAATAGTACTTTTTGGATTAAAAATTCCTTTAAACCAAAGTTTGGATTAAAAACTAGTCCAAAATTTTTAACCGTGTAACAGATGTTTTAAAAAAATAAGCTATATTTGATATTTAACTTTTTCCTCATTCCATAGAGACGGGTGTGACGATTTGACTGCTTTATCGGGTTGAAAATGGTATTAATCGATTTAAATTTAAGCAATTTAACATAGGGTCTATTCGTAGATTTCGAAGTTTCGAAATACTAAAATATAATACAATTATGTTTAATAGTTTAATAGTAACATTCATTTAAACACCTGAAACGGTTGTGAAGAGCACAAAATTAAAAACAAAAACTTATGAGTTTAACATTGTAATTCAGTCCCACTGTCACACTGAGACCATTTTTGACTTAAATGTTATCAAATTTAATATATTTATAGCATTTGCTGAATACTACTGAACAATATTTAGGAAAATTGACAATTATCATTATTTTTAAACTTTAAAATGAGACAACCTAAAATTGTCCCGGGGGTGACGAGAACTTCATTGGAATTGTATGAAAAAACTTATGGATAACATAATCATTAATTTTTTTACAACAAAAGCAACCCAAATTTTTATTTTTAATAATTTAAAAAAAATGAGAGTTAACAATTTTATGAGTTTCATGAGTGTGTTGTCCGTATAAACAGGATAATAAGAAGGAGTTGAGATAATTGGTTGAAACTTGACACACATGGTCACATTGAATATTTTTGGAATCCCTTACGGACATGCCTACCTCCCATACAACACAAAAATTTAAAACTGCATAACTCAGCTCATAATAAGCCTGAAACAATAAAATTTGGTGTGGTTGCGTTTTGTATCAACACAAAGATGTCTTCGAAAAATAGACGTCATCCGCTCACGGACACGCCCACCTCCCATACAACTCATAAATTGAAAACGCAATAAATAAGCTTCTGTTTGACCTACAGAGCTAAAATTTGGCACGTATGTTTTTTATAACAAAAAAAAGGATGGTTTTGAAAAATGGACATCGTCCGCCCACGGACACGCCTACCTCCCATACAACGCGAAAATTGAAAACTGCATACCTCAGCTCATAATTAGCCTACAACAATAAAATTTGGCATGTATGTGTTTCATATCAACACAAATATGTTTTCAGAAAATGGACGTCATCCGCTTACGGACACGCCCACCTCCCATACAACCCAAAAATTGAAAACGCAATAAATAAGCCTCTGTTTAACCTACAGAGCTAAAATTTAGCGCATATGTTTTTTGTAACAAAACAAAGATGGTTTTGAAAAATGGACATCATCCGCCCACGGACACGACTACCTCCCATACAACCCAACAAGTTTAAAACTCAATAAATAAGGTTATGTTTGTCATAGAGAAATTAATTTTGGTATGTATGTATTTTATGCCAAAACTAAGGTGTGTTCAAAACTTGGAAGTAATCCGTCCATGAACACGCCTACCTTCCATAGCGAAAGCAAAATAATTAACTGTGAGCTACAGGAATAAAACTTGGTATGTGTAAATTTTTCATCAATATTTAAATGCATATAAAATATAGGCTTCATCCGCCCTTGGAGACGCCCATTTACAATAAAAATTTTTTGTTTTTGAAAAGTGGGTTTATTGTTTTTCATAGTCGGCCTAGACCAACTTTAGACTTTCTTTACTTGTTTTATTACTAACATACCAAATTTTGTAGAGTTTCACAGTTGACCCTTGGCATTTGCTCTAATGCCGATCAAGGCATCTTAACCATGGCTAGTGGCAGAAAAGATCGAATCGGCAACTAACTGTACCTAAATTCAAATTATTTTTTCCAATGAGTTTTTGATCAAGAAGATGTTAAAAAAATTATTTTGCTACAAAAGCAGTTAACTAAAACCAAAGTATTTATAAATATACGAAATAGGTATTAGTAACATTATTTGATAACATTTTCAGAATCGTGTCGGGTGTGACAAACTCCAAGTAACGAAAACGAGAAATACAAAGAAATAATTTGATAAAAAGAAATAACCAATTTATGCAAAACATGCATAATCTTACTTCAGGAAAATTTCATTTTTATCAGAAACTCATGTTTCTTTTTAGGAAAACTATAGGTTTTTTTTTTGGAACGGGTGTGACAAAGAAAAAGCACTCAGTTATAATATTTTTTACTCTCTTAACGCAGTAACCAATCCTTTTTATAAACCGTTTTTAAACAACATTGTTGCCTCTTTTAACATTGCTAACAAATTTTTTTTAATGTTTATCAAGAGAAGGCTGTTTTCAACGTCTTAATTTCAAACAAAATATTTGAAATTTTTCTTCAATTCGAAGTTTGTTGAGTTCAATTGTCAAAAAAACTTTTAAACTAAAAATAATTTTGCAACAGGAATAACTTTAGATTTCATTTTAATACTACAAACAATATCTACTTTAATTGAACGCATTTAAGAATTCATGTTTCCGTTCCTCATTAGTGTGGAATCAACCTAGTGTAACATTCGAAATATCCCAATAGGCAATTAAGCCAGCACCTCTTCAAACGAAGGCCTGCATTGACTGCTACTTTTAAAGACCAAACACATCCTTTCCTCGCTGCTCTTATGAGCCCTTCTTGAAGGCCTTCTTTTTCTGCACAAAAGGCAGCACAACAAACTTTTTTCCCTTCAAAGACTTACTTTTTATATACTTCAGGACAACTTTTTCGTTTAAAGTCCAAATATATATCAGTTTAAAACTATGACATAATAATGGACCTTCTTACTGCTGTATCAAAGTTTATAGATTGAAATTAATCTGACTTAAAAAACATAAGAGAGCAGATAAAATAATAGAATTTATAAAAAAAGGTAAAGGTTTAAAAGAAAAAAAATATTTTTCCTTCTTTTAGCCGTTCTTAAGAAGTGCTTCTATCAGGCCTCTTTTGAGCTATCGGAGCGGAAGGCCTGCGAAATTTTCCCACTTCATATAAAAAAGAAAGTGTAATTGTATATGAGTGCGGTAGTACTACAAAATCCACAGGAAGGCCTACTAGCAGCGCTGTCATTGTCTACTGGAATACTTTTGGCCTAGACACATTGACGGCGACTACTACATTGCTTCAAATGACAAATTTTTTACATGCTTTTCTTATGGAGGTGAATTTGGTGAAAATGTTGCAACGACAATACGACATTGCAACGACAATACAACATTGCAACAACGTTGCTTCCACGCCTGTGAATTCCACGCCTTATAACACTGACAAAAACCAATTTACAAGAGTTAAAATAATTATATATAGGAATCACGAGTTTTATTCTTCTTCTTGATTGGTAAAATTTTATTTTTTCAAAAAGATACGTAGGACTTCGGGTGTAAACAATTCGATGAAGAAAAATCCAATGTCTCGCTTCAAAGTATTTAAGTAAGCAGCAGCCAAGAAGCTTTTTGCTATAGATGAAGATATGTTTGAACTTTCTAAGGCCATGTAAATGGTTAGCTGCGTTATTAAAGGTGACCAGAAGAATGTGCGACAACCTTGAACCAAGATTGCAATAAACGACTTCAGAGCAAGACAGTAACTTCAGATTTTTGCTCTTAAGCAAAGAAAAATTTTGAGTAGCTTTGTAAGAGACAGACCGCAGATTTTGAAAAACAAAAATTTAGAGCAAGTATCCTACAGAGCATAGGGTGATTGACGGTGTTTTTTAATGTTTATCAAGAAAAGGCTGTTTTCAACGTCTTAATTTCAAACAAATTATTTAAAATTTTTCTTCAATTCGAAGTTTGTTGAGTTCAATTGTCAAAAAACTTTATAACTAAAAATAATTTGGAGAAACCTAACCAGCAGAGCAATGTCATCTAGTAAAGAGTATTTTTTAGATGCATATATTTTTTTTTTTAGAAATAAAGTACAACAAATTCAATAGAAGAATCAAAATGTTGGCTCTATTAGCCATACGGCCTCCATGACTGCGATGAACCTGTCGGTCGAATTTTGCATCACATACTCGAGCATACCCGGTATTATTTCGTCAATAGTGCGTCAAATGCTGGCTTCAAAATTATCAATTGATGCTGTAGCATAGACCAGAGATTTGACGTACCCCCACAAAAAGTAGTCCAAAGGTGTTAAATCACAAGCACGAGATGGCCAATTCACAGGTTCATTTCTTGAGAAGATTAGGTCGCCAAACGTTGGACCCAACAAAGTGCTGGTTTCATGCGCTGCACATAGGGGTATTTGGCTCGAAAAACCGCTCATTAATCAATTTCTCAAAATGTAAAGTTGAGAAGTAAAATTATTTTCTAGCTTTTGTTAATACTCATTAAATAAGTTACCATTTGTTTTTTTAATTTTAATGCACACACTTCGTCGCAGCATCAGTTGAAAGTCATCGATCGTAAGCTTGCATTGTTATTGAGTTAATTTGAGTGAAAAAGATCACACCTAAACAAACATTTTTTTTTTTGTTATAATATTGTAAAATAAGTTTGTTGCTATGGAAGATTTTGATGCAGGTATGTACTTTAAAATACAATTTTTTTTATGGATATTGAACCTTTATTTATATAGATATATAATTTGTTATGAAGGTATGAAAATGGGAAATTTTTTTAAAATTTTTTTTTTTAGTATGAACCTTTTGTTATATTATTTGATGTTATTGGGTAACATTTTTGGTATAGGCTAATGAAGAAAGATGTCAAAAAGCAAAAACCGAAAAAAAATGCTGCCCGAAACCGCCCCCCTCCCACAGATTTCATTGTCCCTGTTAGGTGTCTAGTTTGATGAAAGAGAAAATTTGAAATGAAAGAGAAAAGGGACATGACATTGGCCGTTTATTTTTATAATTTTGTATTTTAGTAAATATTTTTAAGATTCTAAGAAAAAATTTCATGGAAAAATTTTTGCGAGCTCAAAAGTTACAGCCGGATTAGTGAGAGCGCATTTTTATTTTTCCTTGCATTTTTCTTTGTTCACAAACTTTGAACGCGTTTATCTCAAAACCCTGTTTTTCGTACTGGTTGCGGCACTAGCGGGTTCATTTTTTGACGATTTTTTTTTTTTTGTAGTTTTTTAAACTTGATTCGCTTTCGTATGACACGAGCTTTTTTTTAATTTTTTTTCGATTTTTTATGAATTTTAAAGTCAATATTTTTTTCGAAAAACACACTTTCAAATTTGGTCCATCACCAAAAAGTGAAAAAAAATGTAAAAAAAGTAATTTTTTTCCAGATCGGACAATTTTTGCGACCGCGTGCTGCAACCGCGAGGCCCCGTTTTTTTTTCTCTGCCGCCAGTTTGGAGCTCTACAAAATCATGTTGGAGTGAAAAATATATTTTTTTCAAAATTTTTTTTGTAATTTGTTGTAAAAAAAAAATTTGGAAAATGTTTGTTTTTGACTGAGTTATGAATTTTTCAAAAAAAGGTCTGTTTTCTCTGCCGCGAATGTTATGTCCCTCCTTAAGAAACTTAATTTACACCTTTATTTGGTCGAAACAAGCTTTATAGCCCTTTTCAAGTTATTTTAGACAAATATCATTTACTTAGGACAAACAAATATTTTTGAGCGGTTTTTCGAGCCAAATACCCCTATGTGCGCTGTATGGTATGTTGCGTCATCTTGTTGGGACTATTTCAAAAATGATTGCAATGACATAACATGACATGACTTGCGTTCACCATTCACTGTAATGCTGGCACTGGTTTCGGATTTAAAGACAAATGGAACGACAACGCCTTCGGCATGTAAACCGCACCAAGCAGTGATCGTTTTGGGATGCAATGGAGTCTCAATAGTACCATTAGAATTTTTCTTACTCGAAAAATGGTAATTCTGCTTGTTTACACACACGTTAAGCGAGAAATTTGCCTCATCGCTGAAGATGATTGGACAATAAAATTGTGGCTCAACTTCCAGTTGTCAACCCATTTACAGAACACACGACGCAATCGATGGTCTACTGGATTTAATTCTTGCACCAGTTGAATCTTATGTTGATGAAGGTCAAGATCTTTTTTCAAAATTTTCTAAGTAGTGGAAGGGCAGACACCGAATTGCTGCGAATGGCGTTGAATCGATAATTTGGATCGACTGTCACACTCACACTCACCGGCTTCTATGGCTACTCCGCATGCTACGGGCTCGATTAAGATGAATACTATCCAAAGAGTAAATGTGGTTATGAATCGATTCATAGTATTAGCGTCAAATGCTCTATATATTTGGCAAACCGAGCGGGAATTTTGGAACTAAATTTTCACGATTTGTAAAAGAGTCAATGGCACTTCTACAGTATGATAGTTATCCCTATTGAAAGTTATATGCCTCTTAAAAAACCCATTATTTTGACCATATTAGCAGAACAGCTGTGACCATACTGATGAAATGACACTAAGTTAAAAACACTTAAGTAATCGGATATCAACACCACCCTTACGACTTAGATTTCTTCGACACCGGGTTGCAAGCATTAACTTTTGACGTAGAATTTAGTCCTACAGCGCGGTTTGTATGGGTACGATAACACACTTTTTTAGGGACATGCAACGTTTTTGAGTAATACTTTAGAGTATACCTATAGCCTTTAGTACTCATCACTCAAAGATAATACATACAGTCAGCGTCAAAAAAAAGTGTACAGAGAATAGTTCAACATTTACGAACTATTTGATCTTAAAGGAAGGATGAAACAAAAAAAACTTTCTGCTTTTTAGAGAGTATTAAGTAATTGTTTGTTTCAACAAAAACAAAAATTCATTCGATTCTTGTTAGCCTTGAATTTAAAAAAAAAAATGAAAAATGATCGGATTTTACACATCAAAACAAAGTGTACACTCTCACATTGTTTGATTGTTCTCTTGTTATAACGGTATTTTTTCAACTAATTTTATTTTGTTTTGTTGTATTGGCATTGCTGATATTTAGTGGTCTTCATGTCAATAATCCGTACAGTTATAATTGCTCGAATAATAATAATTTAATTAATATTAAACATGGGCAAATAGAAACGCGTAATTTAGTGGTTAAGTTAGCTTCTCAAGGAAAATCTTTGAGGGAAATTGCACGTATTATCGAAAGAAGTCATAATACTGTGAAAAAAATACTAGACAAATTCAAAAATTTGAGAAGTGTAGAAGATCCTCCACGATCCGGCAGGCCGCAAATTTTGTCAGGCGTGAACAAAATCGCGATAGCACGAAAGATCAGGACTTATCCCTTTGAAAGTGTAGTCAGAATAGCGGAGGAGCTCACAGAAACACTAGGAGCAGGAATAAGTGCCAGTACCGTTCGCCGTGCTCTACATGAAAATGGGTTACATGGCAGAGTACCGAGAAAAAAGCCTCTTATATCTAAGAAGAACCAAAAAAAGCGGCTAGATTATGCAAAAAAGCATAAATATGAAAATATGAATTTTTGGAATAACTGTTTATTCAGTGACGAGTGCAAAATAGAAATTTTTGGAAAAAAAACAGTGCCGAAAATATGGAAAAAAGAATGAGGCGTTTGAAGAACAGAATGTTGCCAAGACCGTTAAGCACGGTAGGGGTTCAGTCATGGTATGAGGGTGCATGGCAGCAAGTGGTGTTGGGAATCTTGTGTTCATAAATAGTACTATGAATAGCATAGGTTATCTCAACATTTTAAGAGAAAATTTGCGGTCAAGTATCGACAAATTGTGCTTAGGATCGAATTGGGTTTTTCAGCAAGACAACGATCCTAAGCATACTGCTCAGATTGTGAAGGAATGGCTACTATACCGAACTCCAAAACAGCTAGATCACCCCCCTCAATCACCTGACTTGCATCCCATCGAGCACTTATGGGAACATCTCGGCAGATACGAAAACGCAGAGTTATATTAAATATTAAATAATAAGTACACTGAGGGAAAAATGTGTTAAAATTAAATGAAATTGTGTTCATATATAACGAATTTGTTTTTGAAATAGAGCTTGAAACAAATTCATTAAAATTAAACACAACTGTTTTTTAAGTTACATTCAAAACAAAAGTTTTTGTTTTTAAAACAATGTTTTTGTTATGAAAAACAAATATGAAACAAAAATTTTAAAATTCAAAACAAAGATTTCAACGCATATTTTTTCGGTGGCATTCTTTTAGCTTTTCCGAATTCTTAGCATCAGAATCACAACCAGCTGCCTCCGGGACGCTCCGAATGCCAACTGTTAGCTCCATTCGATGAAGTTTCCATTGAAATAATTTAATAAATAATTAATTAGTTTTTATTTTATTATATGTTCGACATTTGTCAAACCAATTCAAAAAATTCAAAAATTTTCATTGTGTTCAAATTTTTGTTTATTTTTTCAAAGAATAATGAAAGAAAATTAAAAAAAAAGAAGTTTATAAGCTGCTCAAAATTAAACACACTTGTTTTAAATTTTGTTTTGTAGAAACGCAAAGGCGTTAAATTTCTATTTTAAAATTTTTTGTTTAATTTTAAAGTATGTTTTTTTTCTCAGTGTAGATTCACTTCGAAAAAAAACTGTTTTATCTCGTCTGAGCATTTGTCAACAGGAATGAAAATTTGCAGTTCTGTGTTTTTATATGAAAGAAATTGATTGCTAAGCTTGAGTTTCCTTTTTAATCAACCATTGATGGGTCTCCAGTACAAAAATTGATAAAAAAATGCACAAAAATGCATTTCGGGGGACGCCAAAATTGGTTCAAATAAAAAAAAGTACAGCAATCGAAAGGATTTTTCATGTACTATTTAATTTTGGTACCGGAATTGGGGGTCAGATTTTTCCCATACAAGACGATACACTCTAATGTATATTATATTAAAAATTTTTTCAGCTTGTTTTTAAATAATATTATTATATTACATTTTAAATAATATTACAAATAAAAAGCAAAAAGATTACAAACTCTAATTTTTGAGTGGTGAATTAATTCGCGCTAGAATCTCACTTAAGACCACAGTATAGCGCCTTGATTCTTGAGTTGGAATTCATATACGTAAAATATTTGCGAAAATCGACTTAAACTGATTTTTATTTTTTTTTTTATATTATTTTTTTTAAAAGAGATTTAATTTTTAGTTGAATTAACTCTTCTCGTTTTGTGACAGTTGTTTCTAACTTGAAAATGTAAAATTCACAAAAACTGATCTAAACATGCTGACATCTCATTTATTTAGTCAAACATTTTGTTAAATAATAACAAACAAACTGAGAGCAAACAGAAAATACCTAACTACAAAAGATCAACAACCTAGATAGTCTTCCGTGAAATTTTAGCAACAACCATGACTGACTGACTGTCTTTAAACCGGGCACAAAAAACAAAATACTACAAAAAAATCGCTTATGTAATGGTAGGCAGTGCACTGCTGTTAAATTGACTGTTAATGATTTTATTCACACTTTACAGTCTTATGTTAGTCATGGTGTTGTTAGTGCTGTAAAGGGGGCGTATTTGAGACATAGCTGAAATTTTTGTTTAGGCATGGTTTTATCTTGATGATGATGATTATTCAGCATTATTATGAGGTATGCTGAATTAGCAGTAAGTTGTCAATAAATGTTATTTAATATATAAATTAACATTTTTCATTAATTTTTTTTATAAAAGAGGCTGTTAAGTTGGGTCTTATGTTGGTTGATTTGTAATAGTTAAATACATTTTTGTTTATTTTAAATAACTTTCACTTAGTCATAAATATGGCTTATATTCATTAGTTGGCTTAAAAGTTAAGTTGGCGGAAGCATGCTTTAAATAATTTTACATTTTTTGAAGCAGATAATGCGAAAAAATTAATTTGAAGCAAAACTTTTTAATATAAAATTTGGCAAAAAAAACAAAAAACTAAATCATTAAATATTGTTTTTAGTCTTTCTTCTAGTATTCTTTAATCATATAATAACTATTTTAACTTTACAGCCATGTTGTTTTTAGTTATTGCTGTTAATCATCTGTTTCTTTGCTGCTCAATTTTGCAAATAAATTATTTCAATCTCTTTTTCTTTTTAGTTCCTTTGCATATTTTTCTTTTTTAATAATATTTACTTTTTAAATAATCGCTTATTTTCTTAACTCTCTTCATGCCCCGAAGATAGTGTCTGCCATTTCATTCGTCACGACATCATAACGATTAACAGCATTTTCCCAGGAAGCATTCGTCATGGGTTGCCACATCTTAAGTTAGCATAAAAAATATGGTGTGTGAATAAGAAAACAAAAACTTACTCCTTTCAAGCTTGCATGTTGCAAGTTGCAAGTAAATTAAGTCAAACTATTTGCATTTTTGTTTTAACTGGCTTCTTTTTTAATAAACAGCTTAAGATTTTGTGAAATATTATTTTAATAAAAAGTTTATTCAAATATTTTGTAAATTTGAACTACTTTCAAAGTGAATGTTGCATGTTTGCAATCGACAGTTTAACAAGTATTTAACTTAAAAATTATTTGAAATTTAAATAAATTAATTTCATATCTTTATTACCAAGCCATACTTTAATTCAATGAAAGCTTTAAAAAAATTTATTATAATTATATGAAATATAAAATTGTGTTAATAATTGTATTTTCGAATTCGTGTACAGTTTAATTATTGTTGACTGTTCCAACCTTTTAAAATCTCTGTTTACTATTCAATTTAATTAATATGTCATATTTTGTCTTTGTCGACGTAGAGCAACATTTTTCCATTATTAATACGTTCACCAATTTATTTCCAACTAAACGAAAAACTTCAATTTGAAAAATGTCTGAAAAAGTTGCTTTTTAACGAATATTTTTTTATTGCACAAATTTTCTAAATTAATGTAAGGCAACAACAGCAATTAATTTATGCCAAGCATATGATTGTTGCATAGCACGCAATATCTGCACGTTGCATTTGTTGTCAATTGCATTGTAGACAGACAAATATTGTTGTACCCAACAATTCCTTTCGGTAGTATAACTTTTGACTACACAAAACTATAGACAGCACAAAAATAATACAGCAGCAAAAAAATCTGTAAGAATAGCTAATTTTTAGGTCAGTGGAATAAAAAAAAATTTGCACACAAAGAGCAGAATTTTTTCTTGCAGGTGATTTTGATATTTTTCCTCACATTTTCATTAGTCAAAATAATTTGACTAGTGATTAAATTTTGAAGATTTTGTATAAATTTGGCTACTTGGAAAATGTTTGACTGCAAGACTTATAAAAAATGTGCAGAAAAATAATTTCAAGAACTGGCTTAAAGGTAAAGGCAATATATATTAATGGTTAAGAATCTCGGCATTTTAACGCTATAATAATCAATTTTAACAATAGCGATTATTTTTTCCGACAAAAATAAAAGTTATTTTTTTGCGCTATAGTTTTTTGGGCAGAAATAACAGTTACTTTTGACTTATTTTATTGGTCAAAAATAACAGTTATTTTCTGCCATTTATTTTTTCGGTCATATCAGGTAATTTATATTTTTCAAAACTTTTGATACAATTATTTTCATCTCATCGGTGATACATTTTACACATGGTGTCAACAGTTCAATCTGACAAGCAGCCTTTAAAAACACAAATTGCTTGATATTTTTGACCGAAAAAATTAAAGTCACAAAATAACTGCTATTTTTGAACGATCAAATAAAAGTCAAAAGTAACCTTTATTTTTCCTCGAAAACAGTTCAATTTTAACTTTTAAAGAATCAGTCGAAAATTTAAAAGGCACTTAATATTCGTGAGGTTGAGGACATTTGTAACATATTGGTATATTTGAAAAAGTCTTTCAACAATTTTTTTTTTCATTTGAAAATTGTAAAATAACAGTTATTTTCGGTGCTTGTTTTAGTTCAGTTGGTGTTGTAGTTACTTTCGAATGTCTTCTCAATATTGTCACTTTTTGAATGCTAGATTGCATTTGCATAGTACTCGTTGAAGGAGCCTCCGAAAGCAGAAGCAAATCTTGTTGAGTATTACCTCCTGCTTTCTGATAATAATAATTGCTATGTTGAGTGGGGCCTGATGATAGCTGAGTTCCAAAATACATTTTAACAAGACGTCAGTGTGTTTTTCTGGGGATTGGTTCTTTGTACATTCACCAAAATACACTGATGCTTCGTAAAAATGCATTTTGGAACTCAGCCGATGTTACAATCATCTTACCTTCATCATTAGTTGCAGACCCAGCTGCGGCTGCATTCTTAAGAGCTCTAATTCGCTCTTTATATTCACGAACGCGTTCTGCTCCTGTTTTAGCTATTTTTCTTAGCCTTGAGACGTTTTTTGGCTGGCAAAAACTATTCTCATCAATCTTAAATATTGCACTTTTAACACTTTTTGCTTTTATTATTATATTGAATTAACTCTTTTTTGCATGTTGTCAATTATTTGTCAAGTTTTTGATCACAACCAACGAACCAAGTTAAGCTTTATACGGCGAACAGGCAGTAGAATTTTTCCCGCTCGCTGTATCTCTATGCTTAAATATTTTCGTTTGAAGCTTAAAAAAATAAATTTTCCGTGCATACTTTTCGGATGAAAATTAATGTTACAGACAGTATGTTACGTGTTCAGTTTTAATTACATTTTGTTTGCATGTCATGTATCATGTGCCTACGTGGCGTAAAGGTATGGATTCCGACTCTTGAGCAACGATGGTCAGGGTTCAATTCTCGCTAGCGGCTATCATTTTTTGAAAATTTTCACATGAATTGAAAACGTTAGCCTAGCGTCACGAATAAGAAAGAAACCTTGAAATTTCACTCGCCGCCAAAGAAGTTTCACTTCAAAAATCTATGGCTTAGAAGAAAAAACAATAAACAACAACCACACAAAATTTAAAGTTTTGACTTTGTAGACTTTGACGTTTTGTTTTGACTGTTAATTTTTGATATTTTTTTTTAAAGATTAACTTTTTTTAAAAAAAATTTTTCGTTCAGAAAAGTGCTCGTTCATTTTTAGTCGTTTAGTTGTTTTAGTTTAGTTGACTTTATGGAAAAACTTTTGGAGGATTAATTAAAAGAATTTTAATTTTCTGTTTAAAAAGATATTACGTTTGCAAATTGATATAGAAATATGTTAGTTATGGACTAAAAAGTAAAGACACCTATTTTTCTTGTTTTTCCCTCCTAACTCCCTAGAGGGATGCTTGCAACCACCCCCACTCTTAGAATGAATTGCTCGCATTATGACGGGGAACTATTCTCACATTATTGTCCATTATGTGTTAGGCACCCTGTATATAAAAAAAGCTATAACAAGCCGAATTTATCTTAAGAAAAATTCAACTTCATTAATAATTTTTTTTTTAAATTTTAATATAATAGTGCAAAGTGTCAGGAATGCTGTCAAGGCGTCACGACACTTTATTCTTAAATCCATTTTTATGAAAAAAAATAATAAAATCGAATTCTAGAGAATAAAAAATCAACAAATTTTTCCTTTCAATTTGAAAATTTTTTAAAATTATAAGTATGCCTGGATAAGCCATGGTAAAAATATCAATTAAATAATATCACAGAAATAACTGTCCTTTTGTTTTGAGGTTATTTATAAAAAAGGTTTACTTCTATACGAATATATTTGGTACCTTCATAAAGTTTAAATATTGCAGATTAAAAAAAAATACTCATTAGTAAAATAAAAGAGCTACTGAAAAGATGTCGTCTCAACAACAAGAAAAGTGAAAGCAATTATTTGCAAATACCTGGAAAATCCAAACACCACGTATAAAAAGATCGCTGAGGATGTTGGTGTATGCGTAAAACTGTAAAAAACCATAAAAAAGCACCATAAAACGATACAAACAGATTACCCCTTTATCAAAAACACCAGGCGCGCTGGGAGAAAAAGTGGTCCAGCGAACCAAGGGGTGTCCCAGAACGTTAAGCCGCAGTTTACTCAGAATCCAATCACTTCGGTTCGTGGTATGGCAGCAAAAGCGGGAAAAGTACAAAGTATAAAGTACAAAAAGTACCTGATAGGTCAGAAAAAAAGGACGCCGAAGCCAAGAGGAGGGCTCGAAAAACTGTATCGCGATTACCTGCCCAAATTTGATTGCGTGATCATGGACGATGAAACGTACTGCAAGGCGGATTTGAAGCAGTTACCTGGACACGGATATTATACTGCGGTTAGAAGGGGTGGAGCATCCTCTAAATTTACCACCGAAAAACATACCAAATTTCCAAAGAAATGCATGGTGTGGCAGGCCATTTGCAAATGTGGCCTTCGAAGTTGGGAATTTGTGACAGATCGCACAATTAACACCGAAATTTTCATCAGAGAGTGTCTGGAGCGGCGTTTGCTGCCTTTTATACGTCAGCACCAAGGTTCTGTACTATTTTGGACTGACCTAGCAACATGTCACTATGCACAGAGAACGATGGATTGGTACCAAGCCAATAATGTCACTGTGGTACCAAGAGAAGCCAATCCTCCAAATTGCCCCGAACTTCGTCCAATCGAAAGATATTGGGCTTAAATTTAAATAAATCTTAAGAAGACCAAACAAACTGCGAAAACCATCGAAATATTTCGACGTAAATGGCGTCGGGCATACACTAAGGTCAACAAAAGGTCGGTAAAAAACCTAATGGAGGACTCTTATCAAAAAGTGCATAATTTTTTTTTAAATTTTTTCAGTGTAAATAAAATTTTCATATATTTTGTATTGGTAACTTATTATATCCCCGTCATATATTTACAGTAAAAACTGAAAGAATTTTTAAAAAAACCTCATTAGTTTTTTGCAATAAAAATAAAACAAAAGGACAGTTATTTCTGGGACAGTCTTTATCTACTGCTAGTAGTTTTCTTGCTACATGCTTTTCAAGTGATTGGATTTATTATTTAATTTTTTTTATTATTATTATGTGATTTTATGACATAAGCACCGTATGAACTAAGTTCTTTTAAAGTACAAAGAAATTTTGTAGAACTTTTTTGTTTTAATTTTTATAAGAAACTAGCGGATGTAACCCGGTGTTACTTGGGGTTGTGCCTCGAGCACAGAAAAAAGGACGATTTTCAAAACTGCTCTCATTTTAACATATTTAAAATTATCAATTATATATTAAAATTTTTTAAATTTTAGTTTTTTGGGGTTTTGCCTCTCTTTCCGTCGAAAGTGTTTAATCAAATTTCCGTAAAACTGTGCATGCCAGAGATGATTACAAAACAAGTGAATCGGTTGAAAATTGTTTAAGATATGTTTTCGGCAATCTTAAAAATTCAGTCTTGAGATAAACCCGTTTGAAAATTTTAAGTAGTAGAAGTGCCGACCAGGCGGTCTTATACGAAAATTCAGAAATCAAGTACTTAGAAAATGTAAACTAAAAATAAAATATATGCTTAGATAACATGGTTACACTTCTGAGATCATCTCGAAAAGTTCAGCTTTGCATTACCATGAGAGCAATCAAGTCAATAAAGAGATGTTTAATTGTTCCATTATATTGCTTAAAAGTCGTTGGTGCTTCATAAGATATATATTTCGTGACGATAAGAATCAAGTATTTTTTTACTCATTGCAAGCCACTTCATATTGTAAGCAAAAATTTTGTTTACATTAACTTATCTTTATCGCAGCATATGATCGCATAATTATAACTCATATGCATATTTATACCATCTTTGAAAAAAAAAAAATTAATCACAAAAATGTATGACAATTGCGTGCCGCAGTTGTATTAAATTTCTTAACATATGAACAATTATGTTTGTTAATGCGATTTAAAAACAATATTAAAACGAAGTAAAAACAACGACACTACAAAACTATAAATTAAATAAATTAAAAAAATAACATTAATTGCTGTAAACAAACAAAAATTCAGTCGTCAAAGCAGAAGTCATTCACTTCAAGCATTAAATAAATGCTTTTCATAACATTTAATTAACATTACTTAACAGCTGGCTGATGATAACATTAAAAGTTAGCAACAAAATTGCTATCAACATGTTGCTAAAGCAGCAGTCGAGCAGGCAGCAATATTGTGGAGTATTTTTAAAAGATGATGGATGGAAAAGTGTTTGTTTGAGAAGTGAATTTTTCTAAGATTAATTTATCTTAGAGTAATAAAGAGAGTGGATGATCGGAGCTTGCCTTGAGAGTGTGGAAGTGTTTTTTTAGACATTAACACCCGCGCTTTGTAGCTTTGCTTAAAATTCTTCACACTAGAGTGCGCTCCTACAAATCTCTGCGCAAGCGTGCAAGTGCATCTTTTGAGTGTGTGTGTGTATGTGTTTTCTTTTGTCTATGTATAGCTTTTACACTTGCATATGTTTGTTTGGCTTAGTTTTAATTCAATTTGTTTTATTTTATTTTATATATATTTTTTATTTATATGCTTTCGTTAAGCTTCGTTGAATTTAATCTTTATTTTTAACATGTTTTTAACATTTGTTTTAAGCAAAAATTCACATGTTCAATAATTGCATTTTTTGTTACTGTCTTATCTTTATTGCATGCATTTAATTTGATTTGCTTTATGTGGTTGCTTTGTTGTTCTTGCCTAGCAGCGTGCATCATTAAAGCATGCAACATTTACTTTTTAGCCGCAAATGCGTGAAAAGCCGATTGCGTTTAAATAATTTTACTGCTGAAAAAAAAAAACAAACAAAAAGAAAAACAATAAAAACTTTCGATTATAACAAAATCGAAAGTGAAGTTTTGAAGTATTGCTATGAATTAAAATCAAACCACGAATGATTCAAACTAATTTTATTATAAAAACATTTTAATTTTTTTTTTTTAAATAACAATGCAATGAATTAAGAAAAATAATAAAAAAACTGTCAACAGAACAAATTTTTGAACTTTTTATAATAATATGAGTTTCAGATCTTCATGATCTTGCTTTCCAAAAATTTCAATAAAACTCAAACTTTACTTCTACCAAACTTTTTATTTGCTTTTTAATAAAAAATCAAATGTTTTTTGACACAGCTCAATTTTTTTTTTTTTTTATATTAAATGTTTCTAGAAAAAACGACTGGATTTACTAAAAACACCCAATTAGCAGTTGTGTCACAACAAAGGCTGCTGCAACAGCTGCTTCACCACCCGCCATTTAAGTCATAAACTGCAGACAAAACAATCATATAAAAACCTATTCAAATTCGATTTTAACGTTTATTTTATTTTATTTTTTTGCTAACTAAGTATAACCTTTGCGATGACCCGCACCAAAGCTTTCTTTTGCACAACAGACAGTCACACACCAGCCAACAAATAATCATGCAGATGCTCAGACAATAAATATATTTATATAGAAATAAACCAGCTTCGCTTCATTGAGGACGAATTCCACCAAAAAAGGAGTTAAACAAGTTTTCATTTTTGGTAGCGGTTACATCTTCAATAAAAAACCACTTTTGCTGCCAATACGTTGAAGCAAATGTTTTTCGGCTTATAAGAAAAAAAAAGTTTACTGACACCAAATTGCGCAATACTGGGTTGGGCTGGTGGATGCTGTTTTTTTCATATTAATATCAATGAATAATTCTCTTATATTTAAAGTTAAGTTTTTCTCATTTTTGTAAACGATCTTGTCCAGAATGTAAAACTTTCATTTTTTACAACCACATTTAAACAAAAAAATTTTAAGAAATAACAAAGGAAGCAAAAACATAAGGCAAAAAAAAAAAAACAAAAACACTTTTTTAGCCAAAAGGCATCAAAAATTCAAAGTTGTGTGACCCACTTTCTTGGCAGATCAATTAACAAGATCAACGCTGTACATTTCCGATTGTGCATAAAATTAAGCGAAAGAGAGATAAACAATACAGCAAAAATTAAAAAAAAAAAAATAAATAACTAAGCAGGATGGAAGAGAGTGAAAAAAGGTGCGAACTGATTAGGTGGTCAATTTGTATGAATTCAAAAATGTATGCAGGTAACAAAACGAGTAGGCGTTGAAAGTGAAAAGGTATGAGTAGCAACAACAACAGCAGCAGCAACAGCATCAGCTAAGCTTTAAAGAGAAAATAAAGAAATTTTGACCAAGATCGATGTAAAACGAGTTTATTTGTTTTGGATTTCAAATTTATTTAAGAGTTCGACAGACTACGATAAAACAGATGCAAAATATATAAAATAAATATTTGAGCTTTTTACATAAATATGCAAAATTCGAAAAAAGTTAAAATATCTGTTGCGAATCATTCATTAAATTCCTTCTTAGTCTTTTAAAAAAAAGCTTTTTGAAGCTTTTTTAGTCACAGATTTAAAAATAAATCACTACTTGAAGGCCAATAAGTTAAAATTTATTAAAAGCTTTTAAGAGCTTTTTATGAGCTTTTCATAAAAAGCTTCCAAAAAAACCTAAAAGCTGGAACAACTCATGTGGGATTTGTAAAAATTATTTTACTCAGGTCAAAAAGTAAATTTTATTAAAAGATTTTTGTGAATTTATTTATAAAAAGCTTCTAAAAATATATGAACAAAAGCTCAAATAACTCATTTGCAATTTGAAGAAAATTACACTGTACAACAAAACTGAAGTTTTTAAAAAATATCAAGAGGTTTCACAACGGTTTTCTAAAGTTTTGGGTTCGCTGAATCCGAATCTGAAGTCAGAATTTTCGGGTCAACCTAGGTTTACGAGCTACAGGGGAGGCTGAACCCCTACTGTTAATGAAATCAATATGACTCACCCCCATTACTTTTTCAAGAGAAACATTTTTTGACATGGAACCAATCTCCTCCATTTTATTTAACTCTAGAAAAACAAACAATAATAGAGCTTTTCAATAAGTAAAATAATAACACGGTACAACACTCGTGGTGACCGTGGCATGCAGGTTAAGTGTGTGGCTTAGCATGCTCGGAGCCCGGGTTCGATCCCCAGCCGCGGCGAAAAGTTTTTTCAATAAAAATTTTTCTGATCGGTCACCACCTCTCTGCAGACAATGGCAAACCTCAGAGAGTAAATAATGCCATGTAAAGCTTCTTGAGAACATGAACTTTAGCCGTTCGGAGTCGGCATAAAACATGTAGGTCCAGTTCTCGGTCAATTGTGTGCAAACATTTAATAACACACACAACACAATTGATCATAAGAAGCTCGGTCAAAGTCCTTTCAAGGGCTGAAATGGCCAATTTGTTTTGTTTTTGTTTTTACAACACTCAAAAAATCTCAAGAGGTTTCTCAACGGTTTCTTAAGTTTTTGGGTTAACTGAATCCAAATCTGAACTCAAAATTTTCGACAATTTACTACCGACCCCCATACTTTTTCAAGAGGAACATTTTTTGCCTTGGAACCCATCCCCTCCGACCCCTCCTTATGTGGCTTCCATACAAATTTTATGATTTTTGCAAAAATTTTACATGAAAATTTTATTTAAAAAAAAACAAATTTCATTAATATTCATTTATTTGAATACAAAAAATTTGCTTGAAAATAATTTTCTTTTTATTTTTAATGTTTTTTTTTTATTATTTATTTTTGGTATTTCTTTAATTAAATGTTTAGAAATCTATACAATTATAAATAGGAGAACAGAAAATTTGTCGAATTTCGAATATTAATAAAATTATTTTTTTGTCTAAATAAAAAAGTTCACATAAAAAATATATAAAAATCATAAAATTTGTATGGCCACCATACGTTGGGGTTAGAGGGGGTGGGTTCCAAATGTTCCTTTTGAAAAAGTAGTGGGGGTCGGTCATATTCATTTCATTAACAGTAAGAGATTAGGGTTTTGCCTCCTCTGTAGCTCGAAAACCTAGGGTGACCCGAAAATTCTGACTTCAGATTCGGATTCAGCAAACCCAAAATCTTAGGAAACCGTTGTGAAACTTCTTGGGATTTGCAAAAACTTTAGTTTTGTTGTACAGTGTAATTAATCATTTTATAAATACTTAAGTCATGACCAATATGTTAAAATATATTAAGAGCCTTGAAGAGATTTTTATAAAAAGCTTTTAAAAGTACCTAAAAGCTCAAATTAATCATATACGATTTGGAGAAAATTATTTTTCTCTAGAAAAACAAACAAAAATAGAGCTTTGCAATAAGTCAAATGCAGGTATGCGAAAAAAAATTAAAAACGCTTTTTTTGTAACTAATTAAATCATAGCCAAAGAGTAAAAATGTATTAAGAGCTTTGAAGAGCTTTTTATAAAAAGCTTTTAAGAGTGCCTTAAAGCTCAAATAACTCATTTGCGGTTTACAAAAAAATTATTTTTTTCCTAGAAAAACAAAAAAAAAAAAAAAATTAAGTAGAGCTTTTCAATAAGTACAAATGCAAATATGCGAGAAAAATTGAAAAAAGCGTTTTTAACAACTAATTAAGTCATCGCCAAAGAGTTAAAATGCATTCAGAGCTTTATGATAAAATCTTTTAAAAGTACCTAAAAGCTCAAATTACTCATTGTTTTGAAAAAATTTACTTTAGAAAAACAAACAAAAATAGAGCTTTCCAATTAGTGTAATGCTGGTATTCGAGAAAAATTTGAAAAAGCTTTCTTAATAAGTATTTAAGTCACGGACAAAAAGAGTTATATTTCTCAAACAAAGTTTATTAAAGCTCAAATAACCTGAAAGGTCACATAACCCATTTGTGGTTTACAAAACAAATATTTTACTCAATAAAAACAAAAAACAAAAAAAATAGAGCTTTAAATAAGTAAGTACAATTGCAAATATCCGAGATAATTTGAAAAAAACTTTTTATTAAAATTAATTAATGTAATAAAATTGAAACCTGTAAGACTCTACTGAGAGTACTTAAAAGCATTTTCTTTAAAAGCTTTTAGAAGTTTAAAAAGCGCATTAAACTTAAAGTTAAACTTTTGATCGTAAACATTGATCAAGCAATTCTTGGTATATAGAATAGATATGAACGTAGAATAGATATGAACGTATAATAGATATGAACGTTTAATTAAATAAATTTGGAGAATATTTTAAGAAAACAGTTTTTGAGAGAGCACTTCAAATATATGTTTTAAGAAAATTAAAAAACTACTTAAAGTTCTTAAAGCTTTTGAAAGTTCACTTAAGCGCAAACAATTTTTTATGATTAGCAGATGGTATTTTGCCCAAAAACAAATTAATGAAATTTACTTTTCAAATATATAGGGGCATCTCCCGGTGGCACGGACGCGACATTTGCACGGTTTTAATTACTCGAAAAACAAGAAATAAACAAAATGAGCCGATATGCATTTAAGTGTTCTAACGCGACGAAAGAGTGCTACATTTTATAAAAATATTGGCGAGATTTAGTACAATTAGTACAAACTAATAAGCAATCATTCAATGGAACGGACGAGACAAAAACAAAAGTTTTTAAGCTCGTATAGAAATATGCAAAATTTAGCTAGTTTTGAGAACTTTTTTTATATATAATATACACGTAAATGGAATACGGACGCGACATCATGGACGCGACAAATTTTCCCACAGTAGTAAAATACAGTAAAGATGTTCATTATAAATTTTAATAAAAATACATCATAATAAGTTGAATTGAAGTTACATAGCAGAAATACTAATAAAAAAAAAAAAATAAAGTTAAAAGCTGTTAGGCCCGTTAACTGATCTCCGAAGTTTAAATTCTTTAATCTCAGATTTCGTAAACAGAGTTTAAATTTTAAACTCAGTTAAAATTATTTTCGTAACTTATCTCATTTTTATGGGCAGTTTTCTTAAACTCTGTTTAAAAATTGAAACTGAGATTAAAAAACATATTTGAGCGGCACTGTAGTAAAAATTCTACAATTTTGAAGTAGAACATCAAAATATTTCAAAAATTTTTGATAAAATAATGCAAATTGTCAGTTTCACTGGAATATTTTTTTTCAAAACTTAAAATATGTTTGTTTTTTGTTTATTGTTTTGATTTTTTTGAAGTATGATTTTTTTATTTTTTATTTTTTGTTTATGATTGAGAATATTTCCAATATTCTCAGAGAATTTTTGACAAAATCTAAGTTTAAATTTTTTAAACCTAGAATTTCTGTGTTTAAATTTAAACTTGCCTCACCAAGTTAAACTTAGATTTTTTGAGATGAGGTATCGGCGTTAAAATTTAAACTGAGGTTAAGGAATTTTAAACTTTGTTTAAGCTAAACTTTGTTTAAAATTGAGATCAGTTAACGGGCCTTAGAGAGCTTTATTTTAATGTTTTTCTTCACTTTTGGTGGACCTTTTTTTGGGAGATGCCCATATGTACTAGTATAGAAGCCCGTCATACGACGGCTCGTATTCAAAATAATTAAGTAGCAGACGATATGACATTTTTCATTCACCATTAATGTTATTTTGTTCCAGTCATCGTCAATAAATATCAAATAAATTTTTTGTGCTTACTTTTAGGCTAACAATTCCTTCATGTAAAAAGCACTGTAATAGCGAAGCAGGTTCTGGTCCAGGCATACATGTTCAATCTATACATAGCAATAACAACTATAACAGTTCAAACGATATAGAGCAATGAGCAGGACGCTTTGTCTTTTATATATTAAGATGTAACTATATATATGTATATTTTAGGCCGGATCGTTCTTGTAGGGAGGTAGGTCTTTTATTCCACAAAATGCATACCCTCATCTGCTAAATATTAAATTTCTTACTCATAGCAACATTCTGACTTAAAAAAGTTTTTACAATTATGTGTCATTATAACTCTTATTGAGCTCCAAAAATTTAATTTTTACTACTCAATTGACAACTCTTATTGAGTAAAAAATGTCGTAAAACATATAAGTCCAGTTCTCGGTCAATTGCACAGTTAAAAATATGAGAATAAATTTTATACTATTTGGTATAAATATAAATCCTTACCAAAAATATTATAAAATTTAAACCATAAAATGTTATACACCAAATTTATACAAAATTGGGATAGATTTTATCCAAAAAGTGTATAAAATGTTTTTACACCAGGTTGGTATACATTTTTATAAGAGAAAGCAATATTGTATAAACAGTATAAGGCACATACATTTAATGTGTGTTGCATTGAAAGTCATAAATCAGGAATAATATTCATATTTCAACTGATAGCTTTCATGTTATATTTGTTTTTTTTTATATTTTCCATGATAGAATAATAAGGTAGGCTCATATTAATATGGCTGCTCAAATTTATATTTTTACACAAACAATGCTGTGAGTGCTATAAACGTCAAACGAAAAGGCAACAACAACAATTAGAACAACTCGAGTTCGAACAGCTGATTTTGACATCTAGCACACTTCCTCTCCAATATGCGCCTACCTTGTTATTCTATCATGATAGCTATTTTTAAAAACAAATTGACAGGAAAAATAGAGTAAAAACTTATACTAAGAAATTGACAGAAATTGGCTTTGCATGTTCGATCATGTTAGCAGAGCTTCCAATTCAAGCGCAATGTTTTTGTCTTAATATATGTGTACAAAAAATATTCAACGGAACTATTTGTGCATAACATGATTACTGACTGAAGAAGAAACGCAAATTGATTGTCTGCTAACATCTATGATGTTCGGTAGCTTCGAAAATTCGGCTTGTACGTGAAATCCGAGAGGCTCAGTGAGGTTCTCGTGTGTATAACTGGAATATATTTATGAAATTTATAAATTTATGGTTTAAAAATTATACTGGTGTAAAATAGCTGTTTGAATGGAAATGCAATTTTTATAATATTGAGTGGGATAAAAATTATAATAAATTTGGAATAAAACGAGTGTATACTACAGAAATGTATATACTACAGAAGTGGTGACCGTGGCATGCAGGTTAAGTGTGTGGCTTAGCATGCTCGGAGCCCGGGTTCGATCCCCAGCCGCGGCGAAAAGTTTTTTCAATAAAAAATTTTTCTGATCGGTCACCACCTCTCTGCAGACAATGGCAAACCTCAGAGAGTAAATAATGCCATGTAAAGCTTCTTGAGAACATGAACCTTAGCCGTTCGGAGTCGGCATAAGACATGTTGGTCCAGTTCTCGGTCAATTGTGTGGAAACATTTAATAACACACACAACACAATTGATCACAAGAAGCTCGGTCAAAGTCCTTTCAAGGGCTGAAATGGCCAATTTGTTTTTTATTTTTTTTTTTTTATACTACAGAAATGTTATAAAATAGATAAAATTTACCCTCAAACTTTTTACTGTGTGCATACAAACATTAAAAACAGACATACCACAAGAAGCTCGGTCAAATTTTCGAGTGCTGAAATGCTCAATTCGTTTTTTTTAACATTTTGGTACAAATATTTTCTCATCCATATAAGTATATGTTTAGAAAAATTTTATATAGTCCTTTAGCTTTACAATAAAAGGAAGAAACACTATTCTTATGCTGGGATGAACTGATTTTATATAATTTTTAAAAACGATCAAATTGACAGTGAATGTTTTTTATGTGGCCCCACAGACCAACAACAGTACGTATGGGTTAAATTCATATAAAATATGTAAAAGTTCATTAAACAAACAGAAAAAGTGATAAAATACTTTACGGTAAAAAATGTAATTGCTGTTTTAAAATATAAAATTCTGCTTGCAAGTTTAAGCAAAGAGGAGGAAACATTGCGAAAACGTTTCGAGCTGTAAAATCCGAAAACTTTATGAAACACAACGCAAATGAGTTTATTTTAAGTATTTAAAATTTGACAGCAGCTTACGACGAAATTTCAGAAAAAGCGCTAGTTGTTGAAATTGCTTGCGATTTAGAAGTGCTCACTTTCATTGTCGCGTACCTTCCATACAAAGTTATGTGAAATTTAAATATTGATCCTAGGGTGGTACCCCTTAGGTCTTAGAATTTCTACCATTTTCAGTGCACATCAATTTCTCTAATTGCGAGCCGTCTGACCAAATATTGTTAAGATCGGCCAACTTTGGCATGCATCTCCCATACAAAATAATGTAAAAAAATTAATATAGGAAAAGTACCCAAGGAAAGTACCCTTAGGAACTGACCAATTTCAACCATTTTTGCAAGTTTTGTTAAATTTAACAATCACGACATTTTTAATAAAAATGTTTCGCCTGCAATAATAACTTTTAACCCTCTTTTAAATCATTTAATTTATAAAAAATAAAATATTTTTATTACAAATTGAGTGGTAAAAGTTTTTGGTGCAGGCGATTTTTTATAAATTAAATGATTTAAAATCGTGCAATTTTAATTCAAAACTTTTTACCTGCGGCGCTTACTATAGTTTGCAACCAAAAAAATTCATATAACAGTTATTAAATTCTTTATAATCGCATTTTACTACAATCAAAACAAAAATATTTCAAAATGTAATATTTTTTTTTTGTTTTTTTAACAATTTGTTAATGTTTGGCATCTGTTGTTTTTTTCGAAAAACATAAAGGAAATAATAAAAACACAAAATCTCATCGAATTGGTTTCTAATTGCATTTAGAAATTTCTTATAGGGGTGACACCATGGGTATTCGCCCCGGGTGACACCAAGCTTAGGAACGCCTCTGCTACTGCATTAGCATTTATAAGCATTGTTGCCAGTTCTATGATAATGATAATGATAATGAAAGTTTAATATAGAGCTTATTTTTGTTCAGAGCTTTCCGAGCGGCCGCCAAGAAGTTTTTAATGACCAACAAAATGTCAACTACTTCAATGTACACTGACATTAAAGTTATTTTATTACAACCTACACAGAAACTCAAAACTAGCCAACTCAACTCAAGTTGGCAATGTTGCCAGATCATCTTCAATTTCTTTTTCATTTAGCAATGCGATAATGTTGCCTAAAGCTAGCCACTGCAAAGCAAACACGACAGAGACCAGAAATGTAAAAAACGAGAAGAAAAGCAAAAAGGTGCACGTGAAAACATTGAAGACCAGATGAATGAACCTGGCAACGAATGTTTGGAATGAATGGACAGCAGCGCTTAAAAGACATGATTTATAAATTTAACTTTAAAAACAAAAAAAAAATCCTTGCAATATTTGACTAAAAAAGTCAAAGTTAAGGTCGAGCGAGACAAAGTAAGCATGATGCGTTTTTATTTTTTGACGAAAGACTATCGTTAAGTGCGGACAAATTTTTTACACACTTGCATTTGTCGAACGTAGATTTCTTTTATTTGTCGTTTGATGTTGAAAGCTATTTTTGGTATTATAGAAAATATCTCGGGTTCCTTTTTTGCATACAACACATCTCAACTGACAACTTAATGTTGATACCTTTTGTTTATTTTCATAGAAAATATCTTGTAGATATGCATCTGTTTTTGTTTGCATTTAACAAAACCCAACTAAATACCTTCGGTCCATTTTGCCCCCCATCATATTAATCTTTTATGTTGATCAGTTGATGTGGATGGTTTTTAATGACGTCCAGATCATCTAACGCGTAACAATGTTAAGAAAGCCGATCGTATTGTTGCCATTTTTAATGCTTTTTTAATGATTTAATTGCTTCATCGGTAGTCATAACTTCTCGATTATCTTGTTTTTTTCAACAAGATTTGCTATCAAGTTTGTCGGTGTTTAAACTATTTTGCTTTTAAATTTTTGATTATATCAAAAGTGGATGCTTCCGTTGTATTGTGTAATGCTCTTTTCTTTCTTTTCTTTTCTTTTCTATTTTGATTAAATAATCATAAAATTAATTGATTGAATTAGTTTTTAAAATATTTCTTTTTAGAAGTTAAAACTTTGATTTAAGATACGCTATCATTTGATTTATTTTTTAAGTTCAGTTTTATTCAGTTTTTTTAAGTCGTCAACTTTGCAAGACCATCATTAATCTTTATGATTTCGTGTTAAATGTTATGAAGTGTTGAAAACAAGCATCAAACATCACAAAATTAGTTCACCAAAATGTGATTGTTGCAAGCTACAGTCTCTGTTATTTCTTATAATTTCCTTATAATGAATGATGCACAGGAATGGTTAGGCAACAGACAATATCACTTTCTTTGATCATCAAATATGTAACAACCAAAATACGCACCACATGTTTGCTCACACTTTTCTTATTTAGTTTGTTTGTGTTTTTATGCCAATTTCGTTTGGTTTTTTGCTTTTATTGTTTGCGCTGTCTCAATTTTTGTTTTCTTCCTTACAAAGCGTGGGAATTGAACTTGAAAGCGGGCAAAACTTGAATTGGATTTTATGTTCATGCTAGGTACAGTTTTTTTGTTGTTGTAATGCCTTTAAATTTGTCATATGAAAATTAATGACTTTGAAACTGAAAAAAATATTGAATTATGACTCGGAAATGTTTTTTCTTTCTTTATTTTGCACAATTTGATTGCATAACAAAAACAAATATCCATAAGGAATAATCGTTTAAAAAAACCTGAACATAAACCATTTTAATTTTTAAATAAATGCTTCTTTGTATAAAACATATAGACATATATAAAACTAAAATAACTGAATTGACCATCACCATCAATTCGATGGTAATAAAATCTTTATAGTTATGGTCTAATAAAATAAAACCCATAATATTTACTATGACAGTAAAATTTTTAATAATTGTTTATTTTTATTTTTTTGTTCATTTTTGTTTTTATTTATTGTTAAAAAGTAACTATTGTAAATATTGGTTAGATAATATTGTAAATAAGTTTTTTTTATTTAACTACATAATTTTTACGAAATTATGTACTATATTTCTATACATTTATTTACTTTTCATTTTAATTAAATTAAATTATTTAACCCTCCATCACTTACTTCAGGGTGGAATCCACCCAGTCACACTTTCTATGTAAGATTTCTAATTCATTACTTGCGTGACAAGCTAACAGTCAAAATCTTATCTTTATTCAATATTTTCAGCGCGCTTTGCATCCAGGTTAGTTATAAAATAATTTTTTTTTTGTGAATTACACCCAGGAAGCTTAGCAGCAAAACTCAGACAGCGTGCTCTAACAGTGATAAATACATTTGATAAGGACACTTATCTTCAATTTGCAACTAGCAATAGTATGTCCTTCAACGCAACGTCTTCGAAAATATGGAAAACTACAGACGATAGTTCTTCCAGTTGCGTAATATTAATGCGAAAATTATATAAATTTAGCTGATCTTTTTGAGGTGGAAACAAGTAATGAAAGTCTAAAGACGGTCAAGGCCGACTATGAAATACCCTAAATCCACTTTTCCCAAAACAAATATTATTAATGAAAATGACCGTGTCCTTGGGAGGATGAAGCCTTTATTTTATATGCATTTAAATGATGATGAAAAATTTACACATACCAAATTTTATTCCTGTAGCTCACAGTTAATGCCTTTATTGTGCTTTCGCTATGGGAGGTGGGCGAGTTCATGGACGGATTACTCCCAATTTTTGAACACACCTTAGTTTATAAAATACATACATACCAAATTTAATTTCTCTATGACAAAGATAACCTTATTTATTGAGTTTTAAACTTTTTGAGTTGTATGGGAGGTAGGCGGGTCCGTGAACGGATGACGTCCATTTTTGAAAACCAACTTTGTTTTGTCATAAAAAACATACGTACCAATTTTTATGTCTGTAGGTTAAACGGGGGCTTATTTATTGCATTTTCAATTTTTGGGTTGTATGGGAGGTGGGCGTGTCCGTGAGTGGATAATGTTCAGTTTTCTAAAACATCTTTGTGTTTGTATTAAACACATACATATCAAATTTTATTGTTGTGGGCTAATTATGAGCTGAGTTAGCAGTTTTCAATTTTCGCGTTGTATGGGAGGTAGGCGTGTTCGTAGGCGGATGATGTCCATTTTTCAAAACCATCTTTGTTTTGTGATAAAAAACATACGTGCCAAATTTTAGCTTTGTAGCTTAAACAGAGGCTTATTTATTGCTTTTGCAATTTTTGGGTTGTATGGGAGGTGGACGTGGCCGTGAGCGGATGATACCAATTTTTCGAAGACATTTTTGAGTTGATACAAAACGCATACACACCAAGTTTTATTGTTGTAGGCTAATTATGAGCTGAGTTATGCAGTTTTCAATTCTTGCGTTGTATGGGAGGTAGGCGTGTCCGTGGGCGGATTTCAAAAATATTTAATAATGCAGATTCTTGGGTTCATGTGATCATGTGTACCAAGCTTCACTCAATTATCTCAACTCCTTCTTCTTAGGTTGCGGTTATAGTGAACGCCGAGTCAGACAGGCAGGCAGGCAGGCAATGTGAACAAGCAAGATAGATAGCTATCTGCATCTCGTTTTTTCACACAGATTCCAGATTGCCTGCCTGCCTGCCTGTCTGAATCGCGTTCACTATAATCGCAGCGTTATCCTGTGTTTACGGACAACACACCGACTGACGGACGGACGGACATGAATAGCTAGACTCACGAGGTGACCCTGATCAAGAATATACACACTTTTCTATACCGGACTCGCTTCGTTCTATGCGTTACAAACGTTTGGACAAAGTTAATACACCCTGACCTTTCAGGTTTAGGGCATACAATAAAAATAGCATGTCTGTATCTGTTGTCTTAAACATTTAAACTTCTTCTTTCAAATCCATGCGAAAAATTGCACTGCGCAATTTTTTTTCTGGTAGGTCTTGTCGAGGTAAAGAGGGACATAACATTCGCGGCAGAGAAAACAGACCTTTTTTAAAAATTCATAACTCAGTCAAAAACAAACATTTTTCCAAAATTTCGCTTTATTATTGTTGTGAATTGAGAATTTTCCCTCCAACATGGTTTAATAGAGCTCCAAACTGACGGCAGAGAAAAAAAACGGGGCCTCGTGGTTGCAGCGCTGGGAGTCGTAAAAACTATCCGATCTGAAAAATAAATGACTTTTTTAAATCTTAACAAAATTATTTATCCTATGACAGGAGCTTTTTTTAAAGTTTTTTTCAATTTGTGGTGATGTTCCAAATTTGAAAGTGTGTTTTTTCCATGACTCAATAATTTATAAGGTTATCCCGATATTTGACGTCTTCTCACGAAAATGGAGATAGATACCCTTATTTGAAGAGGAGAGCATTTTTAATGACACTAAAATCCCACAGCTGCTTGAATATCTTAATATTTTTAAGTACAATATATGTTAAAATTTCTAGTCAATACATTTTCTGCTGCTTTTGTATTTTGAAGCATCCATCAGATGATTTTAAAAGGTTCTGGGACTTCACAGAGTCCAAGCTTGAAATATTATCACGAATTTATTGCCTTAAAAAATTCAATGAAAGCAATGCATACTTATTTTGTTTGTTTTTTTAAGCAGTAAAATATTGAAAACACATACTTTATCAATAAAAAAAAAACCCAACACAACACTGAAACATAAATTTTTTTGAGAAGACCACAAAACCCTGTTTGTCATTCATTTTCGAGAGAGAATATTTTTTTGTTTACTAAAAATAAGGGTATGTCAAATATCGGGATAACCTTATAAATTATTGAGTCATGGTTTTTTCGAAAAAAATATTGACTTTAAAAATTCATAAAACATCAAAAAAAATTTTAAGAAAAAATTCGTATCAAACGAAAGCGAATCAAGTATAAAACAATAAAAAAAAAAAATTCGTCAAAAAATGAACCCGCTAGTGCCGCAACTAGTATGAAAAACATGGCTTCGAGATAAACGCGTTCAAAGTTTGTTAACAAAGAAAAGTGCAAAGAAAAATAATAATGCGCTCTCACTAATCTGGCTGTAACTTTTAAACCCGTAGGACTTTCTTTGAAGAAGAGTATTTACAAAAATACAAAATTATAAAAAAAAGTTGATTTCAAAAAATTATTTCTATACTTGAAATTTTCCGGATACTCTCAAATCTGGACGGTCAAAGATCCAGTTTTGCCTACCTTTGCCCAATGTCCTGCCTATAACTTAGCTGATTCTTAACCTATTTAAAACAAAAAAATTTAATCAATTCAAAAAAAATGCATTCATCGATTCAAAAAAGTCAATTAGAAACAAAATGGTGGCTACGCAAAGTTAAAATTAAATAAAGGGTCAAACATTTTAGAAAAAAAGTAGCCGTACATTTTTTTTATTATTTTTTTTAATTATGTTGTCTATTAAGGTATTTTAAACACATATTTTACCATTATTTCACCATTATTTCATGGTTGATTTCAACTTATCTAAGATTATCAGGACTTATATTGCCGAGGAACTCACACCAACAAATATTAACCAGACATATGAATTACACTTTATTGATAGTATGTTTAGTATCGATTTGCTTCAAATTAATCATATTTGAAATAATCTTAACAGATTGCTAGATCTTATTTACATATCCTCTAATATTAAACATGCTATTCTCCTATATCCTAATGTTTGTATCCTATATCTAATCCTAGTGTGCACCTTAAGGCTGTCACAATTGACATTGAATTTATAAATTTTATGATAATAATCCAGAAAAAAATATGCATAATTTTATGAGACTCCAAAGTCCCTATAGCAATGTGTTTTAATGGAAAGTGCTCAGTGAAAATTGTGGACACAGTTAATATTTTTGCTGACTTCTTTAAGTCCAACTTTGTTGTGGATGATGATGTTTTTGTCAATCCACGGAATCCTATTGATGCATTTACTGATATTGGTGCTTTAACCTTATCAGTTGATCACGTTGTCGGATTCATAAGGAATATGAAAACTTCTTGTTAAGAGGATATTGCTGGGTTTCTTTCTATCATTTTTGTTAAAACCATGCATACGTTAGCAAATCCTCTGCATGCTATTTTTAACAAGTTTCTATCTGAAGGTGCATTTTGAAAGTGTTGCAAATTGCTTCAATCATCTCTGTTTTTAAATCAGGTTTTAAAAGTAACGTTGCCAATTATCGGCCAATCTCTAAGCTATCCAATGTTTCTAAACTCTTTGAAATATAGTTAGAATCATGGTATAATAACTACAAGGTAGTATTGATGTTTCTGTTGGAAACTACCATCTGTCAAAAAATATAACAAAAAAGAGAGTGCTCACATGCCGTCATTGCATATAATTCATTTTCACTGGTCACATTCAGCGTACTCAACAGTTGGCAACTGTTTAGTGGAAACATGATGCACATAAATAGGAAGTTGCGCATTAAAATGCATTTACAAATAGAACATTTTTTATTTGTCGGTAAAATTTTCATTGGTATTTGATACAAAACTTGACATTTCATCAACTTGACAACTTTTCTGACAATTCAATACCAATAATAGCGCTCCCCGATCTGTCGCTATAACAACAGTTGGCACAGCTGAATGTGGTCAACGCATATAACAATGAACAGCTGTTTTTGACAAGAGCTCGTTTACTTGTAGCTGAGAGAATCAACACTTGTCAATACTACCTGGTAAAGGTATTATGTTATGAGTTAAAATGAAGTTAAGTTTTTTGATAAAAAGATATATTTTCCCGGAACAACATGGTTAGATTAAGTATATCTTTAATCTAATATAGTCTGTTAGGTTACTTGTATTCAAAGACTTCAAATAAACTAAACTAAACAAAACTACATTTATGTTTGAGTGAAACAAAAATTTTGAAAATATTTTTTGTAAATTTCATTACGAAACAATTCAATTAGATAGCTATAAGATAGCGCATATTCGAATAACTTAATCTTAACGAAGAGCATTTTTAACCAGCCAAGCACCTTGCACTGCAAAATGGAACTTTTACGAAGCAGCATGTGTCTTTATGACCTTTGTTGAATAAAAAAACAAAAATATCAAAGGTACCTATGTACTCAAACAGCTGTGCGCATGCGCAGTATTTTGATGATTTCCTTAAACTAAAACTTAACGAAGCCAAACATGTAACTAAATGTGGGCTTTAAAAAAAAAAGAAATGTACAAAACAAGACCCAAAGTTTCGACTACCAAATAGCAAAACAGTTTTAAAAGACAACGCAAAATATACGTTAACCATGCTGCAGTTACAACAACAACAACACAAACTGCAACATCTTCTTCCATGCATGCGCTGTTTGTTGCCGGAAAATTTAAATTTGTTGCTGTTTAAAAACAAAATACGAGGAACTTGTTGCAGTTTCTTGGCTTTATTTTTGTTTTTAAAAATTTATTTATTTTTTTTTTGTTTGTTTTCGACCTTTTTTATGTTTTTATGTTTTTATATTTTTGTTGTATTTATTTCTTGTCTTGTTTTATAGTTTGTATTTTTGTTGGTTTTAGTTTTTTTATTTTTTTAAAGCCATGTTATTGACTGATATGCTTCGGCATATTGTTCAAGTTTCGTTAAGTCATCTCTTTGTTTTTTTTTTGTTTTTTTGTCTTCTCTTCTTCCTTGCAACGAATATGATGGCAAATTTTTACCTTTGTTAAGAAAATAAGCAAACATACAGAAAACCATTCGCCGCGGCCTGTTGTCATTTTTTGGGCATTAAGGAGATGTCGCCTCTCGCATTTGTTTTTTTTGTTTTATTTGATTTTTGCATGCTTTATTGGATATTTCTTTTCTGCTCACTTTCACTTGCGATGTGTCAGCGAAACAAAATTTTATTTTTCTCAATAATATTTTTTATTTTCTTTTACTTATTAACGATATAATATCTATTCATATTCAAGCAAAAGTAAAATCTCAAGCTAATCTCTATGATTTTGATGACGGATAATATTACGAAATTGTTTAATATTTAATGGCTGACTGACATCATGAAGATTTTGCATGGCATAATCCTGACTTAACATAATTTAACGAGGCTCTAAAAGTTTTGCTTGGAAATATTATTTAAAATTTAGTACAAACTTGACTAACGAGAAAATTAAAACAAATGTTTTAAGGATTTATTGTTTGACAACAAAAATGTCCATGAAAATGGAGTTCAAAACTGTTTGTTTATTACAAAAAACTTTTTGTAAAAACAATAGTGAAAAATCGATAAAGAGTACATATGGACATATGGTAAAAATTGACAAAGACAAAATGGGCATCAACTACATACGAACACGCCCACCTCTACACAAGTTGCATTCATGAGAGCTCTTTCATTTTTTCATATTAGATTTTTCATCATTTAAAATATCAGATTACTTACATATATCTCCTTGATCTCCTTATCAATATATCGATGCATATATTAATATAAACAATAGATAGTTTGAAAAATCGGATTAAAGAAAGGTATTGTTCGTAAATCCTTGTTATTCTTTCAGTTTTGAACAAAAATAAGATTTGTTATTTATTCGTGATTTATTGATTTATTCATAATTTTTTAATCCATTATTCATTTTTTATTCATTATTTCTTTTTTATTCATTATTAATTTTTTGGTCATTATTCTTTTTTTTTCATTTTATTCATTACCTATTCATGTTTTATTCACACCATGTGCATTAGGGGTGGGATAGTGATGTATGGAGATCTTTAGTAACCGGATTTTGATACCCAGGAACCCTTAATATCGTTAGGTTTGACAAAAAAATGCTTTTGAAAAAAAAAAATTCGGGGTGGCGAGGAGTTAAGTTGTGCCGCATCGGGGTTAAAGGTTGGTGAAAAGTAGAAAAATTAGACGAACACATCCGTAACTACCCAAGTGTTGCCCCTAGAGGGGTTAAATGTTCCACCGACCCCTATTTAATTTTCTTCTCCAACATTTTTTGTGAACTTACCTACCCTCTATCTCCACCCCCTAAGGGGGCTCCCATACAAAATTCTTTTACAAAAATCTTTTATAATAAATGGATCCACCGGTCCCAGGGTGCCCATAGAAGGGTGAAATGTGAGTCTGACCCCCACTTTTTTTTCTTTGCAACATTTTATCCCAACATACTTACCCTATACTTTCAACCCTTAAGGGGGCTCCTATACAAATATTTGATTTTTGAAAAAAAAATTTTATAAAATCGGCATCCATCGCTCCCAGGGTGCCTTCCAAAAAAACTGAAATGAGACCCCCCTAATTTTGCATCTCCAAAATTTTCCCGAACATACCTACCCCGTATCTTCACCGTAAACAAGAAACAAGAAATATTGTAATTGTAAAATAGGAATCAAATCAATTTATTTTTTTCATGGGATGGATATTTTTTTTCGATTTTCGGCGACGATTTGTAGCAAAAATATTTTTTCCTCCTCATTTCGGCATAACAAATTATTGTATTCCTTTCTCAATCTTACGCCTCTTTCGGCGGCTATTTCATTCGACACCACGTCAACAAACACAGGCCAATTCCAAGGTGCAACAATATTGCTTGAGCAAATATTGCAACGAGATCGTTTTTATTTGCCATGCAGACATCATATATACGAACTGCAATTGAAAGAAGTGTTCGAAGCCAAATTCGGTAAAACTTCTGGGCCAGGAGTGCCTATGTTTGCTCGCTTCAAAGACCAATGGGATAATATTAAATACAAACCGTTCACTCCTGGCATAAATGACGATAAAGTCGCTGCCAAAGTACCAGTTCAAGTCCAAATGGAAATTAAGTCAGATGGCCAAAGGCATATACTGCACAAAAATGTTCTTATTCCGAAAATATTTCGATTTGAGCAAGGAAGAATTGCATGGACTTCGAGATGTTTGCATTTTCATAGTGACACTATATCTTAAAGCTTGGCTTAGGAGCACCAAAGCAATCGAAGCCCCAAATCAAGATTTTGCATTTCTGAACGCGGCTGCTGGTTATGCTTCACTTGACCCGATTGTGTCCCAAAAATTAGTTAATAGATTCTGTGGGCATCTCTGGTACCTCAGTGGTGAGGCTGTAGCTCTTGCCCTATTCGATTCAGAGGTCCCTTGCGAAATTAAACGAAAAATGGCGAATGCGATCCGTATGTTCGAAAAAGAAAAAGTGGATTACGAGGATGAGTTATCTGACGATGAGATGAACGAATCGTCTAACGAAGAACAGAGAATAGATGTCGAGGAAGAAGACGAGGAAGATAATAGCGAGAATAGCGGCGGCAACGTAAATCAAGTACGTGCTTGTCCAGTAAACGTTGTTGGCTTCAAAGGAGTAAAAAGGATTCAACTGGCATCGAAGAAAGTCAGTGAAGAATTGAAAAAAGATTTGAGCCATTACGTCACACTTGAGACATCTAGATTTTTCGCACGTTTCGGATTTTCAACCAATTTCCTTGCTACCGATCCAGAAACCTGGACTGAGCGCGAAGATTACCAATTAGCTCAAGAAATGTTAAGTAATCTACACGTAGTCAACGACGCCGACGAAAGAGGCGTAAGATTGATAGAGGAATACAATAATTTGTTATGCCGAAATGAGGAGGAAAAAATATTTTTGCTACAAATCGTCGCCGAAAATCGAAAAAATATCCATCCCATGAAAAAAATAAATTGATTTGATTCCTATTTTACAATTACAATATTTCTTGTTTCTTGTTTACGGTGAAGATACGGGGTAGGTATGTTCGGGAAAATTTTGGAGATGCAAAATTAGGGGGGTCTCATTTCAGTTTTTTTGGAAGGCACCTTGGGAGCGATGGATGCCGATTTTATAAAATTTTTTTTTCAAAAATCAAATATTTGTATAGGAGCCCCCTTAAGGGTTGAAAGTATAGGGTAAGTATGTTGGGATAAAATGTTGCAAAGAAAAAAAAGTGGGGGTCAGACTCACATTTCACCCTTCTATGGGCACCCTGGGACCGGTGGATCCATTTATTAAAAAAGATTTTTGTAAAAGAATTTTGTATGGGAGCCCCCTTAGGGGGTGGAGATAGGGGGTAGGTATGTTCACAAAAAATGTTGGGGAAGAAAATTGAATAGGGTTCGGTGGAACATTTAACCCCTCTAGGGAGAACACTTGGGTAGTTATGGATGTTTTCGTCTAATTTTTCTACTTTTCACCAACCTATAACCCCGATGCGGCACAACTTAACCCCTCGCCACCCCGAATTTTTTTTTTTCCAAAAGCAACGTTTTGTACAACCTCACAAAATTTAGGGTTCCTGGGTATCAAAATCGAAAATGTTTGCACTATCCCACCCCTAATGTGCATGTGTAACTAAAACTTAGAAAAATTACTTAACAAAAAACATTAAGTAATAATCTTGTTTTTTTAGCTGTTTAAGAATATGAGTCCTTACTTTTAATAATGTTTACTTCATAGAAATTTAAATAAAGTTTTCTTAAGTGATGTTAAATTTTTATTGAAATTAACCAAAAATACTTCTTTTAGTTAAGGAGGGACATAATATTCGCGGCAGAGAAAACAGACTTTTTTTAATATTCATAACTCAGTCAAAAAAAAAACATTTTTTCAAAATTTTGCGTTATTATTGTAGAGAATTGAACAAATTACAAGAAAAACTATTAAAAAAAATATATTTTTCACTCCAACATGGAGCTCCAACAGAGCTCCAAACTGGCGGCAGAGAAAAAAACGGGGCCTCGTGGTTGCAGCGCTGGGAGTCGCAAAAATTGTTCGATCTGGAAAAATATGTTTTTTTTAAATCTTAACAAAATTGGTAATCGTATGAAAAGAGCTTTTTATTTAAATTTTTTCCAAATTTTGGTGATGTTCCAAATTTAAAAGTGTATTTTTTCGAAAAAATATTGACTTTAAAAATTCATAAAAAATTGAAAAAAAAAATTTTAAAAAAACTCGTGTCATACGAAAGCGAATTAAGTTTAAAAAAATAAAAAAAAAAAATTTCGTCAAAAAATTAACCCGCTAGTGCCGCAACCGGTACGAAAAACATGGTTTCGAGATAAACGCCTTCAAAGTTTGTGAACAAAGAACAAAAGGGTTGAAAACGAAACATGTGCTCTCACTTATCCGGCTGTAACTTTTGAACCCGCAGGAATTTTTCCATGAAATTTTTTTTCTTAGAATCTTTAGTAAAATAAAAAATTATAAAAATTAATCGATTTAAAAATCGGCCCATATCATGTCCCCCCGCAGAAATCCTTTGTTATAAATTTAATTAGAGATTAAAAGCGACTTATTGGAGCAACACTTTTGCAAAATTTCTAAAACTTTGTTAATCAAAAATATTTCAAAAAATTCATTTTTGTTTTGTTTCAAAAAACATCAAAACATTTCAAAAAATTTCAATAAAATTATGCTGAATATCGGTTTTAACATTAAAAAACCGTGAATGAAAACAAAAACAACCCAAAATTTTCGTGTTTAAAATCGAGATAAGTTGACGGTTGAGATGAGTTGACGGGCAAATATATATATAAAACTTCCAGATTTTTTAATTTTTTTTTTTGCTTTTTGAACTTTGGTGATTCGTTCAAAAAGAATTGTTACTTTTAAATTGAAAGATTTGTTAACAAATTACTTATTTGAAATAGGAGCATTCGTTAATGAATTAATTTTCAAAGATTTGGCGACTCGTTCACAAATTGCTTTTATCGGTTTCAACGATTCGTTAACGAAGAAGGAATTTCTCCCGTTCACGATATTATAAATAAATTGTATATGATAATTGCTATTGAATGAAATGAACGAGAAACCAATTTATAAACGATATCATAAGTGAATCATATTGTTTGTTGGGATTTTAATAAAAATTAAAAATACAAAAAAAGGCAATCTCATCTGAAATAAAAAACCAATAACATAAAAACACAGGTTAACTAAATTTTTTTTTTACATAAATTTGAATTAAGAAGTTATCGTTTTAGCTACAGCAAGCAATAAATTGCAATGTCAACATTCATATCGTAAAACTTTTCAGTCCTAACTCCATATCACACTGATTTCTTTACCAAAATTAATAGGCTGTTACTTATTATAAGAGTTATGTTCGAAATAAATTAGTTGCAAACTAAACCTTTACAACTTTACAAATCTTAAAACTCTATATCTGGCAAAGTTGCGTGTTTTGCAAGTAATAAATAATAAAATAAAAAAAAACATGAAGTAAACCCACATAATGAGGCTTTAATATTTGAATAAACGAGAGTCATCAATTAAAACCAGAAAATCTGATATACATTTTATGGCTACTCATAAGATTTCTTAATCTTTCTTTTTGAAACCTAAGGCCGCCGACTATAGCGCTAACATTCACTGTCAAAATAGCTTTCTTAATGAATAACCAAACCTTGGGAAAATTTTCTTGGCTCAATAAAATGTTTGGTACCCATGAAAATCAATGTTTTTTAGTGAATTATCAACAATTTATAGAGCTTAAAAGGTTTTGAAGAAGTTAAAAAAACCCTTTTGTTCCAAAACAATCAATCAACAATTAGACATTGTCTTGAGTGTAAAGAAAGTAAAGTGAAGAAATCATAAAGGCTGCACACAGTATGCACAAAAAGCTAGCAATGCAAACAAACTTCAACAACAAACTGTTGTGGGTTATTTTGTTTTGTTTTTTTTTTTTTTGTATTTTTCCACATTTCTTAACCCTTTTGAACGACGATCTCATAAGCTGCTATTTAAGCCATTTTACTCAGCACTTGACCGCTGAGCTTGACCATTACTCATGAACAGGTTTTCTTTTATAATAAATTTTAAGAAAAAAAATGCAAAAGATTATGTCGTTGGGGGCAATTGCCGACAACGACGACAACAACAAGGCAGATGATGAAGATGATAATGTTAATAGCGATAAAAATATATATACTGATGATGGTCTGTAAGATTTTTGTTGTTGATCATGTTGTTGATGATCATGGCGCTTATACAGCCGCCTCAACGTAAATATTTTTCAAAAAGGGAAAGTTCATTCAAGCATTTAACGTCGTTTTTGTTTCTTACGATTTCTAGTTGGGCTCTTTTTTCTTATTTTTTCTTCTTCTTCTTTCTTTCTAAGCTTAGCCGTGTATATTTTCTTAATTGAGCTGAAAATATGCTGTGACAAACTAGATGCTTAGAGGCCTATTCGTAGAATCACTTGATGAAATGGTTCTGAGACTTGAGTACATAATGAGGTGGAATAGGAAAGTGATGATGGTGATGATGATGATAAAAGTCACAGCAATTTGGTAAAGATTTAAACCGGCGCTTAGATGTTGATGATAGTGTGCTTGAAAGAGCTTTAGAGCTGTGTTAAATTGAGCGGAAAGGTGATATAAATATAATATAATTTCACAGTAAGCTGAATAAGATTGTTTTAAGCAAGACTTTAAGTAAAGATTGTCTTATGTCAAGATTTACATGACTGGAGGGAGCTACAAAACAGTTTGAACCTTGGTTAGAAAATAGTGTAAAAGGTAAGTGGAAAGGGTTATTCAAGCATTACATATTTATTGTTTATCTTCTCAACAAAGGATTGAATTATACTTTTATCTTAGATAGATAGGTACATAGAAATTAATAATTAGCCATTTAATAATTCAATTGCGTTGAAATTATGATCTCAATTGGCAAAATTAACCCGTCGAATTGAATAAGACGAAAAACATGTAAATTTGGATAATCAATCCAAAAGACAAATTTAAAAAAGATAAATCGTATGCTACGCTGTGTTTTAAAAAGACCCTAAACTACACTGCGGTACTCAGTATTTTATATAAAATTATTTGAATAATATACGAAATTCTTTTTAGAATGCTTAGATATATCTATATATATAAATATATATTTAAATATTCGACTCAACTTCTATAGAGCTTGTAACCGAACGATATGAATTATACACTTAGAAAAATATCAACTGTAATATTAACAGTCGCTTGTAGTTATTTCAAAATACAACAACAATATTTGTTATTGCAAATGTTTCATCTGTGGAAAAAACTGAAAATGATATCAAAAGTCAACCGACTATTGATTTGTAAGTTGTGAAAATTGGGGCCTCGGTAGTCGAATGGTTAGCGTGCTTGACTGCCCAATAGAGGTTTCGGCTTTGAATCCCGGTTTAGTCATGGTCCTACGCTTTTACCTTTCTTTAATTCTTTCCTCATTTTGAAAATTCATCAATACAACGACTTTGGAAGATAAATTGTAGTTGGTGGTAGAAATGTTTGTGGAATAAGGCATACGCTTGTTTCTCTTGATTTAACTTTCTCTCTTACTTATCTTTCTTAATTTGCGAACCAAGACAGGCTTGACTGAATAGGTTTGACACTTCAAATCCTTGATTTAAAGCTAAAAATAAGGTAGAACTAAGTTTTAAATTTTGAGTTCATCAGAAAAGTTATATTTGCTTTACGCAGAAATTAACTATTTTGAATTATTTACCGGAATTAAATAGCTCTAGAGAAAGAGTTTTTTTCATTGGTCGTAGATGACTTCGAAAAATAATAAAATATTATGCTTTTTCGTTCACATAAATTTTAGGTGTACATAAAAGTTTTAAAGGATTTTTTGAGATGGCAATACTAGTACTTAATCGAATCGGACAATGTTGCAGCTAACTACAATTTGAAGCCTCATCATAAGGCTTTCTTTTTCAGCATGCATCATTTCGAAGAAGTGTAAAAAACATAGTTTTTGTGCATAGTTTGGGCATCGAATGCTGCAAAAAGCTTACGGGGAACATGCTTTATCGATTTCGATAAGTTTCTTTTGGTATAGACGTTTTTAGTTTAGAAGTGGTGATCTTAATACTGATGTTAAAGAGCCCGAAGGACGCCCAAAAAGTTTGAGGATACCGAATTCGAGACTATATTGGATGAAGACTCGTGCCAAAAGCAAGAAGAACTAGCAAAAGCATTAGGAGTGACTCAACAAGCCATATCTATTCGCTTAGATGCCATGGGAATGATACAAAAAGTAGGATATTGGGTGCCCTATAAATTGAAGAGACGAGTTGCACGTAGTCATTTCAAATGTGAACTGTTGCTTCAATGGCAAAATAGAAAGGGTTTTTTGTATCGTATTGTGACTGGTGATGAGAAATGGGCTTATTACGATTACTCTTAGCGCAAAAATCTTACGGGCCTCCCCGGTCATAAGCCAAAATCGAAGCCAAAGTTGATTATTCACAGTGACAAAATCATGCTCAGTTTTTGGTGGCACCAATAGAACGTACTGTATTAAGAGCTGCTATAACCGGGGATGATGCTATCACAGTGCAACTCTATTCAACTCAAATCATGCGTTTGAGCCAAGCATTGAAGCAAAAACGATCTGAATACGAGCAAAGGCACGGCAGGGTAATTTTGCAACCTAACAACGCTCTGCCACATGTTGCGGAGCCGTCGACACATACCTTGAAACGCTGAAATGGGATGTCCTATCCCATCCATATGGCCGCCTAGACATTGCCCCTTTCGACTACCATTTGTTTTCGTCGATGACGTATGCAGTTTGCTCTTTTGAAGAACTCAAAAATTGCTCGGGCTGAAATCAAGCTCAAAGCGTTCGTAACTGAAATCAGCTCAATAGAGCTCGAAACCAGCTCAAAACAAGCTATTCATGTTCGCAATTTATGCCAGAAATTGGGCTTGATAATTTTTTTGATAAACACGTCATTTTGTGCTTAATAATTGTAATCTTGTGCTTGTTTGTAAAAAAAATTAATTTTGTTGTTGTATTTGCTCATAAAAAAAAAACAAACAAAAACAATAACAACTGAACGACGTAATTCTCAGTTGGTTTCCGTTCCTGTTAGTATAAAAGTGCTAGGAATAAATTCAAAAATTATATTTTCCTGCGCGTATTGATTCAGGTATATCTTATTTGGAAAATGAAAATATAATTTTTTTTTTGTTTTTTTTTAATAAAATGTGTATTTATACTTCAATTTTGTATTTATATTTATTTGTTGGCATTTGAGATATTTTGTCATAAATTGGGCTCAAAAACTGCTTATATTGAATTTATTAATATTAATTTTTGATAAATGATCAAAAAATCACACATATTATGCTCAAAAGGGCGTGTTAATTTTTCGATAAACAATCACGTTGTATATTGTGGTGACCGTGGCATGCAGGTTAAGTGTGTGGCTTAGCATGCTCGGAGCCCGGGTTCGATCCCCAGCCACGGCGAAAAGTTTTTTCAATAAAAAATTTTTCTGATCGGTCACCACCTCTCTGCAGACAATGGCAAACCTCAGAGAGTAAATAATGCCATGTAAAGCTTCTTGAGAACATGAACTTTAGCCGTTCGGAGTCGGCATAAAACATGTAGGTCCAGTTCTCGGTCAATTGTGAGCAAACATTTAAAAACACATACAACACAATTGATCATAAGAAGCTCGGTCAAAGTCCTTTCAAGGGCTGAAATGGCCAATTTGTTTTTATACCCTAAACCTGAAAGGTCAGGGTATATTAACTTTGTGCAAACGTTTGTAACGCATAGAACGAAGCGAGTCCGGTATAGAAAAGTATATATATTCTTGATCAGCGTCACCACGTGGGTCGAGCTATCCATGTCCGTCCGTCCGTCCGTCCGTCCGTCCGTCCGTCCGTCCGTCCGTCCGTCCGTCCGTCCGTCCGTCCGTCCGTCTGTCCGTCTGTGTGTTGTCCGTATACACAGGATAAGAAGAAGGAGTTGAGATAATTGGATAAAACTTGGTACACATGGTCACATGCACCCAAGGATCTGCACTATTGAATATTTTTGGAGTCCGCCCACGGACACGTCTACTTTCCATACAACGCAAAAATGTAAAACTGCATAACTCAGCTCATAATAAGCCTACACCAATAAAATTTGGTATGTATGTGTTCTATGTCAACAAAAAGATGTCTTTGAAAAATGGACGTCATCCACTTACGGATACGCCCACCTCCCATACAACCCAAAAGTTGAAAACGCAATAAATAAGCCTCTGTTTAGCCTATAGAGCTATAATTTGGCACATATGTTTTTTGTAACAAAGCAAAGATGGTTTTGAAAAATGGACATCATCCGCTCACGGACACGCCTACCTCCCATACAACGCGAAAATTGAAAACTACATAACACAGCTCATAATTAGCCTACAACAATAAAATTTTATATGTATGTGTTTTATACAAACTCAAAGATGTCTTCGAAAAATGGACGTCATCCGCTTACAGACACGCCCACCTCCCATACAACCAACAAATTGAAAACGCAATAAATAAGCCTCTGTTTAACCTACAGAGCTAAAATTTGGCACGTATGTTTTTTATGACAAGACAAAGATGGCTTTGAAAAATTAACGTCATCCGCCTACGGACACGCCTACCTCCCATACAACTCAAAAAGTTTTAAACTCAATAAATAAGGTTATGTTTGTCATAGAGAAATTTAATTTGGTATGCATGTATTTTATACCAAAACTAAGGTGTGTTCAAAAATTGGAAGTAGTCCGTCCATGAACACGCCCACCTCTCATAGGGAAAGCACAATAAAGGCATTAACTGTGAGCTACAGGAATAAAACTTGGTATGTGTAAATTTTTCATCAACATTTAAATGCATATAAAATATAGGCTTCATCCGCCCTTAGAGACGCCCATTTACAATAAAAATTTTTTGTTTTTGAAAAGTGGGTTTAGGGTATTTCATAGTCGGCCTAGACCGACTTTAGACTTTCTATACTTGTTTTTTTTTTAATCACGTTATATCAATAATATTATGGCTTAGCTCAGAATCACTGCCAAAATTAATTGGTTTGGGATTGTTTTCAGCTCAAATTTCTCTCCGTGTGGATCGCATCAAAAGACGCACCGTTTTTTCGATATGGTTTTCGAAATTTTCTAGAAAGATGGGAAAAAGTAGTGGTTATTTTTTAGTTACAGTTTCATAGTAACATGAACTTAAAAACCTTGGACGGGTGGGCCGGGCAGTTAAAAAAGTAAAACTTCTGCATTTAATATTTAATTTCAGTCCATCTGCCTTGAAACCATTTTTGATTTAAATACAAGGTGGTGCAAAATTAATCACCCTATCGGATGTTATAATTTTAGAAAATGGTGTCGTACGTCAATAATATTTGACATTTGTGAACTAGACATCTGCAGTATACAAACATATAAGCAATGAAATGGATAAAAGCAATAATTGTATAGATTTTTTTGACTAATAGTTATTATCGATCAATTATAATCGATCGGTAGTGTTTGCGATGCTTAACTTTTGCCGTGAATTTCCTAATCGTGACGTCAATAAAACGTCAATAAACAAAATCTGGGGCACTGAAAATCCCCGTGTGATGCACTAAGAGCCTTAACATCAATCAAAGCTACTGTGTGATGCGGCGTTCACACGAAAGGAGTGATTAGGCTATTTTTTTGAGAAAACCATCGGGACAGACACTGGATGAGCAATGGATGAGAATTGGATGAGCAGGGCTTGGCGAATATGTGAATTTAACAGTGCAACACACAGCACGAGCCACAGTGGATATTGTGAAGGAAGAGTTTCCTGAACGTGAATCGCCCGATTTAATCATCCCAGACTTCTGTCTTTGGGACTACTTGAAGTCGCGGCTTTAAGCCAATAACCAATAAAAAATGTTTTGACCTTTTTGAAAATATTTGACAGGAGTGCCAAAAGTTATCAACGGAAATCTTTCGGAAAGTCATGAATGCGATAAAACGGACACAAATGTGTATCAACACTGGCGGATATAATTTTTTTTTTTCACTTAACACAAAAAATTGTCATGGTTCAACTAAAGGTTTTCATCATTGAAAATCATTTTTTTTTTAATTTAGTAAAATAGTTATTAAAAAAAAAATTTGATGTTTTATTTTTAGGCCATATATATACCCATAGTTATTTTTACGATTCTTAGTCCAAAAAAAAAAATAAAACCATAAAAAATACTATATTGATGAGATAAAACAGTTAATTTTACAAAAAAACAAATATTAAAAAAAATGTAACATTTAAGCTCTTGAAAGTAATTGGATTATCAATTGCGTTGTGAATGTTTGTTTACAGTTAACCGAGAACTGGACCTACATGTCGTATGCCAACTCTGAAAGGTCAAAGTTGATGTTCTCAATAAACTTTACATAGCATTGTTTATTTCCTGAGTATTGTTATTGTCTGCAGAGAGGAGACGGCCGATCAGAAAAATGTATTTCTAATCAAAAAATTGTTGTGTCAGGTAATGGTTCGAACTCGTATCCGAAAAGCCACGGCAGCCACAAACAATTTTAGAAACTCTCAAACTTCTTAAAGAACAGTAAAAGGGAAGAGACAACTTGAACATGTTTAAAGGTTAAAAAATTAAACGAAAACTTCCTTACAGGACTTTGATTAAGATGGGACATAACATTCGCGGCAGAGAAAACAGACTTTTTTTAAAAATTCATAACTCAGTCAAAAACAAACATTTTTCCAAAATATTTTTATTATTGTATACAATAATTTCTATAGAGAATTGAACAAATTACAAGAAAAAAAATTCAAAAAAATATATTTTTCACTCCAACATGGTTTTATAGAGCTCCAAACTGGCGGCAGAGAAAAAGCGGGGCCTCATGGTTGTCGCAAAAATAGTCCGATCTGGAAAAAAATTTTGTTTTTAAATCTGAACAAAATTGGTTATTGTATGACAGGAGCTTTTTTTTAAAACTTTTTTTCAATTTTTGGTGATGTTCCAAATTTGAAAGTGTGTTTTTTTCGATAAAAATATTGACTTTCAAAATTTTAAAAAAATCGAAAAAAATTCAAAAAAAAGCTCGTGTCATACGATAGCGAATCAAGTTTAAAAATATACAAAAAAAAAGAAAAATTCGTCAAAAAAAAAATTAACCCGCTAGTGCCGTAACCAGTGCGAAAAACATGGTTTCGAGATAAGCGATTTGTTCAAGGTTTGTGAACAAAGAAAAAAAAAAGGCCAAAATTAAAAATGCGCTCTCACTAATCCGGCTGTAACTTTTAACCCGTAGGGTAATTTTTCCATGAAATTTTTTTTCTTAGAATCTTCAGAATATTCACTAAAATTTCAAAAAACGGCCAATGTCATGTCTCTCGTTAAAGAGCTATTTTTTGTAAGAGTTCTTTGATGTTCCAAAAATTTTAAGTTACAACTATTTTTGTGCCAAAAAAGAGATAAGTCCGGCGTAAAGAACTCAAAGTGCATCTTTTGTTGTCAGTTTGAACTCTTTTTTAAAAATAATGCTAATTACAGTTATCGGTATGCTAGAACATATTAAACTAAATTCATTTTTTTTTTTGGTCCAAATAACATCAGTTTGCTCTCAAATGCTCGCTCACCATCGAATTAAACACTGTTAAAAAGAATACATTTTAAAAGTGAAATTATTCGTCTGCTCTTTGCTAATTTATTTTTTCAATTTCTTTAATACAAATTTGTTTCTTTAAATATTTTTTTTCTTTTGCAAATCTTTACCGTATTCCTTTGTGTATATTTATATATTTAATTTATTAAAATGCTATCAAAACAAAAAAGCAGTCATCATTTTTAAAAGAGATAATTTAACTTATTCTCTATAGCTTTAAACTTTATATATTGATTTTTGTGCTTTTTAAATTCCAACAATTTAAGCTTATTATTAGATATTTTTTAACCTACATATATTTGATTGAGGTTTGACATAATTTTGTGAACCAGATATTATGCTATTGTTTCTATTGTCTGATTGTATGATGATGCTTAGTGAGTAGAATGGAATCTTATGATCTTATGAATCGTAGATACGTTACATATTTTTATTCATTTTAAAAAGATCCGAAAATTCTTTAAAAAAATTTCCACATTTGTCTTTTTAGAGAGATTTTTATTATGAACATTAGCAAATAAAACAGTTTTTGGTTCAAACCAAAAAATTTTTTTTTCTTTTTATTGCAAAAATTTGACGTTCAACTGTTTAAGATGATTACACAACTTTTTTTTTTATTTTTATATGAGACCAACACTTTTTATTTTTGTCCCATTTCAACTATAAATTTAAAAAAAAAAACTTACGAGAAAATCACTTACCACATCATTAATTCCACGATTTGAGTTAAATCCTTGTCCACATGTTGCTGCAAACAGGCAGCACGTGCCTAAAAGCTGCACCAAAAGCTGCATTCTAAGATTTTAAGCAATTGCAACAATAACTTATTAAAAACAAACACAGTTTTTAAATTAAATAATTTAAAAAATAAATTTTGTTCACTTAAAACGTAACTTTTCTTTATTAAAATGTAAAAATTTCAATATATTTTGACACTTTTTTTTGTAATACTCGAATTGTCAGTAAATCGAAAAAAATGTACGTTATCTAGTTTAACTGAATTTTTTTCAAAAAATTTAAAATTCAAAACGCGTTTACACAGTCGCGCACGTCTTTGCGGTACGTATATGTCTTGTAAGTGAGTTCAACAACAATGTCGTTATGAACAAAAAAAAAAAATACACCTTAACTCAACACCAAAAATAACGTCTAGTCTGGTAAAAGTTCAACATTTAACTGAAAATCATTTACAACTGCAAAGGAATTTTAAGCGCAACTTCAGCTCGTTGTCTGTTGCTAACTTGGTCAAAACAAGAGTTTACCAGAAACAAAAAAAAAAAACTTTTCAAAACAAAAGAATTCAAATAAACGATGGCTTGGAAGAAGCAACGTCCGCGCGTATCTTAGTCGTATTTATAACTGAACTTTAGTAATTTTTTGGCCAAATGAGGTAGCTCAACGGCTTAAAGTTAAAGCCACGACAGCTAGCTGTTTGTTGCTGAAGAAGTAAAAGAAGACATTGAAGATGCTGCCAAGCTGACGCTGTAGCTTCTGCAATTGTTTTTTTAACTTGGCCAGCGTGAGTAAGCCACAAGCGCAAGAATGAGCGTGCAGTTAAAAATCGCAAAAAAATATTCACAATTTGTTAATCAAAGCGAGAGAAAGTGAATTAGTTAGATGCGCTACGCAACTTTGTTGCAAAGCCGTCATGTTGCTAGCAACATTATTGCTGATTATATGTTTTGGCATGATTATGTCTTAGCATGATTTTCAGCTACAAATAGATGGATAGATATAATGGTTTTCGGCTTGTTATACCTATTGTGTCATACCTATTTGTTTAAAGCAGTTCAATTGCTTTAGTTTTTTTTTTTTAGAAAATATTAATACAGTAAAACTTTCCTAACTCCAAACGTCAAGAGACCGGAATCATTTCGAATAACGAAAAATTCGAGTTATAGAGATCAAAACCTAAGAAAAATACTTCGAGAAATCACGAATAGACTAAGAGAAGTTCGAGTTAGGGAAGTTTCACTGTAGCTTAAATTAATAATTATAAAGAAATATATTTTTTAAAAGTTATTTTTTTAGAGCCTTATGCCAAATAATTCATGAAGTAACACGTTTGCTTCAACAACAAAGTTCTTTACAGAACAACCGATTTTTTCTTTGTTATAACTTAGAAGTCTGAAAAACTCTTTTTGTTGTCAATAGGCCATCTTGCGCCTACAAAATATTCATTTTTTTCTTGTTTTTAAGAATACTCACGGAGTAGAATGGGTGTTTAAAAAGCCATGCAATGAAAAAATAACTGTTGCTTAAGCTAATTGTTCTACCAAAGCAACACTTTCTTACCAGATAATAGACACTAGTGGATTTTCCGATTTTAAGTTATTTGCGGTTAAAGAGGAATAAAAGATATTAAGGTATCTATATTCCAATTTGCTTTATTTGTCCCCAACAATTTTCAGTCTTCATAAAATGTCTGGGTTTTAAAAAAAATATTCACCCCCAGTTTCATTATAAATCTACTTAAAAATAAATCAGGGCTAAATATAATATTCACTCATATTATCATATTGGTTTTAATTTGATTAAAAAAAACACATTTATTAGTAAAAGTTGAGTTTAAAATGGAAAAAAATTAAATTTGAAATGTAAAAGGTTGAATTTGGAGTAAAAAAACCTGTATATCGACACCTTAATATAGAAAGGACGTAACTCATAATTTTACAGCAAGATAAAAAAAAATCGTAATACTTAACTTCTTAAAATGTTATGTAATTAAAAATTATTTAATGCAGATAGTAATGAAAATCTTCAACAAATCCAGTATTTAAAACCATATTTCAGTTCTTTTAGTTTCATGGGGGGAAATCTAACAGAAAATGCAAAAAATACGATTTCGAAAAATTATGAGTTGAACTGAGATCTTACACTGAGAAAACTAAATTTTCAAAACAAGTAGAAACGTGCTACTTTTGAAAACATTTGGCGCCTGGGTGCAAAAAATCAAAGTGCATTCTTCAGTTAACGGGAGACGTGACATTGGTCGTTTTTTGAAATTTTTTTTTATAATTTTGTATTTTTGGAAATATTCTTAAGATTCTAAGAAAAAAATTTCATTATTCTTTTCAAAATTCTTACGGGTTCAAAAGTTACAGCAGGATTAGTAAGAGCGCATTTTTATTTTTCCCTGCATTTTTCTTTTTTCACAAACTTTGAACGTGTTTATCTCGAAACTATGTTTTTTGTACTAGTTGCGGCACTAGTGGGTTCATTTTTTGACGAATTTTTTTTTTTTTTTATATCTTTATACCCCCACGCATACTGCGTAAGGGGTACATTAATTTTGTCACGACGTGTGTAACACCCAAAAGGAAACGTGGTAGGAATGGAAAAGTATATATATTCTTGATCAGCATCACCACCTGAGTTGATTTAGCCATGTCCGTCTGTCTGTCCGTCTATCCGTCTGTCCGTCTGTCTGTCGACACAATTACAGCCGTAATTTTGAAGATATCGTAATGAAATTCGATATTTAAGCTTTTTTTTAAAAAACTAAGGTCAAGTTCGAGAATGGGCTAAATCGGATGAAAACCACGCCTACCTCCCATACAACCCCAAAATTGAAAACTCTGCAAAGAAGCTAATATTAAAGCTACAATACTAAAATTTGGTATATGTATATTTTATGTCAAATCTAAGATGTCATAGAAAAATTAGCGTTATCCACCCACTAACAGGCCCACCTGCCATACAACCCCAAAATTGAAATATCTATAAAGAGACTAATATTAAAGTTACAAGACGGAAACTCGGTATTTGTGTTTTTATTGTCAAAAGTGAGGTGTGTTAGAAAAATGGGCGTCATCCACCCACTAACACGCCCACCTCCCATACAACCCCAAAATTGAACAATCTATAAAGAGGCTAATATTAAAGTTACAAGATGGAAACTCGGTATTTGTGTATTTAATGTCAAAACTAAGGTGTGTTATAAAAATGGGTGTCATCCACCAATTAACACGCCCACCTCCCATACAACCCCAAAATTGAAAAATCTATAAATCTATAATTCTATGTCGAAACTGAGGTATGCTAGAAAAATGGGCGTCATACACAATCTAACACGCCCACCTCCCATACAACCCCAAAATTTAAAACTTTATAAAAAGGCCAAAAAGCTCTCCAATTTAAGATTCTTCCAACCTTAAGAATCGGCCGTGAGGGTATTTTAACTTCGGCCAAGTCGAAGATATAGCTTACTAGTTTTCATTTGATTCGCTTTCGAGCTTTTTCAAACTTTTTTCGATTTTATGAATTTTTAAAGTCAATATTTTGTTCAAAAAACGCACTTTCAAATTTGGAACATCACCGAAAATTGAAAACAGCTCCTGTCATTCGATAACCAATTTTGTTAAGATTTAAAAAAGTCATTTTTTTTGCAGATCGGACAATTTTTGCGCCTCTCAGCGCTGCGACCACGCCAGTTTGGAGCTCTATAAAAACATGTTGGAAGAATTTTTTCTTGTAATTTGTTCAATTCTAACAAAAAAAATGTTTGTTTTCTCTGCCGCGAATGTTATGTCCCTCCTTGAGGGTTGTAGTTGAGTACTCTACCTACGCAAATAAAAAAAAAAAACAAAACAAAAATATTGGCATGCGTTGAAAAACAAATTTACAAAAAAACCCTCTTTTTGACAGAAATTCTTAGCCGCAAAAAAAAAAATATATAAAATTTTCACGGCTTTTTATAGGTAGAGTCTATGAAGATGACAATGAATCAAAATTCATCGAAATCGATCAAGCAGAACTCGAGATATCTTAGAAACCAATTCGAAAAAATATGTTTCGAGAAACACGCGTTTAGATTTTCTTCTATGAAAGATAATATCTTATATATTAATACGTGAACATTAAAGTTTGTCGTACGCTTTTTTGGTATTAATTAAAACTCAAAATTAATGAAACTTATATCATTCGAAAGGTTTTGTTGCCCAGATGTGCAGAATGTATATATAAATGATATATCTGATAGAGGGGGTTCCCAACCTTCTAAGAGAGAAATTAAATTTTTGAGAAAAAATCTGCTCTTTGATTGATATGAACTTTGGTTGGAGGAGAGTTCTTAAGAATTTTTTTAAAAGAAACAATTTCTTAAAAAATTGTAGTTTTATGCATTCATCAATTGTTAAATTTGTAAAAAAATGTGTTTTGAACTCAAAAATTTAATTTTCCATGTGAATATCTTGGTCGGAATATTACGGTTTTTAAATTTTTTTCATTTTTTCTAAAAGTTTGATAAATTTTCTTTTAAATGTGTTAAAAATTACAGCAAATTTCTAACCAAAAGTATTTTAAATGAATTTTCTTAATATTGTCGATAGTTGTTTAGCGTGTGTTTCACCAAATGCCAAGAGAGAGAAAAAAGTGTCCCAAATTGAATATTCTAAATTCTGAAGCAAATATCTCCGCCATCTTTCAATAGATTTTATTTATTTTTTTTTTGTATTTAAGTCTTATCAGTTAACTTAAAAAAAACTATTTATATTTAAATTATTCCTTTTAAAAAAAGACCACTAAATTTGATTTATTCTTAAAATATGGGGTAAAAATGATTTTTGTTGTAAAAAAACAAAAACTCAAAATTACATTTTTGATTTTCTTTCAAAGTCTCTACCGAATTTTAGGTGAATTTATTTTGTCTTGACACTAAATTAATAAACTGTTTGTGCCATCAAAAAATCAAGGCATACCCCCTATGATTTCTTTGACAAAATTAATTTTTTTAAAATGTTGTTTTTCTGTTTTGAACAAAATAATAAAATAAAAAAATAATTTTTTTGAAGAAAATAGCTTTATATCTCCAATCAATTAAGAGTTATAGCCTCGAACTTATTTTTATCATCTCGCATATAATTATAAATAGGCAATCAATAAATTGGTCGAATTTCGACCCCCGGCGATACTAGTTATTATAAATAGGCAATCAATAAATTGGTCGAATTTCGACCCCAGGCGATACTAGTTATTATAAATAGGCAACCAATAAATTGGTCGAATTTCGACCTCAGGCGATACTGGTAATTGTAAATATGCAAACAGAAAACTTGTCGAGTTTTTTGATTAAATAAAAAAGAGTTCATATAAAACATATATGAAAATCATAAAAAATTGTATGGGAGCCCCCATATGAAGGGGTCAGAGGAGATGGCTTCCAAGGCAAACAATGATCCTCTTGATAAAGTAATGGAGGTCGGTCATATTGATTTCATTAAGAGTGGGGGGTTAGGGTTCAGCCTACCCTGTAGCTCGAAAACCTAGGGTGACCCGAAAATTTTGACTTCAGATTCGAATTTAGCGAAACTTCTTTAACGATTTGTGAAACTTCTTGGGATTTTTAAAAACTTCAGTTTTGTTGTACAGTGTAATTACTTATCTTTTGGTTTTAAAAAATTTCAATACAAAAAAAATACAAAAAATGGCATAAACTTCAAAAGAGCTCTGAGTAGATTCGTTCGTAAAAAACCCATTCGTTCTTTATGTGACAATTTTATTATTTGTAAAGATGAGATTTAATGTTCCCATGAGAGAAGATCCCATGAGATGTTCCCATGAAACATTTTTAAAGTGATTATAACTCACTTCGATTTTCACTCGAGCCATATGAAGTTTAATTTTCAAAAATGTTTGTGAAATGTAACTAGTACCTTATATGATAAATATAATGATATGTTTATTAAATAAAACACTTGAAAAGGTCAAATGACTGAACTTAATATTATAAAAAATAATATAAAAAAGTGTATCCTTAACAAACATAAAAGCCCCCTTTATAAAGAAGCTCACTCTCCCGCACCATAAAGAGTTTATATGGTGCAATCTTGACCGCTGCGGTAGATGTAAATTTTTCCCACACAAGTAATTAACTAAATTTTTATTAAGTGCTTTGAATTCATTAATAAACATAAAAAGTGGCGAAAATAAAAAATTAATTGTAGCTTATGTAAGCATAACACTAAATATATGCCAAAAATAAAAAATATAGACACACAAAATATTCACACTGTTTCAAAAAAAAAAAAAAAAACATCAGCAAGCTGATAGTAAGCTATTGCTTTGCCTGTTGTTTAGCAAACATAAAAAAAAAAATTTTAAATAAACCAAAAAATTGCCGTCAGCACAGACGCCACTCCAACTTAAGGTCGTTTGTAGCGGAAAAACGTAAAAAATCCATAACAATTGATAGTAAAAAAAGGTCTACATACTGAGCATTAAAAATTTAAACAATTATTTGTAAAACACTTAAAACTGAAAAAATTCAATGAAACTATTTGCAGCTTCTGCAAAATATTAAACATGATTATTAAAAATTACTAACCTTGATTTTGACTAATATTCCAAAAGATGAGGGGGTGGTTGTAAATTTATGACATTAAATTTTGTGTGATATTCAAGTGATATTTATACAATGTTTCTTGCAGTTGTTGTAAAAGAAATATTGCTCATGCAAAACTTAACATAAGCACTCAAGTCACATTCTTGAGATAAAGAAAAATTCAAAAAAAATTTTAACAACAAATATAAAAAAAAATAGCAACGACCTTTCGCAATTGTTTTGGTCGGATTACAAATATTGTAGCTATGTGTTAAGCGCACTATTTTATTTTGTTTTATTATTTCTTTATTTATAAAAACAAACAATATGCATGCAAAAACGTGCTCCACGGTACAAAAAGCCATTTTAATACATTTGAAAAACTTTTGACCAACAACAATAAATCGGTTTAAGGTGGCTGGCTTCATGCAGCTTTTATTGCGTTACATTGAAGATGGCATGATTTGAAGTTTATTTTTTTTTTATTTCTTTCTGAGAAATGAGATGTGCTACGATGTCAACACAATGTGAAATAAAATATTTTATCTAAACCTACAATTAGATGGTTTTAATTTTCACAAAACCAACGATGAAGGTTAACTTAAACATTAAAAAAAAAAAAACATAAAAGCGGAATTAACTGAAAAAATGAAGTTGAAGCATGAAGTTAAATTCAATCGATAGTGTTGAAAGTGTTTCTAGTAGATCGCTAGTCAATTGTGTTGTGAGGTATTGAAAGTTATTGAAATTTATGGATTAAACGGCTATTAAAAAAATACTGTTTTTATTAAAACAAACCAATAATAGTGATTAAAATATTATAAAATTCAAAAAGTGAAGTTTTGTATCTGTGTCAACGTTATTTCAGGCAAGGAAGTTCAAAGACAAACTAGCAATTTTTGAGTGCATCTATTTAAACCAAGGTTAACTGAGCTACATTTTTAAACTGACGATGCGTTAAATTTGAAGTTAAACGTTCTCCTTCAAAAATATTTTAAACAAAATTTATTTATGTCTTCAAACAAGCTTATCTGTTGAATCATGACATATCAAACTAATCAAATAACAATAAATCTATGTTTATTAAACTCTTGACCGTTTTACAAATCATAAGCATGCAAACTTAAAATTTATTTTTGAATTCATTAACTTATGAGAGCATTTTTTATGCATTATAATCGTGGCAACAACGCTGTTTTAACATGAGATGCAAGCTATTAATTTATTTAAAATTTTTTTTTAAATTTTCAAAATTTTTTAGTCACACTGGGTAGTAGTTGAAAGATTTTTGCGTAGCTGATCACGAATCTGAAGTCAAACTTTTAAAATTTTCACCCTTAAATCTTAAAACTTAAATCTTAAATCTTAAATCTTAAATCTTAAATCTTAAATCTTAAATCTTAAATCTTAAATCTTAAATCTTAAATCTTAAATCTTAAATCTTAAATCTTAAATCTTAAATCTTAAATCTTAAATCTTAAATCTTAAATCTTAAATCTTAAATCTTAAATCTTAAATCTTAAATCTTAAATCTTAAATCTTAAATCTTAAATCTTAAATCTTAAATCTTAAATCTTAAATCTTAAATCTTAAATCTTAAATCTTAAATCTTAAATCTTAAATCTTAAATCTTAAATCTTAAATCTTAAATCTTAAATCTTAAATCTTAAATCTTAAATCTTAAATCTTAAATCTTAAATCTTAAATCTTAAATCTTAAATCTTAAATCTTAAATCTTAAATCTTAAATCTTAAATCTTAAATCTTAAATCTTAAATCTTAAATCTTAAATCTTAAATCTTAAATCTTAAATCTTAAATCTTAAATCTTAAATCTTAAATCTTAAATCTTAAATCTTAAATCTTAAATCTTAAATCTTAAATCTTAAATCTTAAATCTTAAATCTTAAATCTTAAATCTTAAATCTTAAATCTTAAATCTTAAATCTTAAATCTTAAATCTTAAATCTTAAATCTTAAATCTTAAATCTTAAATCTTAAATCTTAAATCTTAAATCTTAAATCTTAAATCTTAAATCTTAAATCTTAAATCTTAAATCTTAAATCTTAAATCTTAAATCTTAAATCTTAAATCTTAAATCTTAAATCTTAAATCTTAAATCTTAAATCTTAAATCTTAAATCTTAAATCTTAAATCTTAAATCTTAAATCTTAAATCTTAAATCTTAAATCTTAAATCTTAAATCTTAAATCTTAAATCTTAAATCTTAAATCTTAAATCTTAAATCTTAAATCTTAAATCTTAAATCTTAAATCTTAAATCTTAAATCTTAAATCTTAAATCTTAAATCTTAAATCTTAAATCTTAAATCTTAAATCTTAAATCTTAAATCTTAAATCTTAAATCTTAAATCTTAAATCTTAAATCTTAAATCTTAAATCTTAAATCTTAAATCTTAAATCTTAAATCTTAAATCTTAAATCTTAAATCTTAAATCTTAAATCTTAAATCTTAAATCTTAAATCTTAAATCTTAAATCTTAAATCTTAAATCTTAAATCTTAAATCTTAAATCTTAAACCTTAAATCTTAAATCTTAAATCTTAGATCTTAGTTTTTAAATCTAAGATCTAATCCTGATCTTAAATCCTGAATCCTAGTATCGTGCACATTGCATTTTGCATGTGAAATCTTGCATCTTGTATCTTGTATCTTGTTTCTTATATCTTGTATCTTGTATCTTGTATCTTGTATCTTGTATCTTGTATCTTGTATCTTGTATCTTGTATCTTGTATCTTGTATCTTGTATCTTGTATCTTGTATCTTGTATCTTGTATCTTGTATCTTGTATCTTGTATCTTGTATCTTGTATCTTGTATCTTGTATCTTGTATCTTGTATCTTGTATCTTGTATCTTGTATCTTGTATCTTGTATCTTGTATCTTGTATCTTGTATCTTGTATCTTGTATCTTGTATCTTGTATCTTGTATCTTGTATCTTGTTTCTTGTATCTTGTATCTTGTATCTTGTATCTTGTATCTTGTATCTTGTATCTTGTATCTTGTATCTTGTATCTTGTATCTTGTATCTTGTATCTTGTATCTTGTATCTTGTATCTTGTATCTTGTATCTTGTATCTTGTATCTTGTATCTTGTATCTTGTATCTTGTATCTTGTATCTTGTATCTTGTATCTTGTATCTTGTATCTTGTGTCTTGTATCTTGTATCTTGTATCTTGTATCTTGTATCTTGTATCTTGTATCTTGTATCTTGTATCTTGTATCTTGTATCTTGTATCTTGTATCTTGTATCTTGTATCTTGTATCTTGTATCTTGTATCTTGTATCTTGTATCTTGTATCTTGTATCTTGTATCTTGTATCTTGTATCTTGTATCTTGTATCTTGTATCTTGTATCTTGTATCTTGTATCTTGTATCTTGTATCTTGTATCTTGTATATTGTATCTTGTATCTTGTATCTTGTATCTTGTATCTTGTATCTTGTATCTTGTATCTTGTATCTTGTATCTTGTATCTTGTATCTTGTATCTTGTATCTTGTATCTTGTATCTTGTATCTTGTATCTTGTATCTTGTATCTTGTATCTTGTATCTTGTATCTTGTATCTTGTATCTTGTATCTTGTATCTTGTATCTTGTATCTTGTATCTTGTATCTTGTATCTTGTATCTTGTATCTTGTGTCTTGTATCTTGTATCTTGTATCTTGTATCTTGTATCTTGTATCTTGTATCTTGTATCTTGTATCTTGTATCTTGTGTCTTGTATCTTGTATCTTGTATCTTGTATCTTGTATCTTGTATCTTGTATCTTGTATCTTGTATCTTGTATCTTGTATCTTGTATCTTGTATCTTGTATCTTGTATCTTGTATCTTGTATCTTGTATCTTGTATCTTGTATCTTGTATCTTGTATCTTGTATCTTGTATCTTGTATCTTGTATCTTGTATCTTGTATCTTGTATCTTGTATCTTGTGTCTTGTATCTTGTATCTTGTATCTTGTATCTTGTATCTTGTATCTTGTATCTTGTATCTTGTATCTTGTATCTTGTATCTTGTATCTTGTATCTTGTATCTTGTATCTTGTATCTTGTATCTTGTATCTTGTATCTTGTATCTTGTATCTTGTATATTGTATCTTGTATCTTGTATCTTGTATCTTGTATCTTGTATCTTGTATCTTGTATCTTGTTTCTTGTATCTTGTATCTTGTATCTTGTATCTTGTATCTTGTATCTTGTATCTTGTATCTTGTATCTTGTATCTTGTATCTTGTATCTTGTATCTTGTATCTTGTATCTTGTATCTTGTATCTTGTATCTTGTATCTTGTATCTTGTATCTTGGATCTTGTATCTTGTATCTTGTATCTTGTATCTTGTATCTTGTATCTTGTATCTTGTATCTTGTATCTTGTATCTTGTATCTTGTATCTTGTATCTTGTATCTTGTATCTTGTATCTTGTATCTTGTATCTTGTATCTTGTATATTGTATCTTGTATCTTGTATCTTGTATCTTGTATCTTGTATCTTGTATCTTGTATCTTGTATCTTGTATCTTGTGTCTTGTATCTTGTATCTTGTATCTTGTATCTTGTATCTTGTATCTTGTATCTTGTATCTTGTATCTTGTATCTTGTATCTTGTATCTTGTATCTTGTATCTTGTATCTTGTATCTTGTATCTTGGATCTTGTATCTTGTATCTTGTATCTTGTATCTTGTATCTTGTATCTTGTATCTTGTATCTTGTATCTTGTATCTTGTATCTTGTATCTTGTATCTTGTATCTTGTATCTTGTATCTTGTATCTTGTATCTTGTATCTTGTATCTTGTATCTTGTATCTTGTATCTTGTATCTTGTATCTTGTATCTTGTATCTTGTATCTTGTATCTTGTATCTTGTATCTTGTGTCTTGTATCTTGTATCTTGTATCTTGTATCTTGTATCTTGTATCTTGTATCTTGTATCTTGTATCTTGTATCTTGTATCTTGTATCTTGTATCTTGTATCTTGTATCTTGTATCTTGTATCTTGTATCTTGTATCTTGTATCTTGTATCTTGTATCTTGTATCTTGTATCTTGTATCTTGTATCTTGTATCTTGTGTCTTGTATCTTGTATCTTGTATCTTGTATCTTGTATCTTGTATCTTGTATCTTGTATCTTGTATCTTGTATCTTGTATCTTGTATCTTGTATCTTGTATCTTGTATCTTGTATCTTGTATCTTGTATCTTGTATCTTGTATCTTGTATCTTGTATCTTGTATCTTGTATCTTGTATCTTGTATCTTGTATCTTGTATCTTGTATCTTGTATCTTGTATCTTGTATCTTGTATCTTGTATCTTGTATCTTGTATCTTGTATCTTGTATCTTGTATCTTGTATCTTGTATCTTGTATCTTGTATCTTGTATCTTGTATCTTGTATCTTGTATCTTGTATCTTGTATCTTGTATCTTGTATCTTGTATCTTGTATCTTGTATCTTGTATCTTGTATCTTGTATCTTGTATCTTGTATCTTGTATCTTGTATCTTGTATCTTGTATCTTGTATCTTGTATCTTGTATCTTGTATCTTGTATCTTGTATCTTGTATCTTGTATCTTGTATCTTGTATCTTGTATCTTGTATCTTGTATCTTGTATCTTGTATCTTGTATCTTGTATCTTGTATCTTGTATCTTGTATCTTGTATCTTGTATCTTGTATCTTGTATCTTGTATCTTGTATATTGTATCTTGTATCTTGTATCTTGTATCTTGTATCTTGTATCTTGTATCTTGTATCTTGTATCTTGTATCTTGTATCTTGTATCTTGTATCTTGTATATTGTATCTTGTATCTTGTATCTTGTATCTTGTATCTTGTATCTTGTATCTTGTATCTTGTATCTTGTTTCTTGTATCTTGTATCTTGTATCTTGTATCTTGTATCTTGTATCTTGTATCTTGTATCTTGTATCTTGTATCTTGTATCTTGTATCTTGTATCTTGTATCTTGTATCTTGTATCTTGTATCTTGTATCTTGTATCTTGTATCTTGTATCTTGTATCTTGTATCTTGTATCTTGTATCTTGTATCTTGTATCTTGTATCTTGTATCTTGTATCTTGTATCTTGTATCTTGTATCTTGTATCTTGTATCTTGTATCTTGTATCTTGTATCTTGTATCTTGTATCTTGTATCTTGTATCTTGTATCTATTGCTTCATTAAAAAAAATGTATATAACAGATAAAAATAAAATAAAATTATAAATTAATTATGTTTGAATTTTTTTAAATTAAGTAAAAAATTCTTAAGCAAGTCGTTTTTATAAAGCTTTTCAAATATTTTGCTTGAGCATATACCGGTTGTTTAGTTTAATCTTTAATTCATAGAAAAAATTAAATAGCGTTATGAGCTTATCAGTTTGTATTGAATTTATTTGCAAAAAAATATTAAATACATCAGTACAAATTTAAAGCTTCACTGCAAAACAACTGCAAGAAGATTACTTAAAGGAAAAAGTTCAAGATGTATTCATATAAAATACTCACTTTTGTTAGCGTTGTGCTGATGCTACTGGTAAGTTGCTGGCAATTTCTATTTCTTCTACCACTATAAATTAAAAATATTTATCCTTTATACATTAGCTGACAGCTGTTAGAGCACAAATTCAGAGAGAACTTATATACTTCGGCAACCCTTTTTTACATCCACCAGATATAACTAGAACACCAACGCAATTAAAAACTGGTAATCTCAAACAAGAAAGCGCACCAGCTTTTACTGTAGATGCATCGGTTAAAGCGGAACTAGAGCAGAGCAACGAACCTGTTATTAGAACATTTTTAGATGAGAACGGTAACAATCATACGGAAATTTATACGAAAAATGAGAATGGCACCATTACCAAAATGCAAAGTGGTTTCATTTCGTTGGATGATTTGAGCAAAAATGATAATATAATACCAGGTGTAGGCAAAGTGCCAGTAGATTTGATCTTGCAGGGATCGGGAGTGGTTAACACTATATCTAAAGATGAAGATGTACAACAATATAATATGTTTCGTCTTCAGTTCAAACCTGCTGACACTATGGATGGCAACATACCAATCAGCGCTAGTGAAGCAATAACGTCGACAACTACAGCACGTACAACAACAACAACAACACCAACACCAACACCAACAAGAACAACTACAAGTACCAAAGTCAGAGAGCCCAACAGCATCGCAGATACAATATTTTCAAAATTAAATAGAATTTTTGATAATTATCCTATAATATCGCTCTTAAGTCGCCAGGAATTTTTCGCAAGACCTTCTTCTAATCTTTTCAATCCGTCTAGTTTTAATTTGTTCGACTTGAATGAGGAAGAACAGCAACAAGAGCCGAACAGACAGTTTAAGGAAACACGCATAGCTTCTGATGGTAAAACTGTTGTAACGGTCTATATTTGGCCTTCATTTAACAGTCTCATTTATGCTCGCTCACCATTTACTGAGACAATAGTACGAACAAGAGCTGGAAGCCACTTAGTGACAAAGGCTTATCAACTGTTAAACGCCTATCAAGTAAGTATTTATGCCACTGATGGCTTGACTGTGGGACGATTTTATAGTAGGATGTAAATATAAGGTAGTACTTAAATATATGTAGGTTGATTTATCCTGATGAAAATGAAGGCGAATTAAAAAACTACATATTAACTATTAATTAATATTATTTTTTTAATAAATTTGTACTTTGCTGAATATTCAAATGTGTTTTATTGTAAGAAATAATATTCTTTGAATGAATCTAATTATAGCTTCATCAGGTTATAACCTGAGAAAGCTGATACAAAAAACTTCTGGAAATCCGAGTACTATTGGCTCAAGAGAAAACCGATTCCATTCCATTCTAAAATCTAATTTGCTTGTCAAAATAAATGTTCAGTTTAAATGCAAAGATTTTGTAATTTTCTTGAAATCGCAGCTAATTGCTCAAAGAGCTTTCCCCAAAGTTTTTGGAAAGTTCTGGGGAAAGAAAAATACTCTTAAGGTAATTTCAGACAACACTACATGTCTATCCGACATGTAGTTCGTAAAAATATCGGAATTTGCTTGATCAGCTCTTATACACACTACATGTGAAATAGAAATTATTAATTTTCAGCGCTCAAAGAGAAGCCTACGGAGAATAAGAACCTTATAAGGTATACGGTTCTCATAAGAACCCAACGAAAAAAGCAGAGTCATTGCTCTTTTGTACCTGGTTCCGTGACAATAGTATTTAACCTATCATAGTACAGATTCGATATGAATCACAAGGGACAGGCACCTTGTGCTTGTCGCGGGGCAGTTTTCATTTAATTCAGCCTGGTTAAACTATTTTATTGATCCCAACATCTCAGCGGGAGTGTGCCAGACTGGAATGCAGAGGACTTGGGTTCGTTTCCTGACTATGTAAGTATCAAAAAATTTGAATTTAATAACTGAAATTATAATTCTCATGTATCATTTCAACTGCTTGAACAAAAATAACCCTTGAAATAAGTTCACTTGCAATCTTCAAAACAATTTGTCTGAAAAGGCTTATTCTGGAATTGTCAGGGATTGAACCCACTAGGTAAGTCGAGTATTAAACGCCAGCAGCTAACTGCAACATGTCGGATGGACCGACAGAAAAATTAAAATCATTTGATTTTCGTACAACAGGTTGGATGAATATGTAGGTTTAGCTGTCAAGCAACGTTCATGTCATCGGACACGCAATATGCAAAGAACTTGTAGTATTGTCTGAAACTCTCTTTTCATAAAGTAACAACACACTGAGGATGCTGACGGTGGAGCGGTTGTCGCTGAGCAGTGGCGTAGATAGCTTTTGGTTCTGGGAGGAGTCCATAAAAATTTATGACCTGTCATACGCTAAGTTAAGTAAATACATACTTGTTAGAGTACTCATGAAATGTATGGAATTTTCAAAAGTGAAATTTTTTTGCTCCCCGCGAACTAGAGAATGGGTGCTTAAAATAAGATATGCAAAATTAGACCTGATCTGGTCTGCACAGAAATTTTTTAATTCAATCTCAAATAGAGATTTTCGTTTTTATACATAAAAATAATAATAGAAAATTATAAAAAAAGAAAGGAGTTTATAGTTGAATATGAAACACGGTTATTTTAAATTTTGTTTTGTAGAAACGCAAATGCATTCATTTTCTGTTTTAAAATTGTTTGTTTAATTTTAAAGTATTTTTTCTTCTCAGTGTATTTTTAATTTCATTTCAGCTCAGTTCATGAAAAAAGTTGCAGGTGAAATGTTTTCGTGTTTATTTTAAGCACTGGTTTTTCTGTCCAGTTTCACCGAAATCTCCAAAGAATGTAATTAAACTAAAAAGAGACTTTGAAAACTCATCTTTGTTATGATGATTCCATTAAAAAATTTTATAAAAAATTAGTACTTTTTTTGACAAAGTTATCATGAAAACATATCTTAAATATTTTCTAAACATAAAATTCTTTCGATTATCGCAAAACAACTTTTAACTTAATAGAATCAATTAACAACAACTTTCATATTTGGCGCATGGCTCTGGGGGGAGGGGATTCGGACCCGTGGACCGCCCCCATATCTACGCCACTGTCGCTGAGGCTGACTTATTCAAAAAAATGTCTATTGATTTAAATCATAGCGAAGATTCATTATTTTTTTTAATATTTGAATATGTTTTCATATTCCCATTTTTATTTATTGTTAATGAATACAATCCAATAAAAACTTTTTAAAATAAAAATAAAAGGTCATATTGTTATTCTAAATGTAGTTATAAATTATCTATAAGATGTACAGCATTATCTGTAAAACAAAAAATCCCAATATTATTCATTAAATTTTGTATTCTAAACTGATAAGGATTTCTTAAAGCAATCACTATTCCAATTTTAAGTGGTTTACTGAGGCTGATTAAAAGTAAAGCAGAATTCAATATTGCACAGCCATGTTTATACAAGTAGCACACATTTTAATAATCATCTTTACAAGATTAGTTTATTTCAAGTTTTGCTTTAAAATGTTATATTTTTGAAGGTAAGAAAATTATTTAAAAACTTAGAAAAAATTATTTACAGGTTCAAAAAAATTAAAAAAAGGATTTATCCACCCCCCGTTTGACATCAATTGGGGTTTCAGACAAAGGAATTTCCTATAGTGAGGACTTTCATTACAAGGCAACACTTAAGGGTCAGCGGACGATCTTCACATGGCAACGTGTCTGACTGCCTAAACATTGCGAGGCCAGCATTTCCACATGACAAAATCATCTCAAGTCGACACAAACTTCCACGTGCTGTTTGAGCATACTGGCAATCGTTAGGTTGAATGCTTTTCTGTTGCCAAGCCATGCATTCCTTTGGAAGTTTTATATGCTTTTGTGTTTTAAATATGAAAGATACTCCACCATTTTTAATCGCAGCATAATATTCATGTCCAAGTTACGACTTGAAATCCACTTTGCTCGACGTTTCGTCGTTCATGATCACGTAGTCATATTTATGTCAGGTACTCGTGATACGGTCTCATTTCGCAAGCCTTCTTATTAGCTTCAGCGTTTTTTTTTTCCTCTGACCTATCGGAAACTTTTTGTACTTTATAATTTACTTACTTTATAATTACTTAGGTTGTACAATTTTTTAATCCGTCGAACAGTTGATTTTGATGTTCCCGCTGCATGACGTAGTGAATATATTTAGATTCTTCGAAATTAGCCGTTTTACTTTTTTAGTAATCGCTTAATTCTCTGGAGCACTTTTCCGGATTTCTTTGATAAACTCTTTGTATCTCAAAAGAAGATTTTTACTTGCTTTGATAACATATATATTATGTTAGGTTCAATGTAGCTTACCCTAGGTTAGAATCGATTGTGATGCTTTTCAGAACACATCTATTACAGGTACCTCTAGAGTCTAACCGATTTTGACAATTTTTAGATAGTAATGTCAACTCTATTTTACTAGCCTTCTGACCAAAATACCCATCTGAAGATCGGCCAACTTTTGTATATACCTTACATACAATATCATGTCAAACATGAATAAGGGTCCAAAGGAGGACTTATACCTAAGTACTGGCTGATTTTAATTATTCTTAATTAGTTTCACAGTTGACTACGCATTCGAAATTTCATTATAATGGAAGTACTCCTTCTATGTTTGTCCTAGTTCCCCAAATAAAAAACAGCTTCAACGAAACTAAGAACAGAGAGCAAATATCCTTTAGTCTGAAGACTGTTACCGCAAAGGAAACTAAAATTGACAAAAGGGGTATTATCTATGCATAGCATATCGCAAACTAAATATAAAACAGACACAACTCAAAAATCATACCCTTTCAGGAGAAGCGATAAATAAAACTCTTTGGTTGAAACTGCAGAAGAAAAGTAATGTTTATTTAAACTAAATGAAGAAAATAATGAAAGAGATAGTGAGATATGTGTTTTGTGAATTGATTTACACCTTAAAGTCGTTATCGAAAAATTTTGAGTTGTGACTGTTTTGTATTTAGTGTGCGATATGATGTTGCACGATGCAAGAGTAGAAAATATACAATCCATTAACCATTCAATCTATTGTACGAAATATACACTTAATATTCTTTCACCGTGCAACCTGTGGTGACCGTGGCATGTAGGTTAAGTGTGTGGCTTAGCATGCTCGGAGCCCGGGTTCGATCCCCAGCCGCGGCGAAAAGTTTTTCAATACAAAATTTTTCTGATCGGTCCCACCTCTCTGCAGACAATGGCAAACCTCAGAGAGTAAATAATGCCATGTAAAGCTTCTTGAGAACATGAACTTTAGCCGTTCGGAGTCGGCATAAAACATGTAGGTCCAGTTCTCGGTCAATTGTGTGCAAACATTTAATAACACACACAACACAATTGATCATAAGAAGCTCGGTCAAAGTCGTTTCAAGGGCTGAAATGGCCAATTTTGTTTTTTTGTTTTGTTTGATAGCATGAAGTATATGCTTTTCTAAACTACCAGAGATACATATTTTCAGAATAGAATTTCAGAAATCAAAAATCCAATTAAAAAAATATCCAAAATGCAATACAAACTAACTATTTATGAATGTATTTTAAAAATTAACTTTATTAGTTCCTTACTATCTTACTGAAAACTTTATTTTATTAATTACAAATTTAATAAAAAAAATAAAACAAAATTAATGAAAATTATGCAATGAATTATTCGAAAATATCAAATAACTCTACTCGAAAAACCCGGCTTATCGAATAACCCGACTTTGCTTATCTCAAAAAAAAAAAATTAAATAAAAAACTGGTTTCTGGAATAGCCCGAAACAGAGTTTGACCCGAAACAGAGTTTTACCCGAAACAGAGTTTGTATTTCTGGCGTAGGGAGCACTAATCATTGTCAATAAATTCTGACAGAACAATTTGGAAACCCCAGTAAAATTATAAGGCCAGTTCGTAAAGTGACCTACCGTTAGATTCAGACATCTTTGGTTATTTGTAACAAGATGTTTTGACCGTAAAAATTATATGTTCTCGTAGCATATCCCATATGTTGAATTGTTGAAAAATATACATAAGTGAAAATATTTTTTTAAAAACTGATTTCGGTCAAAAATTTTTGTTTTTTCACTATAGGCTAGAAATGTACGTAGCAACTGGGGCTGCCAGATTTTAATCAGGATTTTGCAAAAAAAAAATCCGGACACAAATTAAATAATCGGGTCAAAATTTTATGCATTTCGCTCGGTTTCTTGTTTTCTAGATGTATGTATATTAAGGCGGGTCGAATTGTGTGGACATTTTTTTCACAGTTCGGCTCAGAGATTCATATTATTTTAAAATATTTTTATTTAGAAACCATACAGTTTTGGTAAATGACCCAATAAAGGACGCAATCCTTTGGATTTTTGGAAATAGATACTAATATAAAAAAAATTTTTTTACACATGTATTTTTTGTAGGATAATTAGAGTCGTAAGATTTTATTCAGTATAATTTGATAACACTGAATACGAAAACACTCTTAACAATTTTTTCCAGTACCTTATAATTTTTTAGACAATTTCTTGAGGAATTCAAAAATCAAGTATTTTTATTAATATAAATAGTTATCTTGATTGAGATTGTTTTTTATATGACTTAATCGTTTCAAACTATTGAATTTGATAGATGTAAAAGAAGTCTTCGAAAAGTACATTAAAGGAATATTACTAAATTAAACTGCCTTTATAAATAATTTAAGCAGTCTTTTAAAAAAAATATATAGTTCGCATATTTGTTTCTTTTTCTCTTTCACTAATTTGGTTACTCGTACTGATCGAAAATAATCGATATTGAATGAAACCACGAATATCTCTCATACAAAGTGATATCATCGAAACGGAAAATCTCTTAAAAATTCATAAAAATTAATATATTGATCTCAAATTTCTCACATAAGCTTAAATTGAGGAGTTTACACAGATCGAATTGTTGGGATATCGAAAAAGTCTTAATTTTGTCAGACATTTTTTATAAACAAACCAATTATGCAAAATTATGCTCCACAGGATATATTTGCAAAAAAAAAATCTCATAAAACAAAAAAAAATGTTGATTTCAAATTTGGACTTGTCTGGTTTTGAAAGTTAGAAATGAATCAAAATTTATATTCCGCCGTTCTCAAAAGTTAGAGGAAATCATTAAAATAAATAACGACATTGACGACACAATTTATGATATTGACGACTCAATTCACGAAACCATTGTGTCGACAATCAAAAAGGACGTGAAGTGGACGAACACTGTTTGGAATCAAACATAATTTAAAACATACAAAAAACAATCTAAATCAAGAGCTTGCTAATTTTATTGACAAAGAACTTAATCTTTAAAAATATAATTTTATCATATCCTTAAGCCACTATCAAAAATAATTTTGAGGTGCTGTAAGTGTCATCGACATAATGACTGATATATGAAAAAAATTTCAAGATTCCCATGTGTCCTCGCTATAATTATCGTACAAAAAAAACGTAAGGATTATTTTTTTGTTTTTATGTGGTTAACTATTAGACCGGATCATTCTTATATGGATACAAAAAATTTCAACCGGTCGGGGTCTCAAAAGTTAGAGGAACTCATTAAAATGATTTCTGCATACTTTTTTTTCAAATCGCACTTCTTAAATGTTAAACTTCTTACTCATACTAACATTTTGACATAAAAAAATTTTGTTTCATTATAACTCTTATTGACCATCAAAAATTGAATTTTTTGCTATTTTTAAAAAGGCATTTTTTTAAAACCGCTGTAAAAGACACATTTTTTTATTAGATTTACGTGGAATTGATATTGTTGGAAAGGTATTAAGTTCTTCTTTCGTTCTGTGTATCGTTTTCATCAAAGCTATGTGATTAAAAAAAAAAAAAATTATCGAAAACTGGACGATAAAGCAGTGAAAAAATTAAATTTATTGTTTGTATGAATAAGAAATGCTTCATTTTATCAGATTTCTAAAGTCGATTTCTCACATTCTGTCAGTTTTCGCACACAGCTTTGATTAAAGCGATACAAAAAAAGAAAGAAGAACTTAATACCTTTCCAACAATAACAATTCCAAGTAAGTCCAATAAAAACTGTGTCTTTTACAGCGGTTTTAAAAAAATGCCTTTTTAAAAATAGCAAAAAGTTCAATTTTTGATGGTCAATAAGAGTTATAACGAAACAAAATTTTAACAATTTTTTTATGTCAAAATGTTAGTATGAGTAAGAAATTTAACATTTAAGAAGATTTGGGTATGCGTTCTGTGAAAAATAAAAGTTATAAGCAAAAAACATGTTTTTTTTACCAAAAAGGACCTTCAGAAGAATCAAAATTGCTTCGGCGGTTTTTCTCCGATTTGAAAAAAAGTATGCAGAAATCATTTTAATGAGTTCCTCTAACTTTTGAGACCCCGACCGGTGGAATCTAAATTTCGATCCGGTCTATTAACTATTTTCCAAAACCCGGAGGACCCAAATTTACAAAAAAGATATGGTTTCATTGCGAAATATTCTTTTAATTATAAGTATTTTACTGAGCCGCACCGATTTAAAATGTTACCCGTCTTAATGGATATCTTAAGGGGGAACATGATATTGGCGGTTATTTGAACTCGACTTTTTTATAATTTTGTATTTTAGTAAATTTTTAGTAATTTCATGGAAAAATTCTTATGGGTTCAACAGTTACAGCCGGACCAGTGGGAGTGCATTTTTATTTTTCTTTGCATTTTTCTTTTTTCACAAACTTTGAACGTGTTTATCTCGAAACCATGTTTTTCGTACTGGTTGCGGCACTAGCGGGTTCATTTTTTGACAAAATTTTTTTATTTTATTTTGTTCAACTTGATTCGCTACCGTATAACACGGGCTTTTTTTCAATTTTTTTTCGATTTTTTATGAATTTTTAATGTCAATATTTTTTTCGAAAAAACACACTTTCAAATTTGGAACATCACCAAAATTTGAACGAAAATTTTTAAAAAAGCTCTTGTCATACGAAAATCAATTTTATTAAGATTTAAAAAGTAATTTTTTTCCAGATCGGACAATTTTTGCGACTTCCAGCGCTGCAACCACGAGGCTCCGTTTTTTTCTCTGCCGTCAGTTTGGAGCTCTATAAAACTATGTTGGAGTGAAAAATATATATATCTGAACTTTGTTTCTTGTAAATTTGTTCAATGTTCTACAATAATAAAAACAAAATTTTGTAAACAAGTTTGTTTTTGACTGAGTTTTTGATGAATTTTTAAAAAAAGTCTGTTTTCTCTGCCGCGATTGTTGTGTCCCACCTTAAGATCAAAACTCATAAATGAAAAATCTGGGTTCAAAACCTGGGAAATACTTTTCGTAGAACAATTTTAATTGTGTAAACGATAATAATATCGAAATTTTCGAGCTCGAAAAGGAAAACAAAAAAAAAAATAAATAAAAACAGAAAAAATATTTTTAAAAAGTAATAAAAAGAATACCAAAATAAAAATTATTTTATAGTATTATGGAAAATCGGAACAATTGACGTCCCGCGTAAGGTCTTCGCGAGACGCACATTCTTAAGTTGAAAATCGGAACAACAAGCGAGGAGATGGCAGCTTTAGTAGCAACTCACGCTCATACGTTCGGACATCTATGTCATCATAGTCCGAATGAGCAAACTTTAACTTTGACCTTGGTATATTTCAAATGGCAGTATTAAGCTTGTAAGCTTAATACCCTTCTTTATTATCTTAGTTTTGATTATATATCTTCAAATATTGAAACCACTCCAAAGGCTAAAGAAAACTGCCTATTTAAATGGCTAGACATAATTTTACCTCTGCTACCTGCAACAACCAAATTTGTTATTCGTTGTTTGGGTTCTGCAATTACTGAAAATTGCGTAACTGTTTGGAATGCCATTTCATGATGTTGTTGTTTTTATTGGAATTATTCATGCAACATCTCTATATGTAGCTTGTCTGAATGTCTGTCTACCGGTCCGGCAGATTATCTTTCTATCTTTCATGGGATTTACAAAATATTGCTACAAGTTTTCTCTCACTCTGTCTATCTACCTCTCTCTCTTTATCTCTCTCTAATAATTGTGGGTTGATTTTGATGATGTTATTTGATTATTTTTTCTATGTTATGTGTGTGAGAAAAGAAATTTTCACCTGTCACAATTAATGAAAAAATTAAGTGCAAGTGATGTAAAAGAAAAAGAAAAAAAAAACAAAAAAAAATGTGAATTTATAATATTAAGCTTCAATAAACACATTTAACTAATTTTCATGCGTGCATCATGATGAAGAAAGGGAAGTGATTTTTACAAGTAGTATGCTAGGAAGAGAGATGTTGCTTGATTTTAACTAGATATGATTTTGATTTAACTTTATTACATAAGTTTTGGAAAAGAAAAAGCAAAATTAATGGCAACATTGGTTGTGAACTTTTAAAAACTGCTGAATTTAATATAAAATGTTGGCGAAAGAGCTCAAGGGCACTCCTTGAAATAAATATAAAGTGCTGAATTATCATAGTTTTAAGCACATATAAGACCACATAATATTCAAATAAAAAACTAAAATCAGACAAACCTCAATAAAATAAAGCTCAAAGCTTGCAAAAATGCATAAAAACTCCCACGTTAAAAATAAAACATAACAGCAGATTGTTCCAAAAAATGTTCATTTCAAAACAATATACTTCTGCGCATGATTTAATGTTGTTGTTATCAACTGAACTTGCTATTGAATGTTCCGACATTCCGGCAAAGAAAACAAATTGCAAAAAAAAAAAAAAATAAAAACAATAACATAAAAAAATTAATATTAAATTACTCAACATAAGCTTAGCAATGCTTGAGGGAGAGAGACTTTCACCTGCGACACGAGAAGATGAAATGCGAAAAGTGATGAAGATGAAGCAGGTGATGAAGAAAAAAGATGAGCAAAAGCTGCGGAGTAGACTAACAGCAGCTGCTGCAACACATAACAGGTACAACATGCTGATATGTGCGCGCATGCTTAGTCGACAAATATTTCTTATGAGCACCGAAATAACCAGAATCTTCAACTGACTTCGAGACGTCAATAAACTGTAACTTAAAGCTTAAATACAATCTGAATCTGTTATTGTTCGCCCATAAAAGCGTCATCATGATGCTGATAAAAACTCCACAAAAAACTCCAGAAAAGAGAGCAATAATGAGATACAATTTTACTTTCATACATTTCAATTTGTCTTTATAAAGTCTCAAATGCAAAAAAATTTTAAGCATATTGTTTGTATATCTCTTCATGATAGAACGAACAAGATCCAAGTGACACAAACTGCTTCTCACAAACGACTATTATAAAGTGTCAAAAACATGGTAGATTGAACGCTACTTTGTTACAGAGTTATGAAACCTCTCTCAGAATTGCACTTGTCAGAGTTGTTAAAATCAAAACATATCATTTGACGACCCGTTTTGTCGTTCTATTCCGTTGGGTATTTTTTTTTTAAATTCATGATTTTCAGCTCTCAGACTCGATCGAAACCATCGTGTTGTTGTTAAATTCTGCATCAGCTGTTTTTGAACCCAAAAGGAACTGTCACGAACATGATATAAGGACTCAGGTAGACTTATTAGAATGACAGCAAAAATTGGCATATCTATGCTGTCAAAATACGATGCTGCCGTATCGTTAAGCCAAAATCCAACTTTTCAGTATAATATGTTTATGTAGATCTTTATAATAAATAGAATTAATAATTATAATAGAATTAAGAACTATAATAGAAACACGAATAAGAAAGACGTAATAAAAGAAATGAGGTAGTCAGAAAGTTTTGTTTTTTAATGCAGAATGCATTTTCGAATTAAAAATCTTAATAAAAAAAATCAGAATAAAAGCGTGTGAATATACAAATGTATCAACATTTTTTATGACGCAAATTCTAAAATGAAGTTGCGTTTTTAATCAAACAAAAACTAAAGTTCCTTTGTATATTATTATATAAGTTTTTATCCCTTTTGTCCCACACAAAAAATTCCCAAAAACAATTTTTTCCAACAAAATTCAAGATGTGGCAATATTGACGCTGAGCTTGACAGCAATGGCAGGTTGATTTCTAGAAACTCAACTCTAATAAGTCTACCTGAGTTCTTGTATCATGGTCACGAATATCTTGTTGATTTCTCTTGAAACTCTCTATCTCTCTTTAAGACTTTCTTATGAAGGGTTCTCATTAAAATAATCATTAAAACTCTTTAACACACTCTTTCTTTCCTTGAATTTTCATCACCTGCTTCCTTATTTAAATTGTAAATCGATAAAAATTTAAATCTAAATCATTTCAGAATAAAGTTTATTTCAGAGTCAAGTCAGAGCAAAACTAGGGTCAATTGAGTTTCAAGTAAGACTCCAGTCAGAGTCGAATCAATTCCAGAAGAAACGGTCTATCTGGTAACGATGCTTTTGATCCAAGCGTGCGACGCATCTATGTCCAGAAGAGTTAAAAAAAAAAATATAAGTCGGCTTATTGGTGGACCGATAAGATTAAGGATCTGATATCAAAATGTCTTAGCGCAAGAAGAAAAAGTCAGACGTCACAAGGTGCACTTTATTACGAGGATCTGAACCTGCTATGCAAAACTCTTAGAATTACGCTACCGCTATGGAATAGAGATAAACAAGAAAGAGTGCTTTAAACAGCTTTGCAATAACGTCGACAGCAACCAATGGGAAAGCGCTTAAAGAGTTCTTATTGCAAAAATAAAAGGATATAAAACTCCACAAGAAATATGCCCGCTACTATTATTGAAAATAATGTATACACTGTTTCCGAAGCACCAAACCGGTATCAGAGAACCTGAGCAACAACTGGAGTCAACGTCGATTATACCAATCACAGCAGAGGAAGTCATCGAATATCTAAAGAAGATAGGAGACAACAAAGCACCCAGGCCGAATGGAATCCCAAGAAAACATTAAAAGTGGCTGAAAAATGCATCTGAACCTTTTCGTCAGCATGCTTCAGTTCTGCTTCCATGGAGGAGTTTTTCCCTAATAGATGGAAATATCTAGTTTTTCTGTCAAAACCGGACAAACCATCAGGTGAACCATCATTATACCGGCCAATATGCCAGCTTACACCATGGGAAAAATGCTAGAGCACGTGATCAAAAATAGACTCCTTTCATTCACGGAAAGTAGTAACGGCTTGTCGGAAACAAATTTGTCAACGGCTTATCGAAACCAATATGAGTTCGCAAGACATGCTCAACCATAGATGCCTTTCATAAAGTACTATCCTTAGCCAATCAAGCCATACAAGGGAAACAAATGGAAAGGAGGTTGAAACAAGTACTGCCTAGTTGTAACGCTAGACGTGAAAACGCCTTTAATACAATTTACTGCAGCCATATCTTTAAGAGATTCGAAAAACTAAAATTTCTCAGGGCTATCTCAAAAAAATTATTGGAAGTTAATTTGAGCAAAGGATACTCGAGTATAATAGCGAAGAAGGAAGTTTCGCTGAGCTCCGATCTAGGACCAATACTCTGGAATATTATGCATGGTGATATATTAAGGAAACAAATTACTCAAGAAGCAAAGGTAGAAGGATTCGCTGACGACATTGCGATTGTAGTGATCGAGAAATTTTTGGATGAGGTAAAATTATAGCCAACGAAAACACTAGCATAATTAAACGTTGGATGAAATCTGTAGGGGTTTCTCTGGCCGAGCATAAGACAGAATCTGTCCTTGTTAGCAGCAGAAAAGTTAGGAAGATGGCTAAAATCAAAGTTTGTAACTGTAAAATTTCATTGAAGGTAGTCAATCGATATCTCGGTGTTATGTTCGACGACAGGCTTATTTTTCGGTCACACAAAGAATATGCCTGTAAGAGGGCGTCAAATCCAATTTACCAAAACCAATTTACCGTTAGTGCGCATGAGAGTCATAAGCATAAAAAGAACGATATCTGACAAGGCAGCGTGTGTAATTGCAGCAATGATTTCGTTCATCATTTCGGCAGACGAAGCCAGACGCCTTTACTAATTAAAAAAACTTTAGTAGTCACTAGTGCTATAAAACAAAGGGAGAAAGAGAGTTCCATTATTAAGTGGCAAAATCGGTTGAACGCATTACAAAATGGAAAGTGGACCCTCAGGATAATTCCAACTCGAGAGCCATGACCAACCCATCAGCAAAGAAAGCAAAACTTCAATGTTACACAGTTTCTCTCTGGACATGGCAAGTACCGTGACTACCTCTATCGCTTTGGCCACGAATATTCTGCTTCTGCCCCAAGTGCAGCGATGACAGGAAAGATACAAAGCACGTCTTCTTTGATTGTCCACGGTTTGAAGTAGAGCGACAAATCATCCATCAACATATAGATGCCATCCTACAACTAGAAGCATGCATTGAAGAATTGACAAGTTCACAAGAATCATGGAACAGAGTAAATGAAATAATAGCGGTCATACAATATAGTAATATGGGTCAGGTGGGCTTCGTGAATTTTTACACTTTTTCCTAAAAAAATTGGAAAATACTGACGATACGAGAACGAAAATGCTATGTTCGCCTCCTGATGAAATACTCAACAGTTGTTCCTAGGAGGTTATGGAACCAGAAGGGGAGATATTTTAGTGGTTTTAAGTTTTGCATTTCGGATTTTGATGCTTTCACCTCATAACGGAAGAAAAGAGTTAAGTCAGAGTCACGTAAGAAGTCAGAGTCAAGTTGGAATCAAGTCAGAGTCAAGTCAAGTTGGAGTTAAGTCAGAGTCAAGTCAGAGTCAAGTCAGAATCAAATCAGAGTCAAGTCAGAGTCAAGTCAGGGTCAAGTCAGAGTCAAGTCAAGTCGAAGTCAAGAAAGAGTAAAGTCAAAGTCAATTTAGGGTCAAGTAAGACACAAGTTACATTCAAGTTTAAATCAGATCACGTAAAAGTAAAGTCACTGTCAAGTCAAAGACAAGTTAGAGTTAAGTCAGAGTCAAGTCAAAATAAAGTCACAGTCCAGAATGAGTCAAGTCATAGTCAAGTAAGAGACATCAAGAACCAATATCAACATCAACATCAACATCAACATCAACATCAACATCAACATCAACATCAACATCAACATCAACATCAACATCAACATCAACATCAACATCAACATCAACATCAACATCAACATCAACAACAACATCAACATCAACATCAACATCAACATCAACATCAACATCAACATCAACATCAACATCAACATCAACATCAACATCAACATCAACATCAACATCAACATCAACATCAACATCAACATCAACATCAACATCAACATCAACATCAACATCAACATCAACATCAACATCAACATCAACATCAACATCAACATCAACATCAACATCAACATCAACATCAACATCAACATCAACATCAACATCAACATCAACATCAACATCAACATCAACATCAACATCAACATCAACATCAACATCAACATCAACATCAACATCAACATCAACATCAACATCAACATCAACATCAACATCAACATCAACATCAACATCAACATCAACATCAACATCAACATCAACATCAACATCAACATCAACATCAACATCAACATCAACATCAACATCAACATCAACATCAACATCAACATCAACATCAACATCAACATCAACATCAACATCAACATCAACATCAACATCAACATCAACATCAACATCAACATCAACATCAACATCAACATCAACATCAACATCAACATCAACATCAACATCAACATCAACATCAACATCAACATCAACATCAACATCAACATCAACATCAACATCAACATCAACATCAACATCAACATCAACATCAACATCAACATCAACATCAACATCAACATCAACATCAACATCAACATCAACATCAACATCAACATCAACTTCAACATCAACATCAACAACAACATCAACAACAACATCAACATCAACAACAACATCAACATCAACATCAACAACCAATATCAACATAAATGTAAAAGTCATCGAATTTAATGAATCGTTTAAAAGCTCATCGTAGGTAGTTATTATTAAAGTAAAATTTTATATATATTTTTTTTTCTTCATTTATAAATATCTCAATAAAATGTTTGCAGATCATTCAATTTTTGTTTTTGACTTAATTCATTAATTAATTAATGATTTTTGATCTCGATGAACTAGACCTCCTTTTACTTTAGACAATCAACATTTTAATTACAGGATTGCTAGACTTAACTCTTCAGCTAAAATTTGATTGATTATTTTAAATATATATTTTTTTTTTTTCAATGCTGGCTTAACATGTTGAAACGAATGAATTTGCAAAACTTAAGGCTATTAAATGTCAATTGATTGATATGTTTTAATAAATAGTTAAAGGTTATAGAAAGTATTGTTGTTGTCAGTTTTCGCCAAAGTACACACATTGATGTCAGTCAATACATTCTTCATAGAAAAAAGACACAGCAATTGTTTGATATTAATTTTTTATTGTTTCCTTTATAATCATTTTCATTATATATATTTATTGTTATATCTTTATTAATATTAATTAATAGGTTATTTAATTAATTATTGAAAACTTGACTAGAGTACACTGTGAAAATAACTACTGCTATAAAATTACAACGTATTACATTTGATATATACATACATCTACGTCTTATATTAAGATATTACATTTATTTAACAGAGAAAAAGTTTTCAAGAATGTGAAGCTCGGAAAAAATTGTTTCTACACACTTATATAATTTAACTAATCGTATATTTGAAAAATGCTGCTACTTAGAAAATGCTTGCTCCGTTGTTTAGTTGAATTATTTACTTATACTTAACTGATCATCACACTAGCTTGAATGATGTTTAGTTTTTGTTTGTGAAAATTATATTCTTAGCATATTTACTGTTGTTAAAATGCGTAGCCAACTAAATGTGGCATAATTAATAAAAAATTTAAAATTTATATGTTGCTTGTATGCATAGAATCTTGTTATATTTGCCATAAGTTTTTAAGCTTTGTTGTACATTCTTGTCATAAATAAAGCTGCCAAGCTGCCAACTTAAAAATAATTATGGTAGTAAAGTTTTTTTAAGAATTTTTTGTTGTTGCAAACGAAAAATTCTTAAAAAAATTTAAAAAAATTTTTTTTTCTTACTTTTAGTCTGTTTTTCAGCTGGTAGTTAAATTTATTGCTGTATTAGTTTTGACTTTGTTTTTATTTAAATTGAAATTGAAATTGAATAAATATATTGCGCATAAATTATTTTTATCATTAACATTATAATTATTGCCACAAGACCTTGAAGACTATTTATACAATTATTCACTTAAACTAGCTGATTAAACAGTTTAAATTATTTTACATTCATTAATTATAACTTAAGACCTAATTAAGTGTTTATAATTTTAGATAATTTGTTAAGTGTTGCCTTTAAAATCACAAAAACCATTACTTGATACGGTACAGTGTTTGAAAAATACGCTAATCTATATTATTATTCTTAATATTCGTTAATCATAACTAAATATCAAATCTATGCTATTGATCCTTTATATCACTTAATCTATGTTACACGTGTATGTATATTACTATTACTTTTTGTATTAAACTCCAACTTAATTCCAATATAATTAAAATGTTTGCAGTAGCTGAATGCTCTGTTATAAGTTTACAGCGCATGCCTAAAAGTATGCCAAATATTTGTCACATTTTGTGTGCTTGGTACTGCAATGCTTTTGGCTTTTGCTTTACGTTATTATCTTACGTTATTACGAAAAAAAAAACATGAATTAAAAAAAAAAAAAAATTAGTATCTTCATAAATTTTCATAAATAATAATGCTACCAGACATCTTAACTGAGATTATATTTTGATATAAAGATCACTTTTCTAAGATTTTAGATTTTTTTTAAAACCGGTATAGCAAATAGAGTTTTACCTTACCTTTAAAAACCAAAAACGAGTATGGAATCGAGTAAGTAAACTAATAGTTTTTATATACAGTGAATCAAAAAAGTTTAGGCACAAGCAATGTTTCTGAAACAAAGTGTTGCTTAAGTATCTAATAATAACGAATTTGACCAACTTTTGAATGAAGTAAGTACCATTAGAAATAGTTTTTTTCTTAAAATCCAAAAACTGTCCCGTTACTTCAAACACAAATCAAAATTTAAGCGGAAGAAGGAAAAATCCTTATCAAAAAAGTTTAGGCACAATTTGTGTGTGTCTCATGTTGTTTCTTATTTAACAATATCTCTTGGTTTTTTGTCTTAAGTTTGGTCATTTGAAAGAAAATTTAACAAATTTTTAGAAAAAATTAGAAAAATTTAAAAACCGTTAAAATCCGACCAAGATATTCAGATGGAAATTCAAATTTTTGAATTCAAAACACATTTTTTCACAATTTTTACAATTGAAAAAAGGATAAAACTACATTTTTTTTAAGAAATTGTTACTTTTGAAAAAAATTTAAATTCGACCAACTCAAAAACTCTCCCCCAACCCCATTTCACATTAATCAAAGAGCGAGTTTTTTCTCAAAAATTTAATTTCTCTCTTCAAAGGTTGGGAACCCCTTCTATCAGATATATCATTTATATATACATTCTGCACATCTGGGCAACATAACATTTCGAATGATATAAGTTTCATTTATTTTGAGTTTTAATTAATTCCAAAAAAGCGTACGTCAAACTTTAATGTTCACGTATTAATGTATAAGATATGCGAGATGATAAAAATAAGTTCGAGGCTATAACTCTTAATTGATTAGAGATAAAAAGCTATTTTCTTCAAAAAATTATTTTTTATATTATTATTTTGTCCAAAAACAAAAAAACAACATTAAAAAAAATTTAATTTTGTCAGAGAAATCATAGGGGGTAGCCTTGATTTTTTGATGGCACGGACAGTTTATTAATTTAGTGTCAAGACAAAATAAATTCACATAAAATTCGGTATAGACTTTGAAAGCAAATAAAAAATGCAATTTTGAGTTTTTATTTGTTTACAACAAAAATCATTTTTACCCCATATTTTAAGAATAAATCAAAATTTATGGTATTTTTTTAAAAGGAATAATTTAAATATAAACAAACAAAAAACGGTATTACTTTCAAAAGTTTTTTTAAGTTAATTGATAAGGCTTAAATACAAAAAAGAAATAAATAAAATTTATTCACAGACAGCGGAGTTATTGGCTTCAGAAATTAGAACATTCAATTTGAGACAGTTTTTTCTCTCTCATGGAATTTGGTTGAAACACACGCTAAATAACCAACGACAATATGAAGAAAATTCATTAAAAATACTTTTGGTTGGAAATTTGCTGTAAATTATATCACATTTGAAAGAAAATTTTACAAACTTTCAACAAAATTAGAAAAATTGAAAAACCTTTTAAACTTAACCAAGATATTCACTTGGAAAGTCAAATTTTTTAATTCAAAACACATTTTTTTACAATTTTTACAATTGACGAATGGATAAAACTAAATTTTTTCAAGAAATTGTAACTTTTAAAAAACATTCAAATTTAACCATCTCAAGAACTCTTCCCCAACAAAATTTTATATCAATCAAAGAGCAGATTTTTTCTTAAAAATTTAATTTCTCACTTGGGAAATTGGGAACCCCCTTTATCAGATATATCATTTATATATACATTCTGCACATCTAGGCAACATAATCTTTCGAATGATATAAGTCTCATTTATTTTGAGTTTTAATAAATACCAAAAAAGCTTACGACAAACTTTAATGTTCACGTATTAATATATAAGATATCGGTAAAGTAAATCATAAGAGCCGATCTGGTCGTGACAAAACATTAACGCTACACCAGGAGTAGATTGTAGTGCCTGCAGTTACTCAAAACCCTAAAATTTAGCGATAAATTGTGCCACGAAATACAGCAACAGTTTGATAAAAATTTGATGCTCGACCACTTCGCAATACTCTTAATAAAGCTGGATATACAGCACGAGTTTCTCGACGCAAGCTATAAATTTAAAATAAAAAAAAAAAGGTTAGAGTTCCCAAAACCCTACGTAAATGAGCCGGATTCATTTTGGGATTGTATTATTTTTAGTGATGGATCTAAATACGATTTGTTTGCATCATATGGCGCTCAAAACCGTTTCAGAAAACTGAACAAAGAGCTGTAGACAAAAAGTATAATAAAAACAGTGAAATACAGTGGCGGACATCGTATGATTAAGGGCTATGTGGCGGTGTCTGGAGTTGGGAATCTCTTTTTTACTGATGAGAAAATGGATACACAACTTTGCTTAAATATTTAAATGAGCTTTTGGCACACAGTGTTCAAAAATTGGGGCTAACTGAGATACAATATTAATTTCAACAAGATAATGACCCAAAAAATTGGTCTTATCTTTTGCTTTAATGGCTTATTTAGCTCTGAAATCAGCTAAAAACACATTTGCAATTATCCGATAAGAACTTCATTCAGCATATTTGGTACTTACAAGAAAAAAAAAACATGAAATCTCATATTACATACTTTAAAAAATACGCTAGGAGGCCATACGCACCGAATGGTCAATAATATCACCAGAGAAGACATCAAATTCTGTAAGAATGCGGAGACGTTAAGAGGCGATAATTTAGGCCAAAGGAGGTATAGCCAAATATTCGAGGACTTGAAATTTACTCAATCTGATAAAAACATAATCACTTGTGCCTGAACTTTTTTAATGTCAAAATTATGTTTTTTTTAGTTTTTTTGAAATTTAAGATGAATAAAAATTTAAATTAAATTTTTATTTTGGAGTAAATACAAAATAAAATGTTTACTTTTTAAATGCTTATACTGTTTTTTTCTGCAATTGTACTGGAAAAAGTTATATTAACAAATTTAAACTCATAACTTCTTTGTGCCTAACTTTTTTGATTCACTGTATTTATATTGAAATTTTTTATTTTGTGTATTCAATTTTTATTTATAAAAACATAGAACAAACATTGGTACAAGAAAAATGAAAAAAAAAAATTAAAAAATATACATATATGTTACATTAAAAAAATCATTGCTAATGATGAGACAAGAGTTGTTATTGCTGCTGAATTTTAACAAGACAACGTGTGATATTTTTTTGTCTTTACACTTTTATCTACGATTTTTAACTGTCTGCTAGTGTTATAAATTTCTGGTATTTTAAACTACTATTACTACTATCTTCAGAGAAATTAATTCTTAAAAATATAATATTTTTGGAATAAGATTTTCTATGTGGAGGTGGGTGGGTAGTTTTGGTTCAAATTGCGAATTAAATTTTTTTTATTTATTTCATCACGTAGCTTTGCATGTTCAGCTTTTTTTTCTGCTTTAACAATAGAAGGTGACAACACTTACCATCTGACGTTTAAAATGCATTATAAAGAATACTCAACATTTATCGGAAACAATCCATCAACATATAGTGCTCTACATGGTTTAAGTATTTTAGAAATATATTCCACATATTTTTCGGTTATTTTTGGGGAATTCCCGATTTATAAAAACTTCTTGCTGTTAGCACTGATATTAGTTTTAATCGAATTTGTGTTTGGATTTGCAATATATTGTGTTTTGTGTTCATAATAGGAGTGACTTCAATTTTGGTTCGGACGTGCAGAATATTAGTGAGCAAATATACTGTTTTCTTTTTCATATAACTCGGTAAGTATTTAATTTTTTACACAATTTTTTTTTTCCAAATTATTGCTGAAATATGAGTTGAATAATGTTTTGAAAACCACTTGTGCCGCGTTATTTTCTAAATTATAATTTGGAATTGAAAAAAAGTGTACGATATATCGTACAAAATTTTTTAACGGCTATTGTACGATATTTCGTAAACATGAAATTGTACGATATATAGAACAAAATAGTTTAAGTTGTCGTGTTTTTTATTTAGAATTGTGTATCCGAAACTATGAATAATACCAGGAAAAGATTATGTGATGCTGACATTGCTGAATTTTTTGACCTAATAGATTCTGACTATCCGAATCTAGATGTTGAGTATGATAATGATATCGAAAACATGGAAAAAGATAGTGACGATATTATTGAATATGATGGTAAAACCCAGATCACTGATCATTATGCCCAACATGAACAAACTGATGAAACAGCAATCATCAAGTGATGAAAAGATAGTCGTAATTAAATGGCTAGACAATCGGCCTACTCATCTGGCATCTAACATTGTTGGTGCGGGAGTGGGAGTGGAGAAAATAGTATCAAGGTATGACAAAAGTTTAAAAAGTACTTGGATGTGTCGCGCCCTTAAATTGTTGGTGAATATAATACATCAATGTGTGGTGTTGATCTTCTTGATCAACTTATTAGCAATTATCGTATACACATTAGATGCACCAAATGGTACCTACGACTTGTGACGCATTTTATTGATTTCGTCCTAGCTGCAGCGTGGATTTTGTATAAAAAAAAATTGCGAAAAAGAAAATGTTTAATGTTTTCTTTTTATTCAAAATAAATGTATTAAATATCAAAAGTTGTTCGTTTTTTTTATAAAATGTTTACACCCTCTTACTTGAAGTGTACGATATATCGTACAAATTAAGCAGCCGCACCCCCACCCACCCAGGACATTTATCAAAAATCCAAAGAATGAAAAATGTTCATACGTGTAAGTATACATAAAAAAATAACAAAAAAAATTTTATTCCTGCAATTAGAAAAAATCAGCTGAAAGGGTTAATACTCTTCTTAAGATGGCTTCGAGAACACAACAACTAAATCAAACTCTGTATCTATATAAGTTATTTTACATTTTATTTGGGTATATTTCTGAATGAAGCTTCAACTTTTGCACATAATCCACCCATAGAAGTCAAAAATTTTGACTGAAGTTCAAAATTGTCATTCAGTGCTAGTTTAAGGTTAAACTTGGAAACTACTTATCTTGGGAACTACTAATCTCTGAGGTCTATTTTAAATATTTTTAACCTGCTCCGTAGCTAAGTTTTTAAGACAGTTCAAAATTTGTTATAAATAATTTTGTGATAAAACCAATCGATATAAATATATATTTTTTTTTTATATCTTGTAGGTACAAATTTTGGGAAAAACGAAGATTTTGGATCAACAAAAAAAAAAAAAAAGTAAATTACGCGTGGATTAATCAGTTAAACTGTGCAACAATTTTTTTTTTTGTTTTTACATCGAAGAAATCGCTTGTAGAAGAGCACTCCCAGAACACATACAAACTAGAAAATCTCAAATTTGTTCATTCATTCTGTTTCATTTGCGTTATTATGACGTCATCTACTAAACACATGTAAGAGGCACCATGACTAAACAATTCCCAAGAAACAATATCATATTTTGTATCAATAAAGTAGCAGATATTTGTTTGGAGCCCGTATCGGTGATTGTCTGGGCCTCTGCACCTAAAGAAGTGCTAGTTTTATGAAACCTTGGACTGACACAGTAAACGAAAAAATACCTAATCGGGCACTCGGGTCTGACCAACAATATCCTTACTTTTCGCTTATTTTGGTTATGATTTTTGAAGAAACAAGTAATAAACAAGAAACTTGATTTTGAAAAAAACCAAAACTACTCCATCGGGATTTCTCCGATCCGTAAAAAAAAAAAATTATAAAAATATTATAAATAAATTAAAGTTTAAAATAAATAGAAATAGCAGAAACAGATTTAAACAGTCCCACTTACTTTAAAGTTAGTATTCGCTGAAATCTAAATTTCGATCCGCACAAAGTATGAACTATTCTAGCTGCCTTTGAATTTGTACACCAATTATATGAAATAATATATAAAACATTAGATTCATGTTTTTGTCATATTTTTCGTGAACTGTTCTTGTTGTGCGGTGACCGTGGCATGCAGGTTAAGTGTGTGGCTTAGCATGCTTGGAGCCCGGGTTCGATCCCCAGCCGTGGCGAAAAGTTTTTTCAATAAAAAAATTTTCTGATCGGTCACCACCTCTCTGCAGACAATGGCAAACCTCAGAGAGTAAATAATGCCATGTAAAGCTTTTTGAGAACATGAGCCGTTCGGAGTCGGCATAAAACATGTAGGTCCAGTTCTCGGTCAATTGTGTGCAAACATTTAATAACACACACAACACAATTAATCATAAGAAGCTCGGTCAAAGTCCTTTCAAGGGCTGAAATGGCCAATTTGTTTTTTTTTTTTTTTTTTTTCTTGTTGTGCTCGCATGTGTACATATATTTTATTAACTTCCCAACAAACAAAATGATTCACTTATGGTATCGTGTATGAATCACGTTCTTCTTGAACATTTCATTCAATAGCAATTATCATATACAATTCACTTATAATATCGTGAACGAAAGAAATTCCTCTTTCGTTAACGAATCGTTTAAATCGATAAAAAAAATTCGTGAACGAGTCGCCAAACCTTAGAAAATGAATTCGTTAACGAATCTTCATATTTAACGAGGGACATGACATTGGCCGTTTTTTGAAAATGACTTTTTTTATACTTTTTTATTTTGGTAAATATTCTTAAGATTCTAAGAAAAAAACCTACGGGTTCAAAAATTACAGCCGGATTAGTGAAAACGCGTTTTTAATTTTCTCTCTTTTTTTTCTTTGTTCACAAACTTTGAACGCGTTTATCTCGAAACCATGTTTTTCGTACTGGTTGCGGCACTAGCGGGTTCATATTTTGACGACATGTTCTTTTTTTTTTTGTATTTTTTGTAAACTTTATTCGCTATCGTATGACACGAGCTTTTTTTCAAAATTTTTTTTGAATTTTTATGAATTTTGAAAGTCAATATATTTTCAAAAAATTGAAAAAAAAAATTAAAAAAAGTTCCTGTCATGCAATAACCAATTTTGTTAAAATTAAAAAAGTAATTTTTTTTAGATCGGACAATTTTTGCGAATCTCAGCGCTTCCCACGAGGTCCCGTTTTTGGAGTTTGAAGCTCTATATAACAGGGACCGTAACTGTTATGACTTCTTTGCAAAAAGTCAACAAATAATAGTTTTTTTTAACCGATTATTTTTGGTCAAAAATAAAAGTTAAATTTGAACTTTTATTATTTCAGTCAAAAATAAAAGTTAAAATATGACTTTTATTTTTCCGGTTCAAAATATAAGTTAAAATTTGACTTTTATTTTTTCAGTCAAAAATATAAGTTAAAATTTGGCTTTTATTTTTTCAGTCGAAAATAAAAGTTAAAATATGACTTCTATTTTTCCGGTCAGAAAAATAAATTCATTCGAGTGAATGATTTATATAAAATGCCAAATGTAATTAGAAAATTAGCAGTACTCTTTTAACATTTTTGAGATGCCAACATTAAAGTCAAATTTTAACTTTTATTCTTGACCGTAAAAATAAAAGTCAAATTTTAATTATTATTTTTGACTCAAAAAATAAAAGTCAAATTTTAACTTTTATTCTTGCCCGAAAAAATATAATTCAAATTTTAACTTACATTTCTGACCGGAAAAATAGAAGTCATATTTTAACATTTATTTTTGACTAAAAAATAAAAGTCAAATTTTGACTTATATATTTGGCCGAAAAAAATCGGTCAAAAATGACTATTATTTTTGACTTTTTTTACAAAAGTCAAACAAATGAAAAGCTTTTAAAATTACTGTTCCCTAGCTTACAAGCATCGCACTGGTGTATTCAAATATCGAATAAACAAATTCTTTCTGTCTGACTTTTTGAATTGAAATTTCGAATATAACTGTTATTTTCGATGTCTGCTTTAAAATTGGAGTGAAAAATATATTTTTTTTTAATTTGTTTTCTTGTAATTTGTTCAATTATCTACAATAATAAAAAAAATTTTAGAAAAATGTTTGTTTTTGATTTTTAAAAAAGGTCTGTTTTCTCTGCCGCGAATGTCATGTCCCTCCTTAAGAAAATTGATATCATGAAATATTCATGAGACTCATGTAAATTGGTTACTGACGTAAAATTCTTGATTCAAAAATTTATAATTTTTCCAGAACATGAGTTTCATGCATTTTTTACTTTTAGCTTATAAACTATTCTTGCAACCCTTGACTTTCTACATTATATGATACATTATAGGATTATATGAATTTTGGTCACTGAACTCATAAAGTAGTTCAAGTTTTACTTGCATATGCTTATGAGATTCATGCATTTTTGTCACTTGTCTCATGAAATGTTCTTGTTCTGCTCGTATTTGTGCATGCATTTAAAAATTTTCATCACAAATATTAGGAATGATTCATGTTACTAATTGATGAGAAATGAGGAAAGAATTAAAGAAAGGAAAAAGCTTAGGAACATGGCCTGTATTCTGTTCTTCTGTATTTATGTTTAAGCTAATAACGGATAATCTGTTCTAAAAACCATACCTAATGAAATGATGCCGACTCCGAGCAGCTAATGTTCATGCTCTTAAGAAGCTTTACATGGCCATGTTTACACTCGGAGGCTTGCCCGAAAAACTTTTGCCGGATTTAACTCTGGATTCGTTGGTTCGCACGCCACACAATTGACCTTCACGATCATGGTCACCACTCTTATTAAGGAGGGACATAACATTAGCGGCAGAGAAAACAGACCTTTTTTAAAAAATTCATAGCTCAGTCAAAAACAAACATTTTTCCAAAATTTTTTTTACTATTGTAGAGAATTGAACAAGTTACAAGAAACAAAATTCAAAAAAATATATTTTTCACTTCAACATGGTTTTATGGAGCTCTAAACTGGCGGCACAGAAAAAAAAGGGCCTCGTGGTTGCAGCGCAGGGAGTAGCAAAAAATGTCCGATCTAGAAAAAGAAAAAAATGAATTCTTGAAATCTTAACAAAATTGGTTATCGTATGAAAGCAGGAAAAGTTGAAAAATTATTTTTTTTTAATTTTTTTTTCAACTTTTGGTGATGTTCCAAATTTGAAAGTGTGTTTGTTTGAAAAATATATTGACTTCAAAAATTCATTAAAAATCGAAAAAATTTTTAAAAGAGCTTGGGTCATACGATAGCGAATCAAGTTTAAAAAAAAAAAAAAAAACATTTCGTCAAAATATGAAGCCGCTAGTGCCGCATCCAGTACGAAAAAAATGGTTTCGAGATAAACGCTTTCAAAGTTTGTGAACAAAGAAAAATGCAAGGAAAAATAAAAATGCGCTCTCACTAATCCGGCTGTAACTTTTCAACCCGTAGGAGTTTTTTCTTAGAATTTTAAGAATATTTACTAAAATACAAAATTATAAAAAAATCGATTTAAAAAAACCGCCAATGGCATGTCCCCCGTTAAGGAAAAATTGATAAGTATTATCTTTATGACTCAAAAATTTGTATACATGTAGAAAATGTCGAAACTTTGTTTTCCCCAAAAACATAAATTTTCTTTTCTGACTTGCCTTTTTGAATCTAGACTCAAGACTCATATGGATCTAGGTGATATGTGGTTTCAATAAGCTAATGTCACAAGCCACACAACAGCAACAATTCGGGAGATTTCGGAGTGGGGCTACGCAAAACATCTTGTTTTCGGGAATAAACTTCAAAGTCTGCAGCTCTTCAAAGCCAACATGCGTCAAGTCATGGCCCAGCTAGAGCCCGAGTTATACACAAAAATCATCGAAAAGAATCGTAAATGGGTTTAATCCTGCAAAACTCTCGTGAAGGACATTTGAATGATATAGTATTTCACGTATAATTCACGGTTCAAAAAATTAACGGAATCAAATGAAATTTTTTCGAAATCTGTATTTTGATTGCACCGTCTTGAAATTTAGTTTCGGAAGGAGGAAATGAATAACCATTTGGTTATATTAACTTTTCAATTTGTATATCGTGTCAAGCATTCAAAATGTAAAATAATCGCAATTTAATCTTGGGATATGAATTGGAACTGAACATAACAATACTGCAGTTTCTTCTTATGTGAGAAGTTTTCACATCAAACAAGAACTCGAAAAAAAATAAAAATAAGAACAACTAGAAAACGAAAAGTTACAATTAAAAAATAAATTAAATAAAAAAATAATCCATTTTTAAATATAATGATTATGAACTTTATTGATTTGCATAAATTATACAATGATATTGAATTTATACTAAATTCGAACACAAGTCGTAAACTCGAATATTATTGTTATTGTAGTAGTTATGTTAAGCTTAAGACTAAAAGTTTTCGAAATTGTTTTCGAAAAGTTTGTTACAACTTAAGACAAGCAAACAAAAAAAAAAAAAAGGCAGAAATGGTTAATAAATTTAAACTTAATATTACTATAAACTAAGCATTTCGACTAAAATGTTGTAATTTATGACAGTTTATCTGGTTGTAAGTTGTTGACAGTGATGTTTTTGTATTAACAGTACATAATCTTATAAACATATGATTATTTTGTATATATATGATTATTTTATTTTCTTTTTTTTTAATTATTCACTTAATATTTTAAGCATACCTTCTGGCATACACTGCAAAACTAAAATTGCTTATATGTTGTATTGGCATTTTAATAATAATATAAAAGAAAAAAAAACGTTACATTTATTTATTAATTATAACTAAATAACTAGTTATAGTTTAATGTATAACTAGTACTAGAGCTAGATGTTTATGTTTAATGACATGTATAAATTTTCGTATATTTATATATAAATGATTATTTATATAAATATGCGTATGTGTATGATTTGTATATGTTTGTGTTTTTGTATTAAGCTTATGTCAAAAGAAGTTTATTTTGTCATGAAAACTTACTTGCTGTCATGTTTTAGTGAATTATTTAAACTGACATTTACACCACATGCGAATATTAGTTTGTTTTAATTTATGAACTCATTTTATAGGCTAATCAATATTTTACTCAACATATTCACCTCGACTACTACTTTCATTAAAAAGTCTTTCGAATCACACACATTTGCAATATACTGACAATTTTATTCACCACACTAACTCAGTCTCAAGAAGACACTATTCTTCATTTTCAACACTTAAACTGTTGCTTTTCTAGAGCGGTAATTTTTTGTTTTTAAAATTCACCTTATTATTTAAACTTCTCACCATACCCATGAATAGTTTTCCTAACTTATAACTCCAACATCACTAAACTTATATCAGTGACTGTCACTGATGTACAGTCAATTCTTTTCACACAATATTTTCAAAATCTTCCTTTGTATTCACTTCAGACATGCCCTCGACAACCTGTTTTTCATTCCATCTCATCCATTTACTTCCACTTCTAGCTCCAAAAATCCACCATATTGACTAGTTTGCATTTCTTGAGCTCAAGTTTAGTCGGTCGAGCACGAAGTCAAGCACGTCCGAAGATGGCCGACACATCGCCAGTCGATTGTGAGTGTGACATATTGTTGTTATTGTTGCTGACGCTGTTGTGAGTGTTGTTGCTGTTGCTATGATTACTGATGCCACCACTATGATGACTGCTGCCATGATGCAAGGTTGCACCATGATGACCTACACCAACGCCCACACCATGATGAGTGCTGCCCAGATGATGATGTGTTGTCGGCAGTCCATTGCTGCTACCGCCATATTTGCTTGAGGGTGCACCACCTGCCAATGTACCGCCACTGGTAGTCAAATGCTTGCGCGTCGCTGCCGAAACGCCACTAGGCGCATGCGCATGCCCATAGATGCGATGCAATGAATACTGCTGCACCGATTCCAGATCAGATACGGATGAAGTGATCTTGGAACGAACTGCCATTTTTTGCATGCTGCCGTATTTCTCTGCGGCAGGCATTTTGATATCGGGCAGTATGCTAGATGAGGAAGCGTGATGATGATGATTGATCAACGTGGATCTTTGGCTGCTCTTGTTGTTGTTACTATTATTGTTGTTATTATTGTTGTGATTGTTGTTCTGCATCATTGTAGTGGCTGTAATGGCCGCATTACTAACGGCAGTTGTGCTGGTTATGGAAGCAACGACTGCACCGTTGCCCTGTGCAGCTGCAGTCGATGGTGAGATGTCGGCGAAATTGTAGCAGGAGGACTTCTGTGACGATGAGTTGAGACCACTCGATGATGAAGAGTTGGACATGCGACAACTGCGATGTCTACTCGAAGCAGACGGTTGCAGGAATTCATGATGTGCAGCTTCGTCCGGTGTCATGCGCTCCGCTGGATCCCATTCCAGACAGCGTTGCAAAAAGTTGATAAAATAACGATCCTGGCAGAGTAGAATCTGTGATAGCGACTTGCCGCCGGGCGTGCGCTTGCGTCCTTTTGTGTTGGTGATGCAACGCGGTGCACCACGTGAATCGAAGAATAGGCGTCGTCGTGTTGCCGTTGCTATAAGGTCCTTAGGCGGCAGTCCAAGCAGTTCCATGATGCAGGCCAGTTGCTCAACTTCGTTCTCGCCGGGAAAGAGCGGAAAGCCGGTGTACAATTCGGCCAGAATACAACCTAGAAAGAAAGAAATGAAAGAGAGACAGAGTTAGTAAAGATATGCAATATTTTTTCTTATCTCTCTAAGGTTTTAAATTAGTCGGAATAAAAGTATGCAAACAAAAGAAAAAGTTTAAGCAATGTACTCCATTTTACAATGTTGAAAGTATGGGCGTAGTTTTGGTGTTAGTAGGGGAACAATCAACTGTCTCTTTAAATTAAACGACGTATTGAATTGTTTCAAAATATTTTTTTTAAATAGGAGGATATCGTTACTAAAATTCTTCAAAGATATTATTTCAAATTATTATATACAATAAAGAAAATACAATATCTTAATATATAAAAGACAACATTGTGCTCAATGTCCAAAATCGTCCAAACTTTTCATAGTTGTTATAAAAAAACAAATTGGCCATTTCAGCCCTAGAAAGGACTTTGACCGAGCTTCTTATGATCAATTGTGTTGTGTGTGTTATTAAATGTTTGCACATAATTGACCGCGAACTGGACCTACATGTTTTATGCCGACACCGAACGGCTAAAGTTCATGTTCTCAAGAAGCTTTACATGGCATTATTTACTCTCTGAAGTTTTCCATTGTCTGCAGAGAGGTGGTGACCGATCAGAAAAATTTTAAATTGAAAAAATTATCAAAGCATACTTATTGTGAACAGTTTCTGATAAGTATTAAATAAATTTTCAGAGCATACTCAAGGCTGAATAGACTCAAGAAGAACTGTTATAGCATTAGCATTGTTATTGCATATAATAATATACAGTTGGATGTTTAGCTTATATATTCTTCTGGCTGAAAAGGTTCTGGTTCAGTTGTTAGATAGAACTTAAGAAGCACTGTAATAGCAATGTAATAGCAAGGCATAACTATGTACAGTTTGATGCATAGTAGTAAAGGAAAATTACGCTAGTCAATATGTAATAAGATTTCCAGTGCATAATTTAAGAAAAGGTTCTGGTTCAGGCTGAACAGAACTTAAATGGCTTAGCAATGAACAATTATGAACAGTATGAGCGAAACAGGCAGGTTCTGGTTCAGGCTGAAAAGGTTTTAAAAAGCATAACAATAACAACACGGAGAAGAATTTGAGCTAAAAACAATCCCAAAGCAATTAATTTTGGGAATAATTCTGAGCTAAGCCATAATTTTTTAATGTGATTGTTTATAAAAAAAAAAAAACACTTCCATTCGTGCAAAATGTATGCGATTTTTGGCTGATTTATCAAAAAATTAATGTGCCCAATTTTTGTAATTTTGGTATTGTTTATAAAAACAAAACAACATGCTCATTTGTGTCCAATGCATGGAACTTATGGATTGATAGTAAAAAAAGTGAATATGTCCAATCTAAGGAATTTTGGAAATGTTTGTACAAAAGCAATATTTTCAAATAAATAAAAAAAAAAAATCAAAATACAAAAAATATTAAAATACAGAATATGCTTTTGTACAAAATGTACCAGTGGCTCAAGCAATAAAGAATAAAAAATAAATAGAAAAGACATGAATCAAAAAATAATTAATTTTTCAGTGTCCAAATTAGATATATGGGCCTTTCCTCAGAAAAGTCTACCGTCACTAAAAAATTAAAAGTTAACCAACATATTTTTTTCACTTGTATTATTAAAGAGAAATATTCAAAATTAATTTATACTAGTAAACCTGTTGCCCGAATTCGAGCAATTCAATAAAAATTAAGTGTTACAAACGTTATAGACGTTTAATTTATGATATTCTATTCAAGAAGTTATAACTAATAACGATATATTGAGTCTCAATAATGATATAAAAGATCATTATCTGAATGGTTTGACTTGAAACGTTTGATCTGACACAAAATTTTTTAATGTAACTGTCAAAATACGAAGACGGACTTACACTTATATAACAACAGAGAAAAACATTATTACTATTCGATAACATCGCAGCTTAACTCTTCCAGCTATAAAAAATAACTAATGTTAAAAAAAAAAACGCATTAAAAAATAGATTTAAGAAATAATACTAAGATATATTTCAGAAATTAATAAAAGGTACTTACAGAACACCTAAAACATCGATTTATGACACATTTAGATGAAAAAACACCAAAAAACTCCAAAAAAATTTTTTTTTTGAAAACTGTTCAAATTTGACTGACTTGTTTGCTCGGAAAGTGGAATTTTTTGATTTTGGGACTGCATTTTTCGGACAATTGACATTTGAGGAATGCATAAAAGATAATTTTGGTTAAAAATTTTTAGTTTTGAAAAAAATTCAAATTCGATCAATTCATAAGCTCTTGTCAAACGAAATTTCAAATCGATAAAATAACGGATTTTTGTACAAAAATTTTATTTCTGTTTTAAAAGGTTGGGAACCCCCTGAAGTGAAATCACAATTTTTAAAAGTGGTTTGCACATATACAGCCTAAACCTGATTTAATGACATCTAAATCGATAGAATCGGTTCATTGGTCTGGGAGGAGTTGAAGTCACAAAAAAAACCTTAGCTTATTAATTATATAGATAAGCATGATGATTAAAACAGATTCGTGGCTATGACTTTTAATTCGTTGTAGCTATAATGAAATTTTTTTCAAATATATTGTTTTTGAAGCTTGTTGAAGATTTAAAAATTATAAGAACAAAATTTAAAAAAAAAAATTTCGAGCAAAAAACCATAGGGGGTAGCCTTGTTTTTTCGATGACACATAGTATTTATTAATTTTTCTGTCAAACAAAAACAAATTCGTCTTAAATAAACTATATACATACAATGAAAGAAAATCAAAAATGCAAATTTGAAATTTTTTTATTTTTACAACAAAAACAATTTTTAATACATTTTTTTGGGGAAACATTCATTTTATTGGACTCTTTTTAAAGGCAATGATTAAAATATAAATAATAAAGTAACGGTAAAAACTTAGTTATTATTTTAAAGTCAATTAATTGCAATTAAATACAAAAAAGAAATAAATGAAATTTTTTAAAAAGTGGCAGAGATATTCGCTTCCAAATACAGAACTTTAAATTTCAGAGAGTTTTTTTCTCTGTCTTGGCGTTTGATAAAAATACACGTTAAACAACTAAAGAAAATATTCAGAAAATTCATTAAAAATACATTTGGCAAGATAATTACCGTAATTGCCAACACATTTCAAAAAAATTAAACAAAAATTTAGAAAAATAAAATAAATTTGAAAACTGTTAAAATTTGACTGACTTGTTTGCTCGGAAAGTGGAATTTTTGATTTTGGAACTGCATTTTTCGGACAATTGACATTTGAGGAATGCATAAAAGATAATTTTGGTTAAAAATTTTAAGTTTTGAAAAAAATTCAAATTCGATCAATTCATAAGCTCTTCTCAAACTAAATTTCAAATCGATAAAATAACGCATTTTTGTACAAAAATTTTATTTCTGTTTTAAAAGGTTGGGAACCCCCTGAAGTGAAATCACAATTTTAAAAAGTGGTTTGCACATATACAGCCTAAACATGATTTAAAATTTCCATTTCTAAGCAATTGCACTCTGTTGCTACAACAACAACTAACCGCAAAATAAATGCAAAAGGGCAAAAAAATATCAACTTACGGTAAAATTTTGATTTGCTTTTAATGATATTCTGAGGTAACGTCACGCCAGACAAAAAAGCATTTAGTGCTTTTTTTTCTACGCTTAAGGTCCAAAGGTCGTGAAATTTTGCATTTTAATAAATTTTAATAAAGTTAATTAAATTTTATAAAAAAATCGTGAAGAAGAAAAACCTTTAATTTTATATTAAATTTGAAAAGTGAGTAACGTCACACCACATTGCTCGAAAATTGCCTGATTTCGTTACTGAATTTGGTTGCAGGTATTTTAGTGGAATTTTTTTCAAACTTCTCGTGGTCGATGGGGTAGCTGTTAAAAAATATAATTTATAATAGCTAAACCTTATGTTTTATTTACGTCAGATATTTTTTTAAACAAATTTTAACTTTAAATGCTCCGATGGAAATTTAAGTAACGTGACGCCAGTAACGTCACGCCAGATGACTAAGCCTAATAAAAAAAAGCGGAGAAAAAATTTTTTTATTTGATAACTTTAACAGAATAAACTTAAATTCTTCCAAATAAAGTTTTGTATAACAAGTCATAAAAAGTCTTCCCCAATTCGCAGAATTTTGCAAATTTTCTAATCTAAGTCAAAAACCACTTCTGGTTTTTGTAACGTCACGCCAGTACATATTTGTGCTTATATCTTTTAATTCTTAGAGTCTATTGTAATAATTTTTATACCCCCCACGCGTACTGCGTAAGGGGTATATTAATTTTGTCACGACGTGTGTAACGCCCATAAAGAGGCGTGGTAGATATTGAAAAGTATATATATTCTTGATCAGCATCACCACCTGAGTTGATTTAGCCATGTCCGTCTGTCTGTTCGTCTGTCTGTCTGTCTGTGGACACGATTACAGTCGTAATTTTAAAGCTATTGTGCTGAAATTCGATATTTAAGCTTTTCTCTAAAAAACCAACATCAAGTTCGAGAATGGGCTAAATCGGCTGAAAACCACGCCTACCTCCCATACAATACAAATAATGAAAACTCTATAAAGAGACTACTATTTAAGTAACAAAACTGAAACTCAGTATTTGTGTGTTTTATGTCAAAACTGAGATGTGTTATAAAAATGAGCGTCATCCAACTACAAACACGCCCACCTCCCATACAACCCCAAAATTTAAAACTCTATAAAGAGACTAATGTTAAAGTTACAAAACTGAAACTCGATATTTGTGTATTCTATGTTAAAACTTAGGTGTGTTAGAAAAATGGGCAATATCCACCCACTAACACGTCCACCTCCTATACAACTTCAAAATTGAAAACTCTATAAAGAGCCTTATATTAAAGTTACAAAACTGAAACTCGGTATTTGTATATTCTATGTCAAAACTAAAGTGCATTAGAAAAATGGGCGTCATCCACCCAATAATACGCTCACCTCATATATAACCCCAAAATTGACAATTTTATAAAAAGGCTTATATTTATGCTTCAGGAAAACAATTTGATATGTTTGTATTTTAGACACATAAAAATAACAAAATCTTCTAAAATGTCATACAAAAAACTCTAAAGTTTAAGAATCTTTAACCCTTAAGATCGGTCGTGGGGGTATTTTAACTTCGGACAAGTCGAAGATATACCTTGCTAGTTTTGCTTAATATAGTGCTACTTGATTACTGCGCAAATATAAAAAAGTTTTTAAAACTTAGACTTCTTCATTCTTTCTTTTTTCAATTTTTTCGTACAAAACGTACATAACGCCAGTTTGGAAATGCCCATATATAAATTTGATTATATATTAATGCAATTGTTTTATTTATTCTCTCCACTTTTATACACTATTATACCAACAGGAATAAAAACCCACTGAGAATTATATCGTTCGGTTGCTCATTTTTTTATTTGCATCTACAACTACAATAAAATTAATTGAATAGCATGTTTTGAGATAATTTAGAGCTGCTTTCAGTTACGAACGCTTTGAGTTTGATTTAATCATCTTTTTCTCTCCGTGAATATGAACATTTTGAGCGATTAAGAGCACAGAGCACGACGCTTGGTTTTTAACCGACTTCAAAAAGGAGGAGGTTCTCAAGTTGGTTGGTTTCTCTGTTTTTTTTTTTTTTTTTTTTTTTTTTTTTGTGAATGTATGTACATCGATTACTCCTAAAGTACTTGCCCGATTGCCGTAATTTTTTGTCAACATATAGAGACCATCAACGCGGAGGTGCCCGAGTATGAAAGTGGGCGGTATTAGATAAAGGGGCGTGTCGCTATATGAAAAACACTGTATCTCACTAAATATTGACACAAGGGTAATAAAATTCACAGTCAAATTACAAGGGCAAGCACAAGTATTAAAAATGACGATCACTTAAGTGGGCGTAATTCTAAAAAAGGGTGTGGCAATATTGTAAAAACTCTGTATCTCGACGAAAATTGACACTAGAGTACTGAAATTAAGTACAGAGGTAGGTACAATTATTGGAAATTACTATAACAAAAGTGGGCGTAATTCGACAAAGGGCTGTGGCAATATAAGAGAATTACTGTGTCTCGAATAATATTGATACTAGGGTACAGAAATTAATTATAAAGGTAGGAAAAATTACTACAAATTTTTGTAAAAAAAAAATGGGCGTTAATCGAGAAGGGGAGTGGCAATATTAAAAAAATACTGTATCTCGATTACTATTGACACTACGATACTAAAATTTAGTACAAAGGTAGGTACAAATATAACAAATTACTGTCAGTTATGTGGGCGGTATTCGATAAAAGGGCGTGTCACTTTAAGAAAAACACTGTATTTCAGTAAATATTGACACTAGAGTACTAGAGTTAATAAAATTCACAGAAAAAATGCAAGGGTAGGTAAAAAATAATAGTCAATTAAGTGGGCGTTAGTCGACAAAGAGGTGTGGCAAAATTAGAAAAACTCTGTATCTCGAATAATATTATCACTAGAGTACTAAAGTTAACAACATGGGTAGGCACAGTTATAAAACAATTAATTTCAATACAGTGGACCTTGTTTGATAAAGGGGTGTGGCAATATATGAAACACACTGTATCGCGAATAATATTGACACTAGAGTACTGATATTTAGTATAGAGGTAGGCACACTTATAACAAGTTATTGTCAATAAAGTGGGCGTCATTCGACAAAGGGGTGTGGCAATATTAGAAAACACTAAATCGAATACTGACATTATTAACTGAAAAAGTACAGACGTAGGCACAATTATTACAAAATACTACCGAGGAATTGGCCGTTATTCGACTAAGGGGTGTGGCAGTGTGTAAAAAAACTGTATAATATTGACTTAAGAGTGATAAAATTCATTGTTAGAATTGGTAGAACTATTGAAAACACTATGACAAAGAGTGTGATATTCTTGACAAAGAGGCGTGTCACTATTACAAACACACTATATTTCAGTCAATATTGACATTGGGGTACTGATAAAAATACAAGAGTAGGTACTGATAAAGAAACTGACAAAGAACAGAATAAGAAACGACAGAAAAGTATTTTCCATATTATGAGCATAAATAATTGGTGTTTAATTAATTTATACACTTTTTTAATATATACCATTTTCTCTAAAAAGAAAGAAATAAAAACTTTTTAACAAAAAAAAAAACCTACTTCAAAATCACTACAAAGTAAAAAATAATTTTAAATTACTTTTACTATTTATTTCTTGGTCAAATTTGATAATTTATTTATATTCATTATTATATTGGAAATCTTATGATAATGTGAATTTTTGTATTTTTATCATAAATATATTAATTTTTTATGATAATAAAAGCTTCGAAGTCGGCGCTAATATAATCAGATTTTTTGTGCAGCTGCAACACACATATAGCATTTTAATTAAGATTTAAGAAAAATTAAGATTACAAATTAATACAGCGTCACCTAAGCAGGATATTCACAATTAAAAAAGTCTTTAATAGAGTAGGGATGGCAAAAATATCATGATTTTATGTCAATGATAAGCGCTGACAAGAAGCTTTTATTATCATAAAAAATTAATATATTTATGATAAAAATAAAAAAAATTCACAATAATTGATATCATAAGATTTCCAATATAATAATGAATATAAATAAATTATCAAATTTGACCAAGAAATAAATAGTAAAAGTAATTTAAAATTATTTTTTACTTTGTAGTGTATTGTATTTTGAAGTAAGTTTTTTTTTTTGTTGAAAAGTTTTTATTATATATTAAGATTGAAAGGTCAGGACATCAACCAACATGAATTTTGAAGCTAGAAAACGACAACAAAAGCGACAAAACAATGACACGATGTTGCATTCGAGATTTAGGTGCGAAATAAATTTTCCAATATCTAGTTTAACCCGGTAAGGTCCAGAACTATTTTGGTCGCAGATTTTATTGAAAAGTTGTATACTTATGTGTTTCAACCACCTGAGCTCGAAAATTAAGTCTATTTTCCGATTTATTCTGACACTTTTCCGGAAAATGCGAAAAACAAGCGTTACCATATGGTAACCGTGGGTCGCCTGGTGTACATGTTTTTTATGAAATAAAAAAGTTATTTTTGGACTTCGTTTTTAGAAAATATCACAAAAAATAGATGTTTTAACACGTTTTTATTAAAAAATGTATGATAATAAAAAAGACACAAAGACCAACTTCACATTTTCCACATGCTGTTCGTCCGTCAACTTTACAACTTTCACCCGCACAATGCCTATGATTGGATGGTATTACAAAATGTCCAGTCTGATCATAGCGGAGAGTGTGTTGAACACTACCTGGGTCCTGGGCTACCACTACCTTGCATCGAAACTCAAGTTGAGTCATTGTCGGTTCCACTTTTCGATGAAGCTGCCAAGCATTTTGAACACAAGCATCTATCAGCCAGGTAAAAATACTAGACTTCCACTTTTTCCTCTGTATGCGATGCGATATTGTGCTAAATTTTGGTCATATATTTTTTATATTCTTCGATCGCACAAGTACGGGGTACACTTATTTTGGCTCCGCTTTCCTTTGAATAACGCTGTGCCATTTATTTTGGATTTTCACCAAAGTTGATAGATAGCATGCCGGACAAACATTATCTGGGATACCAGTTGATTTCGATCTTCTGCTCATGAAGCTGTTGAATGTAATCACGCATTTGTTGGAATGTTAAACCACTCAAAACGGTGAAATATATAAATGACAACAAAATATGTTGATAAAAAACATAATACATGACTTAAAATGAAAAAAAAAGCAGCGAAAATCACAAGAAACGCAAAAAAAAAAAATATGTACCCTAGGCGACCCACGATTACCATATGGTAATGCCCTGAGTAAAATGTCAAAGAAATAATAAAAATAATATTTTTTCGCCAAAACTTAATGTGAACTTCATAGTTTATTTCATTACCTATGATTGGTGTAATTATAACTGAAATTGGTAGAAAAATAACCAATATATGCATGTTCTTACCAACGTGCCATTTCAGAAAACGGGACCTATTCACTTTTTTTTTTTTTGTCTCCTCAATTTGACATGCGATATCTTCGCTTATTGAACTTAGAATAACACAAACTTACACTTGTTGGCAAGCTACAAATGCTGCGCTTAAAATATCGTTGTTCTTTTAAAGTTTTGTTATGTAGCTTATGAGGTATTCAAGTAAATGTATCGACACATTTTGCATTACCATATCGTGGGCTTTTTCGGGTTAAAGAAGGAAATATGCTGTTTTTTATAAGACTATAGAAGGATATTATACTGGACGCACTACTAAAAAGTCATTTTCGTTGGTAACAAATTTGAAGATCCATACAATTCTTATCAATGGGATCTATTAAAGCTGTTTGGCGTACATTCGAGTACGTAATGCATTAAATTTACATCGAGTTGTATTTCGATTTGGTAAAGAACACTGCCTCTTGAATCAAAACGATTCTAAGCTTATGTCTTGGTTAAAATAAAATCAGTAAAGAAACTTTGCAGTATCCATATGCCGATAGACCTTATTTATCACTATGTTAAGCGTGTTCATACAAAGTGCTGGACAAAAAGGCGAATATAAAAGTGTGACAAAACTAAAGCCGTTCAGATGTTTCTGCTTAAGATTCGGAGCTGCATCGCCTTGTCGTTTTATAACTACACGTCAAGGGGGTTAACAAATTTCAGCAATTTTCCCAAGTATGCTACCGAAAAATAAATTCTTGATCATCAAATTTAATGGCAAGGGTTGACGATTGATTTCATTTCTAATGACCTACAAAACAATATTGACACTGGAGCCATACAACAAGAAAAATCAATTCTTGCACCATTAAACGAAGTATGCTCTAAAATCAATTTACTGGTACTTGAACAGTTATTCACTCCAGAAGTAGTGTAGAAAAACATTGATACAATCGTTTCTGATGAAGATGAAATGCGCAAATGAAAGAAGTTCCTTAGCAGCGTTGAAGTAAGTGGTCTCCGTAAGACCACATGACACTGACAATGGTTTCAGTTGTCATACTTATGAGGAATTTTAACACAGCGAAACGGTTAATTAATCATACCTGACTTCAGATTATTAATTTGTACAACAATACTCTCAACCAAAAATTATAATCAGATCATCGGAAATATTTGTTCCATTCAAAATGCAACGATTTCAATTTCCGGTCTCTTTGTCCAGTAGGTCCAGTTCTCGGTTAATTGTGTGCAAACATTTAATAACACACACAACACAATTTATGATAAGAAGCTCGGTCAAAGTCCTTTCAAGGGCTGAAATGGTCAATTTGTTTTTTTTTTTTTTTTGTATTTATTAAATAGTATTTAAGCTATGCTTTTATAACTCCTCTTAGAATCCTTTTACGAACTTCCTAAAGGCCTTAAAATTTAAAGAATTTACTTTTGAATTTAATTGAATTTTTGTGTTTTCCCGAAATCTTATCGTTTTGACGAGTGTTTCATATAAAACAAAAAATAAATTTTCGCAGCAAAACTTTTGCTTAAATTTGTCTTTCAGTGTAAAGATTTTTAAATTGAATTCATTAAAACTTTATGTGCACAAGAAACATGCTGAAAATAATTTTTAAAGTTATTTCCAAAGTTTTCTCATTAAATTGTATTTTGACTGCAAGAGCATCTAAAGCAATATGGCATGTCAAAACATGACCTACTGACACTATCTACTTAATATTCCGAAAGTGGCGCATCCTATCATCAATTACGAATATAAATAAACAACAACAACAACAACAATTGTTGCGCTTCTGTCTACAACAAGCTAAAAGTTAGCCAGAAGTAAATAGAGCTAATTTCCGTACAACAGCTACAACAAAGCCGTTAAAGTCCTTTCTATACAAAGACAAGTATCACACACACATATAAACATACACAAAGGCACAAAGCTAAGGAAGCAATAAAGATTGCGATTTTTTCTACCCCTCATTCAGTCATTCATTCATTCATTCATGTTTTCACTTTCATGTTTGCTATTTTATTAAAATTGACCGGAAGTGGTGGTAGCCTCTAAACGGAAGTCAGTAGGTTGTGGCGCTATTTAACGCAATGTGCTAGAAGTGCTGTTACTGTTGTTCTTGGTTTTGTTGTTATTGTTGTTTTTGCCAGCTATAAAAACTTGTTGAGCTTTAAGCTGTCTGCAAACAATGTTTAGAGGTTATGCTTACTAATCAGCTAAGTGGCTGTGCCTTTGTTTGTGTTGGTTTCAACAGCGGATATGATGATTAAGAGCATGAATTTAATTTAAGCAAATTTTTGAGGCAATTTTTGCATACAATGCTATGTGTAAGAAAATATTTTCAACATATTTTTGTGTGCCTAATTTTAAAGGAAGTATGAATATGTGCTTGAATTGCTCAAACAAATCCTTGAAGTAATGCCAAAATATTTAAACTTGGCAGCTTTGCATATTACTTAGCATTTATATGACAAGCTTAGAGTAGATAAGATGCTTTTAGTTTCATGGCTTTAAGGACAAAGAATTGAAATAACAGTAGGTAGTCTTGCATTGTTGTAAGAAATAGGCAGGAATTTATAAAAAAAAAATGTAAGTATAACTTTGAATGTAGTTTTTTCTTTATTGTAGCATGAAACTTTGAAATGCTGCCAATTGTTTAGAATATAAGATGTTCAACTTTAGGCTAGGAACGAAATAAGTTGCGCTCAAGGCTTTAAGTAAAATTATGAAAAAGCTTAAATTATGAAAAAGATATAAAATTAGATATTCTCCCAAAAAGCTTTAAATGCTTTTAGAAATTTATAATAAATTTAAAACTACAAAATTTCGTTAAAATCTAAAAGTTAGTTTTGTTTTTTCTATATCAATTTACATTTTATATCATAACATTCATGTCTGTAAGAGTAGGCGTGGCAATACAAGCATTTCATATATTTTCTAATATAAACTGACATTATAATTTTATTCTTTCAACTGAAAATGTTCTCTATCGTTTTATTTTATGAACTTACAAATAAGCTATTAAAAATTTTTAATTCATAATAACACATATTTAAGTGCAAAATTTGCTAAAGCTACATTATTGCAAGCCCAGCCAATATATTATTAATAAAATTTCATTTGAAAACTTGCAAATATTTTTAATCTCAATAAAACTTAATTAAACGCTGTTTCATTACAAAATTTTAATTTGATTGATTTTCGCTGTCGTTGATGTTTTCAAAAGTTGCTGCATACTTTGCGGCAGCAGCTTATAAAACTTGCTGACATCACATGGCAACTTGCTGCAGCAAAAGTCAAGGTTGTAATTTATCACTTTGTTAGTAGCTAGCTATATAGTTCTGACAACTGTAAAAAGGATGCAAAATGCAGGCATTCACTTTATATTGCATAATTTAGGGAGCTATAAAAGGCTTAGTCGCTGTAGCAACTTTCAACACATGCTTGCTGAGCTTTAAAATTTAATTTGATTTTGAAAATAGTTTTCTAACTGAAATATTGGAAGAAAAAAAACCAACAATGCATAAAATATTAGTTGCACTTTATTTGACACAAATGAATGGTTGTTAAATCACATGTTGATTTTATAGAACACGTTACAGCTATTATTTAAAATGAGCTTGAGCTCGCATAATATAAACACACATCAAGCTGTTTGGTTTTTTATCGCTTGTGTACGTGTGTGTTAGTGATGTTAGTGCAAAATTTAATGTCATCGATTTCGAATTACGTGGCAAGCTCATACCTGGGGGTCACATTATAAATACTACACAAAAACACAAAGGTATGCTCAAACACACACACACACACAAACATAAAGTATGCATGCCATTGAATTTATTTCTGTATAAAATGGAAAAAAAAAATTAAATGTGCCACAAATATATTTAAATATTGTTGCTTGCTAGGAACATGATTTGAGTTTAAAATGTGTTTTTTTTTTATTGCAAAAAAAAAAATAATTTTTCCACTATTTGTTAAAGCTATGACGTTTTTTATAAACTTTCAACCTCTCAATTGAATACATTTGCGCTGTGTACATGTACATATATTTACTTTGAAATATATGTATATTTTCTCTTTTACAGTTGTTTATAAAATCATGGTAACTTAACGACTGTTAAAGTTCAGAGGTTATTCAGATGTTTAACTGACTGAAGCTTTGTGTTCAGATTGTTAATTTTTATAATACATAAATCCAAGAGAAATTTATGTGGTCGAATTAAAAAAATGTCCTTGCATGCAGTCATTAGTTTATGTTATAAACTCAAAGTCAAGTATTTTTAAGCATGTGTGAGGAAATATGGCTGAAGCTAAATTATTAAATAGAGACTAGCTGAGCTGAAAATTTTGACAGAATTCTTTTCAAATAACATAAATGTACCAGAAAGCTATGTGATATAATGCAAAACGAGTTTATATATATATATATATATATATTTAAAGAAAAAAAAATTATAACGCTATTAAAAACTGCCAATAATTTTTGGAATATTTTCAAGAAAAAATTTTTCAAAGTTAATTGAAAGGAAAACAAAAACATATTTTTAGATAAGGTAGTTATTAGTTTTTTAGTTTTGGCTTTATTTTATATATATAAGTGGCATACACCTAAACGATATTTCATTATTTTTTCAAATAGTGTCAGTTTTTGAATCGATTTAAAGATATCTTAGTTAACCCATTCCTTTCCAAGCGGACATGTACTGACGATTGGCAATTCGAATAAAAAACGTTGAAAAAATTATAATCTCTTAAAGCTAATGGTGTTTCCTTTTTTCAATTTTGGGGGGTGGGGGGAGTTTCAAATTCAAAAATTTAAGAATGTAACCCGGTGTTACCCGAGGTTGTGCCTCGAGCACAGAAAAAGGACGATTTTCAAAACTGCTCTCATTTGAACATTTTTTAAATTATCAATTCAATTTTAAAATTTTTTAAATAATCTTTTTTTGGGGTTCTGCCCACTCCTTCCGTCGAAAGTGTTTGGTCAAATATCCGTAACACTGTACGTGCCAGATATGATTAAAAAAAAATGACATGAGGAAAATGGTCACCCACACACAAAAAGAAACACATATCTTTCTCCGTTGAAAAATTTTTCTATTTTCGATAATAGCAATTTTCTCTTTTTCAAATAAAATTTTCTTCGATTAGAATAAATTTTCACAAGTATTTCTTCACTTCTAAAAAATGCAAATATTACAATGTCTCTTATAATGATAATTATTTGACTCGCACAAAAAATTCTCATTTATAGAGAAAAATTTACTGAAAATGAATAATTTATCCTAGTTTTTGATAAAAAATTCACTTTGAGAATATTTATTTTCTTCAATGAAAACAAATTTTTTCTCAAAAAAAAAAATAGTCTTTTGCTCTAAAACTGATATATTTTTATATATTTCTCTTTTTCATAGAAACTTTTTTTATAATTTTAAGAGTATTTTGAGGATCGCATTTAGAGAAAGGCATTCTCTGGAGCAAAGTCTAAACCATTTTTCTCTGAATATGATGCCTTTTTATCAAATTCCGAGAAACTTTTTTCTGAGTGCAGTTTGAAAAGTCATTTCGAGAAAATTGCGCTTAACTTTTTCTTAGCATGCATTTAATATGCAATTTCATCTCAAAAAAATTCCAATTTTAAAAAATCCTATAAGCATCGATTCGATTCTTGGATTGTCTTCGTTCAACTTCGGGTTTGGTCGATACTGTTCGGTTGATGTTTTTCATCTTGATATAGCTTCTGCTCGTGTTCGTTTAACTTTTTTTTTTCGTTCATCTTTGGTTCTTGACTTCGTTTACCTACGGCTCATTCCTTGATTTTTGTCGAAAGAACTTTTAAAAGCATAGGATCTATTTAAGTAACAGATACAAATGACTACCAAGTTTTATTAAAATCGGTTCATCCGTTTTGACGAAATGAGCCAAACATAGTTGATTGAATAAAGTGCCCTTTCACGGATGTTTTTTGAAATTTAAGTAGCCTCAATTTTGTTGCAGGGTCAAGTTATTTCACGTGCCAAATTTTAGTAAAATCGGTCAAGTCATTTAAGAGTTATTGAGTTTTAACAATGCACTACTTAAAGCGCCCTCTTGCGGAAGTCTTTGGCATTTTTTATGTTTTATCTTGGGTGCAGTTGAACGTTCATACCAAATTTCATTGAAATCGGTTCAGGCGCTTAGGAGTTATTGAGTCTTAAAAACGCACTACTTAAAGCGCCCTCTTACGGAAATCTTTGGAATTTTATTTAGCCTATGTTATCTTGACCGCAGTCGAACCTTCATTCCAAATTTAATTGAAATAGGTCCAGGAGTGGTGACCGTGGCATGCAGGTTAAGTGTGTGGCTTAGCATGCTCGGAGCCCGGGTTCGATCCCCAGCCGCGGCGAAAAGTTTTTTCAATATTTAATTTTTCTGATCGGTCACCACCTCTCTGCAGACAATGGCAAACCTCAGAGAGTAAATAATGCCATGTAAAGCTTCTTGAGAACATGAGCCGTTCGGAGTCGGCATAAAACATGTAGGTCCAGTTCTCGGTCAATTGTGTGCAAACATTTAATAACACACACAACACAATTGATCATAAGAAGGTCGGTCAAAGTCCTTTCAAGGGCTGAAATGGCCAATTTGTTTTTTTTGTTTAGGTCCAGGAGTTTAGGAGTTATTATAGAGTACCACGCCCACATAATTCCGCCCACTCCATACCAAATTTAATTGAAATCGGTCCAAGTGCTTAGAAGTTATTATGTCTTTAAAACGCACTACTTAAAGCGCCCTCTTGCGGAAATTTTTGTAATTTTGTATAGCCTATGTTTTATTTTGGGAGTAGTTGAACCTCCATACCATGAAATCGGTTCAGGCGTTTAGAAGTTATTATAGAATGACATGCCCACATACTTGCGCCCACTTTTACACCCTATGTTCTTTCTCTCTATGAAAGGTACTCGGTGTCCAAATTTCAGCTCAATCGGATAAACGGTGCGCTAGCCTATACGGAGAAGACAGACAGACAGACAGTCAGACAGAAGGACAAACATATGATTTTATATATAAGATGTAATGATATTTCAACAATAAAAATAAAAAAAAAATTGAAAATTCAAATCTTTTATGCATTTTTCTCGATACTCTTTTTTCTAATACGTCTGAAAATACGTGATTTCTCAAATTCAAAAGAACCGATTACTTTGTAATTTGGTGTAGACCTTCTTTATATATACCTCTATAGCTGGAACTATGATTAGGTACATATTTTTGGCTATATTCATAAAAAAGAAAAGCCTCTTATAAAGGCCTTATAAGAAAAATATCAAAAAAATCTTAATACATAAAAGAAAACGTTCTGCTCCGTGCTATATATCGCTCAAACTGTTACACGGTTAAAAATCTAGGGCTAAATTTTAATCTTTTTTGGATTACATATAGGACACGACCAAAAAAAGATTACTTTTTAATCCAATGAAAAGTTTTAAATTTTCCAATACAAAAAGGACTCATTTTTAATCCGCAAAAAGTTTAAAATTTTTTAATCCAAAAAGGAATAATTTTTAATCCGCAGAATGTATAAAATATTTTAATCCAAAAAGGATTAGATTTTAGTCCATAAAAGTTAAAAATATAAAAGGATTACTTTTTAATCGACAAAGGTGAGAACTCGTGAGAAAAAAAGGTAAGAGATAATTCTCATATTTCATAAGTCTACGAAGAAAAGTTATCCTTTGACCTCCATAAGCATGTATATATATATTAAAAAAAGTTCTCAAACTTAATTTATGCTTAATTTTGCATATTTCTATACGAGCTTAAAAAAAACTTATTTTGTTTTGTCGCGTACTTTGAACTAATTTGTACTAAATCTTGCCAATATTTTATATATTATAAAATGTAGCATTCTTTCATCGCGTTAGAACACTTAAAATACATATCGGTTCTTTTTGTTTCTTTCTTGTTTTTCGAGTAATTAAAACCGTTCAAATGTCGCGTCCGGCCAATGGCTTTTCAGCTGAAAAGCTACATAATATTCAGCTTTTCGCCATAGAAGAACTGTCAAATAAAGAGCTGCTTTTTGTTGGCTCTTCAGCCAAAAGGCCTTCGTGTGAACATATTATTATATTGCCATAAACTTCACTATATATACATTAAGGGTATTCATGGAAATGGGCAATGCCCTTATAAATGATATAAACCGTATAAGTTTATCAGCCTTATAAATGAAATGTAGGGAGAACCGTTTACACAAACAAGATATATCACATACCAGCAATCAGCTGTTTATATGTATGCTGAAAGTTGACTGTTAACAGCTGACATATCTCTCCAAATGCACAATCAACTGATAAAAATAACTAATTGCCCAAACTAAATACAAGCTTGCCGCTTTGCATGAATACCCTTATTATGTATTATGAAACACTGCTCAATGTAATAATGATTATAATAATATTTTGGTTCAGATTTTAAGAAACAATTTGTTTCATTTAATTAAAAAATAAACTTCGGATGCTTTAACAACATTAACTATTATATTTAGCGTAAATTTCGTAGCAGTAGTAGTTTTCAATCATAGATAACATAAATAATTTTTCCTGAAAATACTACCTTAATGTAAATTTGTAGTCCAAAAAAAATCTTAAACTTAAACATTTTTGGATTAAAAACACATTAAACTTAAGTATGGAATAAAAAATAGTACTTTTTGGATTAAAAATTCCTTTAAACCAAAGTTTGGATTAAAAACTATCCAAATTCCATTTTACTCCATCTCCACTCCATCAAACTCCCCATTTTACCTGACATCAAAAAAGTTTATTATTCATGGAGAAAAAAAAATAGTACAATTTGATGCGAAAAAGTACAATTTTTATTTCGATTTGGTACAAATTTGGAAAAGTCATTTCCCATCCCTGCGCTATATCATAATTGAGAAGAGCAAAAATGTCAAGTAAAATGTTGAATGATATTATCAAAATAGAGCAAGCATAGCTTGTTTTTGTTCAGAAGATATATCTTAAATAAATTGTTTAGTAAAGGCGGTAGAAAGAAGTATTGCTGATGAATGAATAAGATAGCATATTCATAGTGAGCATAAGTAACAACATATCATAAAAACCATTTTATATCTATATAATTAATAGGCTAAGGTTTTTTTTTGTGACTTCAACTCCTCCCAGACCAATGGACCGATTCTATCGATTTAGATGTCATTAAATCAGGTTTAGGCTGTATATGTGCAAACCACTTTTAAAAATTGTGATTTCACTTCAGGGGGTTCCCAACCTTTTAAAACAGAAATACAATTTTTGTACAAAAATCCGTTATTTTATCGATTTGAAATTTAGTTTGAGAAGAGCTTATGAATTGATCGAATTTGAGTTTTTTTTTAAACTACAAATTTTTAACCAAAATTATCTTTTATGCATTCCTCAAATGTCAATTGCCCGAAAAATGCAGTTCCAAAATCAAAAATTACACTTTCCGAGTAAACAAGTCAGTCAAATTTTAACGGTTTTCAAAATTTTTTTGTTTTTCTAAATTTTTGTTCAATTTTCTTTGAAATGTGTTGACAATTACAGTAATTATCTTACCAAATGTATTTTTAATGAATTTTCTTAATATTTTCTTTAGTTGTTTAACGTGTATTTTTATCAAACGCCAAGACAGAGAAAAAAACTCTCCGAAATTTAAAGTTCTGTATTTGGAAGCGAATATCTCTGACACTTTTTAAAAAATTTCATTTATTTCTTTTTTGTATTTAATTGCAACTAATTGACTTTAAAATAATTACAAAGTTTTTACCGTTACTTTATTATTTATATTTTAATCATTGCCTTTAAAAAGAGTCCAATAAAATGAATGTTTCCTCAAAAAATGTATTAAAAATTGTTTTTGTTGTAAAAATAAAAAAATTTCAAATTTGCATTTTTGATTTTCTTTCATTGTATATAGTTTATTTAAGACGAATTTGTTTTTGTTTGACAGAAAAATTAATAAATACTATGTGTCATCGAAAAAACAAGGCTACCCCCTATGGTTTTTTGCTCGAAATTGTTTTTTTTTAAAATGTTGTTCTTATAATTTTTAAATCTTCAATAAACTTCAAAAACAATATATTTGAAAAAAATTTCATTATAGCTACAACCAATTAAAAGTTATAGCCACGAATCTGTTTTAATCATCCTGCTTATCTATATAATTAATAGGCTAAGGTTTTTTTTGTGACTTCAACTCCTCCCAGACCAATGGACCGATTCTATCGATTTAGATGTCATTAAATCATGTTTAGGCTGTATATGTGCAAACCACTTTTAAAAATTGTGATTTCACTTCAGGGGGTTCCCAACCTTTTAAAACAGAAATAAAATTTTTGTACAAAAATCCGTTATTTTATCGATTTGAAATTTAGTTTGAGAAGAGCTTATGAATTGATCGAATTTGAGTTTTTTTTTAAACTACAAATTTTTAACCAAAATTATCTTTTATGCATTCCTCAAATGTCAATTGCCCGAAAAATGCAGTTCCAAAATCAAAAATTACACTTTCCGAGTAAACAAGTCAGTCAAATTTTAACGGTTTTCAAAAAAAATTTTGTTTTTTGGGTTTTTTGCTGTTTTTTCATTTAAATGTGTCATAAATCGATGTTGTAGGTGTTCTGTTAGTACCTTTTATTAATTTCTGAAATATATCTTAGTATTATTTCTTAAATCTAGTTTTATGATTATCTATATAACTAATGTATATGTTTTATAGCTGGAATAGTCAAGCTACGATGTTTCGAATAGTTATAATGTTTTTCTCAGTAGTTACATTAGTGTAAGTGTTTCTAACACTTAATTTTTATTGAATTGCTCGAATTCGGGCAACAGGTTTACTAGTTAACAAAAATATCTTTTCATGAACCTCTTTCGAAAAATCGAATGTCGTAGAGAGGTTTGTTGTAAGCCATACAATTTTTTTTGCCCAAGTTTCTTAGAATTTAAATTGATGCCTTCGCTAGGTCTGAAAACTATAGCCTCTTGAAACAATAAATCCATTAAATAATTTAGTTTTAATTCTTCGATCTATATAATACAGTTTGGTCGAATGGATAGAATTCAGATCAAGCTTGTTATGTGTTGTGCGTAGGACTGTCTCTGGCACAAATATTTTGTTCATGAATATTGAAGTTTCTGCTTTTTAATAGCTTATTAAGAAGCAGACAGAAGATTAAGAAGCTTCTTAATAGACAGTTAAAAATTCAGAAATAAAAACTTAACAAAATCTGCTTTCCAAAGCTTAAGAGAAAACAACTAGTATCTGTAAAATAAAACAAGTCAAACATTGCACATCTTATAAAGCTAATTTAAGGTCGTTAAATTTTAAACAAGTACTAATATGCGAAGCTTATAAATTCTCATTTAAATTCTTGACAGTTGAGCTCTTCAATTTGCGTTGTCCTTATGAAATATGCAGGAGCAAGAGAAACCAATACAATAACAGCACGTACAATAATGTACAAGAGCCAATTATGTGCGACACATCTACGATATAAACACAAACACTCACCATATAACAAGTCAGTTTGTATATTCAACTCCATGACTTAAAACTACTAAAACCAACAATGACAACAATGGCAGTAACAACAACAACAACCAACATCAAAGTGTTGTTATTTTTATCCATTTTGTTTTTTTTTTAGCATTATATTTCTTATTTGTACTCACCTAAGCTCCACATATCAATGGCCGTGCCGTATTGCAGTCCAAGAATGACCTCCGGTGAACGATAGAATCTCGATTGTATGTATGTGTAAATTTTACGATTTACGTAACAAGAGCTGCCAAAGTCGATGACTTTGATGGAGCTGCTACCGCGCTGTTTCAAAAGGATGTTTTCCTGCATAAATGGATGGCGAAGAAGGAGAAGAAGACGGACGAACCGGATATTAAAAAAACATGAAAGTTTGCATAGAAAATAAATGCTAAATAAATGTGAAAAGGAGAATGAATGGATGGAGTATAAATGAATGGAACAAGTAAGGAGTGTGAGTGTTAGTGGAGCAGAAATAACAATTGGACATGGAATTGACAGCAGAGCAAAGCTCTTATGTGCGATGGATAAAAACTTACCGGCTTGAGATCACAGTGAATGATGTTTTCCTTATAAAGCAGACGCAAACACTTTACAATCGAATTGCAGAAACGTCGTATGAGACTCATGCTGAAGCCATTGTAGTTGTTCTTCTTAATCAATTCGTAAAGGTTGAGGCTATAATGAAAGAAAACGAACAAAAGCAAGAGAGAAAATAATTAATATTTGAATTGAATTTTTAAGCGGGTTCTTGAAATGAAATTTAAAGAAATTCTTACGAATTATTGCGAAGAATTTAAAGAGGTGTTGGATATATTTTTAATATTACTTTAATAAAGTAATTGTGTATCTTTTTTAGTTAGTATATTTTCTAACATTTCTATAAAAAACCTTCAACATCAAAATGTTGAATTTTTTATATTAAGCTGTTACATTATTTATAAAGATAATTCATTATTTAAGCATCCTATAAAATTTTGATATGCATTTCAATACACTGTGCAAATAGAATCAACTTTTTCATAATTAAATGTACCATTTAGTAAGTACAAAATTAAAAAATAGACAAATCTTGTCAAAAAAGACTGATAGCAAATTTTTTAAGAAAACATTTTTAAATAATATAAAAAACCTTCATGTTTATTAACTTGTTTTTTCCTCATTGATGTTTTATAAAATAATATTGTTATCGTACAACTCTTTATTTTGAAAATAAAATAAATTATATATTTTAGCTCTCTACAAATACTCATAGAATATTTTTTTAAATTTTTCATTTTTGGACAACATTTTCACAAGAGTTAAAAATTTTTTATAACAATTTTTATAATCGACTTTAGCCCGTTCATTAATCCACCAAAGCATAAAAATGAGTTTGTTTTTGTCTAGCTTCACTGCGTGCGTTCATTTTATCTGTGTTAAAAATTATAAAAAAATAGGAAAATGTAACGTTAAAGACCACACATTTTAGCTTCTAGAAGCGTATGACAACATTTTGTTTTGATTATTTTGAATTCAGTCGTTTATATAATCCCTTTGATGCCTCATAATCGATTTAGTTCTTGAAAATCACTTCCAAAAATTGTAACGTTAAAGACCACATAAAACTGGTAATATCTTCAAAACAACAAAAGCTAGACGAAAAGTTTGTTCACATAAAATGCATGTCTTGAAGACTACTTTCATCTACAGAATCAAAATTTTTTGGTTTCATAGAATATTTCCGATATATAGGCAGAAATATGCGTTCGAGTGTAACGCTAAGAGAAATATGCAAGAGAAATATGATAACACGCACGTTTTTCTAAATAACAACAACTACGAAATGCATTAATGCTGAAGATTGAAAAATAATATTAATAATAATAAAATAATGGCATAATTCGTAATCTTGAAGACTTCAGTGGAGGAATACAGTGAACGCTTTCACCAGGACTAGCCATTTATATTATGATATTATAAATTTCATGTTACTGATATATATTCATACCAAAAATTTTATCAAAAATTGGCCAGCTTTATTTCTACGCGCTATCAGTTAATTAGATGTGGCATCAAATCAAATAAAGTTTTGAATAATCAAAATAAATAAACATACTCTATCGATGTTTGTAAGTTTAAGCATTTCCCTGAGATAAGTATCGTTTGACAAAATGATTTTTGTTGTTGTTACTTTTCTATTTAATTTGTATTTATTTTTGTTTGTTAATGTTACTGTTGCTGCTTTGCTGCTGTATTATTTTGTGTGATTTTGTGTAGCACATTTTTGGGCGCACTCTGCTAGTGCTGCTTATTGTATATGCGCCAAGCATGCAATGCAAATTAATTCACTTTAACATGGCATTTTGTTGTAGCCGACTTTTTTGGGTTCATAGCGACCGGCTTTTCTTAATGTGTTGTAGCTTTTGTTTTTGTTGTTTTGGAGTAACTATTTTATTGCTTTTTTTAAGTCAACAACAATGACATGAATTCAAAATTCCAACACCAACAACAACAACAACAACAACTTAAACAACAACAACAACTTAAATGACAAACAAAAACAACAACAACAAAAAAATGGCGACGACGACAACAACATGCAAATGAAAAATAATTTTATTTTGACTTGACGCAGGCCAGCAGCAACGGTGGTGGCAAATAAGGGTGCAATGCAAGGGTTAAACAAAATCGTTACGAATTGTTAGTAAAATTCCATGAATAAATTTTACAGCAGCATGCCGTCAAACAATAAAAACAACAACAATTAGGTTTACATAAAATTTCCATTTATTTACGGTTTTCTATATTGTTAAATTTCCCCAGCGTTGACAACACTTGTCACTTTTGGGCATTACATTTAAAGAGTTCACTTAAATGGAATTTGCAATTTACTCTGCTTAAATAAACTCTTAGTGTGACCAATACCATGAATTGATAAATTTTAGGCTTAGATTTAAGCTATATATATGAGTAAATATTTCTAAAAACAAGTATAATTTCATATCTAACGAGAACTTGATCACGAACTTGATCTCAAACTCGAACACGAACTCGAAATCTAACTCGAATGCAAGCTCAAACTTAAACTCAAACTCAAACTTAAACTCAAACTCAAACTTGAACTCGAACTCGAACTCGAACTCGAAATCGAACTCGAACTCGAACTCGAACTCGAACTCAAACTCATACTCATACTAAGAATTCAAATTGAACTCGAACATGAAATCGAACTCAAATTGAAACTTGAGTTTGAAATCGAACTTTAACTCGAGCTTGAACTCGAACTCAACTGAAACTTGAGTATGAAATCGAACTCTAGCTCGAACTCGAACTTAAACATGAACTTGAACTCAAACTCAAACTGAAACTGGAACATGAAATTAAACTTTAACTAGAACTTCATCACGAACTCGATCTCAAAATCTAACTCTAACTAGAATTCACACTATAACTCAAACTTTATCTTGAACTCAAATTCAACTTTAAACTTGAATTCAAGCAAAACTCAGATTTGAACTTGAACTCAAACTCAAACGAAAACTTAATCTCAAACTCGAACTTAAACTCGTACTCGAACTCAAACTCATACTCATACTGATAATCATAATTAAACTTGAACTCGAACATGAAATCGAACTCGAACTCGAACTGCAAACACTGGAGTTTGTTATCGAACTTTAACTCGAACTTAAACTCGAACTCAAACTGGAACTCGAGCTCGAACTCTAACTTGAACTTTAATTCGAACTCGAACTCGAACTGGAACACGAACTTAAACTCGAACTTTAACTCGAACTGTAACTCGAACTCAAACTCATAATTTAACTCAAACTCATAACTAAACTCAAACCACAACTCAAAATCAAACTAAAGTTGGAAATAGAACTTAAGCTGAAGTTAGAAATAGAACCAAACTCAAACTGGTGTTTGCAATCGAACTTTAACTCTAGCTTGAACTCGAAATCAAATTGAAACTTGAGTTTGAAATCGAACTCGAACTTGAACTTGAACTTGAACTTGAACTTCAACTTACAGATGAACTTGAACTCGAACTCGAACTCGAACTCAAACTAGAACCAAAAACCATATATTATGAAGACATTTCATCAAACCAAGTTCGTCTAGAACCAAATTCTGTCAAGGCGCCGAGATGGGTCCGGACCAAGTGGAAATGAAACCTTTGATAACATGAGCTGCAAATGTTAAATTCTGGCAGCTGTTCGCTTATTTTCTGATGTTTGGTGAGTCTCTAAACCAGTTTGTTTGTCTCTACCCATGCCCCTTGCCATCCCTCATCCACACAATCGGCAGCCTGTGAGCGCAGAACTCAGAGCGCAGTTGTTGTTGGTATAGTCAACACGATCGTTGTTGTTGTTCTTATTAGAGGACGTCGTTGTTGTTGTGGTTCTTATAAGATTTTGTAGCTGTGTGTGTGTGTGTAGGATATATTTGGTTATTTTGTTAATTTTTTGGGTTTTTCATATTTTTGCAATTTTCGTCCAACTAAAAATATCTGAAGTTGATGTAGAAAAAACGTTGTAACTATTGTGTTTTTAATCGGATGAAGGTAGATCCAAGGACAAAATTAAATAAAATTGATCGTGTATTAATATTGCATCAAAAATAAATTTTGACATAAATAAATAATAAATTAAAATTAAAATTAAAATTAAAATTAAAATTAAAATTAAAATTAAAATTAAAATTAAAATTAAAATTAAAATTAAAATTAAAATTAAAATTAAAATTAAAATTAAAATTAAAATTAAAATTAAAATTAAAATTAAAATTAAAATTAAAATTAAAATTAAAATTAAAATTAAAATTAAAATTAAAATTAAAATTAAAATTAAAATTAAAATTAAAATTAAAATTAAAATTAAAATTAAAATTAAAATTAAAATTAAAATTAAAATTAAAATTAAAATTAAAATTAAAATTAAAATTAAAATTAAAATTAAAATTAAAATTAAAATTAAAATTAAAATTTAAATTAAAATTAAAATTAAAATTAAAATTAAAATTAAAATTAAAATTAAAATTAAAATTAAAATTAAAATTAAAATTAAAATTAAAATTAAAATTAAAATTAAAATTAAAATTAAAATTAAAATTAAAATTAAAATTAAAATTAAAATTAAAATTAAAATTAAAATTAAAATTAAAATTAAAATTAAAATTAAAATTAAAATTAAAATTAAAATTAAAATTAAAATTAAAATTAAAATTAAAATTAAAATTAAAATTAAAATTAAAATTAAAATTAAAATTAAAATTAAAATTAAAATTAAAATTAAAATTAAAATTAAAATTAAAATTAAAATTAAAATTAAAATTAAAATTAAAATTAAAATTAAAATTAAAATTAAAATTAAAATTAAAATTAAAATTAAAATTAAAATTAAAATTAAAATTAAAATTAAAATTAAAATTAAAATTAAAATTAAAATTAAAATTAAAATTAAAATTAAAATTAAAATTAAAATTAAAATTAAAATTAAAATTAAAATTAAAATTAAAATTAAAATTAAAATTAAAATTAAAATTAAAATTAAAATTAAAATTAAAATTAAAATTAAAATTAAAATTAAAATTAAAATTAAAATTAAAATTAAAATTAAAATTAAAATTAAAATTAAAATTAAAATTAAAATTAAAATTAAAATTAAAATTAAAATTAAAATTAAAATTAAAATTAAAATTAAAATTAAAATTAAAATTAAAATTAAAATTAAAATTAAAATTAAAATTAAAATTAAAATTAAAATTAAAATTAAAATTAAAATTAAAATTAAAATTAAAATTAAAATTAAAATTAAAATTAAAATTAAAATTAAAATTAAAATTAAAATTAAAATTAAAATTAAAATTAAAATTAAAATTAAAATTAAAATTAAAATTAAAATTAAAATTAAAATTAAAATTAAAATTAAAATTAAAATTAAAATTAAAATTAAAATTAAAATTAAAATTAAAATTAAAATTAAAATTAAAATTAAAATTAAAATTAAAATTAAAATTAAAATTAAAATTAAAATTAAAATTAAAATTAAAATTAAAATTAAAATTAAAATTAAAATTAAAATTAAAATTAAAATTAAAATTAAAATTAAAATTAAAATTAAAATTAAAATTAAAATTAAAATTAAAATTAAAATTAAAATTAAAATTAAAATTAAAATTAAAATTAAAATTAAAATTAAAATTAAAATTAAAATTAAAATTAAAATTAAAATTAAAATTAAAATTAAAATTAAAATTAAAATTAAAATTAAAATTAAAATTAAAATTAAAATTAAAATTAAAATTAAAATTAAAATTAAAATTAAAATTAAAATTAAAATTAAAATTAAAATTAAAATTAAAATTAAAATTAAAATTAAAATTAAAATTAAAATTAAAATTAAAATTAAAATTAAAATTAAAATTAAAATTAAAATTAAAATTAAAATTAAAATTAAAATTAAAATTAAAATTAAAATTAAAATTAAAATTAAAATTAAAATTAAAATTAAAATTAAAATTAAAATTAAAATTAAAATTAAAATTAAAATTAAAATTAAAATTAAAATTAAAATTAAAATTAAAATTAAAATTAAAATTAAAATTAAAATTAAAATTAAAATTAAAATTAAAATTAAAATTAAAATTAAAATTAAAATTAAAATTAAAATTAAAATTAAAATTAAAATTAAAATTAAAATTAAAATTAAAATTAAAATTAAAATTAAAATTAAAATTAAAATTAAAATTAAAATTAAAATTAAAATTAAAATTAAAATTAAAATTAAAATTAAAATTAAAATTAAAATTAAAATTAAAATTAAAATTAAAATTAAAATTAAAATTAAAATTAAAATTAAAATTAAAATTAAAATTAAAATTAAAATTAAAATTAAAATTAAAATTAAAATTAAAATTAAAATTAAAATTAAAATTAAAATTAAAATTAAAATTAAAATTAAAATTAAAATTAAAATTAAAATTAAAATTAAAATTAAAATTAAAAAATATTTTATATTTTATATTTTATATTTTATATTTTATATTTTATATTTTATATTTTATATTTTATATTTTATATTTTATATTTTATATTTTATATTTTATATTTTATATTTTATATTTTATATTTTATATTTTATATTTTATATTTTATATTTTATATTTTATATTTTATATTTTATATTTTATATTTTATATTTTATATTTTATATTTTATATTTTATATTTTATATTTTATATTTTATATTTTATATTTTATATTTTATATTTTATATTTTATATTTTATATTTTATATTTTATATTTTATATTTTATATTTTATATTTTATATTTTATATTTTATATTTTATATTTTATATTTTATATTTTATATTTTATATTTTATATTTTATATTTTATATTTTATATTTTATATTTTATATTTTATATTTTATATTTTATATTTTATATTTTATATTTTATATTTTATATTTTATATTTTATATTTTATATTTTATATTTTATATTTTATATTTTATATTTTATATTTTATATTTTATATTTTATATTTTATATTTTATATTTTATATTTTATATTTTATATTTTATATTTTATATTTTATATTTTATATTTTATATTTTATATTTTATATTTTATATTTTATATTTTATATTTTATATTTTATATTTTATATTTTATATTTTATATTTTATATTTTATATTTTATATTTTATATTTTATATTTTATATTTTATATTTTATATTTTATATTTTATATTTTATATTTTATATTTTATATTTTATATTTTATATTTTATATTTTATATTTTATATTTTATATTTTATATTTTATATTTTATATTTTATATTTTATATTTTATATTTTATATTTTATATTTTATATTTTATATTTTATATTTTATATTTTATATTTTATATTTTATATTTTATATTTTATATTTTATATTTTATATTTTATATTTTATATTTTATATTTTATATTTTATATTTTATATTTTATATTTTATATTTTATATTTTATATTTTATATTTTATATTTTATATTTTATATTTTATATTTTATATTTTATATTTTATATTTTATATTTTATATTTTATATTTTATATTTTATATTTTATATTTTATATTTTATATTTTATATTTTATATTTTATATTTTATATTTTATATTTTATATTTTATATTTTATATTTTATATTTTATATTTTATATTTTATATTTTATATTTTATATTTTATATTTTATATTTTATATTTTATATTTTATATTTTATATTTTATATTTTATATTTTATATTTTATATTTTATATTTTATATTTTATATTTTATATTTTATATTTTATATTTTATATTTTATATTTTATATTTTATATTTTATATTTTATATTTTATATTTTATATTTTATATTTTATATTTTATATTTTATATTTTATATTTTATATTTTATATTTTATATTTTATATTTTATATTTTATATTTTATATTTTATATTTTATATTTTATATTTTATATTTTATATTTTATATTTTATATTTTATATTTTATATTTTATATTTTATATTTTATATTTTATATTTTATATTTTATATTTTATATTTTATATTTTATATTTTATATTTTATATTTTATATTTTATATTTTATATTTTATATTTTATATTTTATATTTTATATTTTATATTTTATATTTTATATTTTATATTTTATATTTTATATTTTATATTTTATATTTTATATTTTATATTTTATATTTTATATTTTATATTTTATATTTTATATTTTATATTTTATATTTTATATTTTATATTTTATATTTTATATTTTATATTTTATATTTTATATTTTATATTTTATATTTTATATTTTATATTTTATATTTTATATTTTATATTTTATATTTTATATTTTATATTTTATATTTTATATTTTATATTTTATATTTTATATTTTATATTTTATATTTTATATTTTATATTTTATATTTTATATTTTATATTTTATATTTTATATTTTATATTTTATATTTTATATTTTATATTTTATATTTTATATTTTATATTTTATATTTTATATTTTATATTTTATATTTTATATTTTATATTTTATATTTTATATTTTATATTTTATATTTTATATTTTATATTTTATATTTTATATTTTATATTTTATATTTTATATTTTATATTTTATATTTTATATTTTATATTTTATATTTTATATTTTATATTTTATATTTTATATTTTATATTTTATATTTTATATTTTATATTTTATATTTTATATTTTATATTTTATATTTTATATTTTATATTTTATATTTTATATTTTATATTTTATATTTTATATTTTATATTTTATATTTTATATTTTATATTTTATATTTTATATTTTATATTTTATATTTTATATTTTATATTTTATATTTTATATTTTATATTTTATATTTTATATTTTATATTTTATATTTTATATTTTATATTTTATATTTTATATTTTATATTTTATATTTTATATTTTATATTTTATATTTTATATTTTATATTTTATATTTTATATTTTATATTTTATATTTTATATTTTATATTTTATATTTTATATTTTATATTTTATATTTTATATTTTATATTTTATATTTTATATTTTATATTTTATATTTTATATTTTATATTTTATATTTTATATTTTATATTTTATATTTTATATTTTATATTTTATATTTTATATTTTATATTTTATATTTTATATTTTATATTTTATATTTTATATTTTATATTTTATATTTTATATTTTATATTTTATATTTTATATTTTATATTTTATATTTTATATTTTATATTTTATATTTTATATTTTATATTTTATATTTTATATTTTATATTTTATATTTTATATTTTATATTTTATATTTTATATTTTATATTTTATATTTTATATTTTATATTTTATATTTTATATTTTATATTTTATATTTTATATTTTATATTTTATATTTTATATTTTATATTTTATATTTTATATTTTATATTTTATATTTTATATTTTATATTTTATATTTTATATTTTATATTTTATATTTTATATTTTATATTTTATATTTTATATTTTATATTTTATATTTTATATTTTATATTTTATATTTTATATTTTATATTTTATATTTTATATTTTATATTTTATATTTTATATTTTATATTTTATATTTTATATTTTATATTTTATATTTTATATTTTATATTTTATATTTTATATTTTAATTTTAATTTTAATTTTAATTTTAATTTTAATTTTAATTTTAATTTTAATTTTAATTTTAATTTTAATTTTAATTTTAATTTTAATTTTAATTTTAATTTTAATTTTAATTTTAATTTTAATTTTAATTTTAATTTTAATTTTAATTTTAATTTTAATTTTAATTTTAATTTTAATTTTAATTTTAATTTTAATTTTAATTTTAATTTTAATTTTAATTTTAATTTTAATTTTAATTTTAATTTTAATTTTAATTTTAATTTTAATTTTAATTTTAATTTTAATTTTAATTTTAATTTTAATTTTAATTTTAATTTTAATTTTAATTTTAATTTTAATTTTAATTTTAATTTTAATTTTAATTTTAATTTTAATTTTAATTTTAATTTTAATTTTAATTTTAATTTTAATTTTAATTTTAATTTTAATTTTAATTTTAATTTTAATTTTAATTTTAATTTTAATTTTAATTTTAATTTTAATTTTAATTTTAATTTTAATTTTAATTTTAATTTTAATTTTAATTTTAATTTTAATTTTAATTTTAATTTTAATTTTAATTTTAATTTTAATTTTAATTTTAATTTTAATTTTAATTTTAATTTTAATTTTAATTTTAATTTTAATTTTAATTTTAATTTTAATTTTAATTTTAATTTTAATTTTAATTTTAATTTTAATTTTAATTTTAATTTTAATTTTAATTTTAATTTTAATTTTAATTTTAATTTTAATTTTAATTTTAATTTTAATTTTAATTTTAATTTTAATTTTAATTTTAATTTTAATTTTAATTTTAATTTTAATTTTAATTTTAATTTTAATTTTAATTTTAATTTTAATTTTAATTTTAATTTTAATTTTAATTTTAATTTTAATTTTAATTTTAATTTTAATTTTAATTTTAATTTTAATTTTAATTTTAATTTTAATTTTAATTTTAATTTTAATTTTAATTTTAATTTTAATTTTAATTTTAATTTTAATTTTAATTTTAATTTTAATTTTAATTTTAATTTTAATTTTAATTTTAATTTTAATTTTAATTTTAATTTTAATTTTAATTTTAATTTTAATTTTAATTTTAATTTTAATTTTAATTTTAATTTTAATTTTAATTTTAATTTTAATTTTAATTTTAATTTTAATTTTAATTTTAATTTTAATTTTAATTTTAATTTTAATTTTAATTTTAATTTTAATTTTAATTTTAATTTTAATTTTAATTTTAATTTTATATATTATATGTTATATTTTTTAATTTTTTATATTGTATATTTTATATTTTATATCGTATATTTGAATTAATTTTTGTCAAAATTTATTTTTGATGCAATATTAATACACGATCAATTTTATTTAATTTTGTCCTTGGATCTACCTTCATCCGATTAAAAACACAATAGTTACAACGTTTTTTCTACATCAACTTCAGATATTTTTAGTTGGACGAAAATTGCAAAAATATGAAAAACCCAAAAAATTAACAAAATAACCAAATATATCCTACACACACACACACAGCTACAAAATCTTATAAGAACCACAACAACAACGACGTCCTCTAATAAGAACAACAACAACGATCGTGTTGACTATACCAACAACAACTGCGCTCTGAGTTCTGCGCTCACAGGCTGCCGATTGTGTGGATGAGGGATGGCAAGGGGCATGGGTAGAGACAAACAAACTGGTTTAGAGACTCACCAAACATCAGAAAATAAGCGAACAGCTGCCAGAATTTAACATTTGCAGCTCATGTTATCAAAGGTTTCATTTCCACTTGGTCCGGACCCATCTCGGCGCCTTGACAGAATTTGGTTCTAGACGAACTTGGTTTGATGAAATGTCTTCATAATATATGGTTTTTGCTAGAACTCGAACTTGAACTCCAACTCGAACTGGCACACGATCTCTAAATTGAATTCAAACACGAACTCAAACTCATAATTAAACTCAAACTCGAACTCTAACTCAAATCCAAACTGGAGTTCGAAATAGAACTCAAATTCAAACTGGAGTTGGAAATAGAACTCAAACTGGAGTTTGCAATCGAACTTTAACGGGGAACATGACATTGGCCGTTTTTGAAATCTTTTTTATAATATTGTATTTTAGTAAATATTCTTAAGATCTTACGGAAAAAATTTCATTGAAAAACTCTTACGGATTGAAAAAGTACAGCCGGATAAGTCAGAGCGCATTTTTATTTTTCTTTGCATTTTTCTTTGTTCACAAACTTTGAACGCGTTTATCTCGAAACCATGTTTTTCGTACTGGTTGCGGCACTAGCGGGTTCATTTTTTGACGAAATTTTTTTTTTTTTTGTATTTTTTTAAACTTGATTCGCTATCGTATGACACGAGCTTTTTTAAATTTTTTATCGATTTTTTTTGAATTTTTGAAGTCAATATTTTTTTGAAAAAACACACTTTCAAATTTGGAACATCACCAAAAGTTGAAAAAAATTTTTTTAAAAAAAGCTCCTGTAATACGATAACCAATTTTGTTAAGATTTAAAAATTTTTGCGACTCCCAGCGCTGCAACCACGAGGCCCCTGTATCTAAATATTTTATTAGATTTTCATTTTAAAATGCTGAAGTCATATACATCGGTTGGGTTTTGTTGAATATATTATTTTTTGAATAAAACATTTTATTCGGGATTTGGTAATTTTTCTCAAATCCTACATTTTGGTTCTCGTCCGTGCATAAAAATCTAAACGAACCAAAGTAAATACGTAAGACGAAAACGTTAAAAGACGAAAGAGGATACGATTTTTCGAATTCGGAACGTTACATACGTACTCTGATAAGCAATGGATTAGAGCAGTGATGCCCAGAAAAATTATTTGAAGAGTGCTACAACAATTACAACAAAAAGCCAACAACAACAACAAATCTTTGGATTCGTGGCACAATAATTTTTCTCACAACAAAAACACATAAAACAACAACACGCATAAAACCTACATCTGCGCCAGCGCAAAAGTTCATAAATATTGAACACACAAAACAACAACACGGATCCTTCAATGTGCGCAAATACAACGATAAAGAAATAATAAGTAAGGGTGAAGCTGAAAACTTAATTCGACGAATTACAACAATCATTACAATATTGAAGTTGTTGTAAAATGTGCAAAGAGTGGAGCATGTTAAAAACAACAACACGAATTCTGGCAGCGCCCAAGCAAAAAAAAATATACATACAAACAACAACACGAATGCTGACCGTGCCCAAGCGCACAAGTTAAATTGTTGAACACACAAAAACAACAACATGCAAATGCAAGAAGCGTCATTTGATGGGTCTTAAGAACAACAAAGCAATAACAAGCAATGATTTTTCTTGAAACTGAATTTGTCGAATTACAACAATCATGAAAACATCGAAGTTGTTGTAAAGAGTGGAAAGAGTGGAAAGAGTTAGGCGCTGGGCATCCCTGGATTAGAGTAATGCATCAGAAAAGGACTTGCGGGAGGCATTTGGGCAATACCGATTATCTGAAGATGGCAATAGAACCACAATGATAAGAAAGATCAAGTTATATGAAAAAGAGCAAATAGCAAGACGAAACCATGAAGATGATAAAACTAACATGGAAGCTGAAAGAAGACAGAAAAATAGAAGACGAAAGATTGAAAGCAGTAGCTGAAAAGGCAAAGAGAGACGAAAGCAATGAGCTAAAAAAAAGAAATGAAGAAATATCGAGATTAGAAGCTGAAAAGAATAGAGAAAAAGAAGATAAGCAATGATTTGAAGAAAGAGTAAGGATTGAAGCGGCAAAAAGAAAGGATCTAGAAGATGAGAGAAGATTTGAAATAAGGCTATTGATTGAACTGCAACGTCTAGGAGATATGCAAGTCGAAACTTCAACGAGCATCGAGCATCGAGGAATAAGTTATAAGTTATAAGTTATAAGTTATAAGTTATAAGTTATAAGTTATAAGTTATAAGTTATAAGTTATAAGTTATAAGTTATAAGTTATAAGTTATAAGTTATAAGTTATAAGTTATAAGTTATAAGTTATAAGTTATAAGTTATAAGTTATAAGTTATAAGTTATAAGTTATAAGTTATAAGTTATAAGTTATAAGTTATAAGTTATAAGTTATAAGTTATAAGTTATAAGTTATAAGTTATAAGTTATAAGTTATAAGTTATAAGTTATAAGTTATAAGTTATAAGTTATAAGTTATAAGTTATAAGTTATAAGTTATAAGTTATAAGTTAAGTCGAACCCACTTCCTCAAACGTTTGTTTTAAAAATTAAGCAAATTACGCCGCTTCCAAACAACAAATGCGATAGGCTAGTGGATAACGTAGGAGACTGTCATCCGGGAGACGCGGGTACGAATACTGAACATGTATTTTTTTTTTTTTTTTTTTTTTTTAACAATAATAATCTTATAATCTTTTATAAGACACGCGTAAAACGCGAATATATTAAAAACATTTAATTTAAAAAAAAATTGCTAAAATTATTCGAAAACGATTTGCTAATGTTGAAATTCTAGCTTCGGTAGTGATTCGATTATGATAAAAAATCTCGTTTCGAGAATGAAATGTGCATTTCTCCCGCCATTGGGTTCATTAGCAAAACATTTTCGAACTTCGTTTTCGAAATAAATATCCGAGATCTCGGATTCACCTCGAATTCGAATCAAATTCGTTTGGTTTATTGTGTATTTATTGAGTTTTAAACTTTTTGGGTTGTATGGGAAGTAGGCATGTCCATGGGCGAATGACGTCCATTTTTTAAATCCACCTTTGGTTTGTCAAAACTACCATTCCTGCCAAATTTTATCTCTGTAGATTGAACAGAGGCTTATTTATTGCGTTTTCAATTTTAGGGTTGTATGGGAGGTGGTCGTGTCCGTAGTCGGATGACGTATTGTTTTCAAAACTATCTTTATTTTGTTATAAAAACCATATGTGTTAAATTTTATCTCTGTAGGTTAAACAGAGGCTTATTTATTGCGTTTCCAATTTTTGGGTTGTATGGGAGGTGGGTGTGTCCGTGAGCGGATGACGTCCATTTTCCAAAGACATCTTTGTGTTAAAACAAAACACATACGTACCATATTTTATAGGTGTAGGTTAAATATGAGCTGAGCTATGCAGTTTTCAATTTTTGCGTTGTTTGGGAGGTAGGCGTGTCCGTGGGCGGATTCCAAAAATATTCAATAGGGCAGATCCTTGGATGCATGTGACCATGTGTACCAAGTTTCATTCAATTATCTCAAGTCCTTCTTCTTATCCTGTGTTTACGGACAACACACAGACGGACTGACGGACATGAATAGTTCGACTCACGTGGTGACGCTGATCAAGTCTATATATACTTTTCTATACCGGACTCTCTTCGTTCTATGCGTTACAAACGTTTGCATGAAATTAATATACCCTCACCTTTCAGGTTTAGGGTATAAAAAAAATATTTGGTGTTCTTGTTGGGGATTAAACTCAGGTCAATCGAGTTCCTAGACTTGAACGCCAGCACACTCGGCTAAATTTAAACTTCAAAACAATGATATAATTTCATTAAGTTCGATGTTTTTTCGTTTTAAGCAAGTATATTTTTAAGTTGATAACAACTGAATATTCGCTTCGGAAAGTACAGTTCGCAAACGAAGTATAGTTGGTGAATTTTTCAGTTACGGTTAACAAAAAATTTCTTTGCGTGTAGCACCAAAACAACTACAACAAAATCTAGCACATCCAGAACAGTTAAAACAAAGCCGCCTAATTGACAGTGACTGCCATAAAATTAGTACCCAACAATATACTTGCCAATGAGATGAGCCTTGAGCATACATTTAAATAGATGATTTCAAATAATTATTCTTGCTTTGAAAATAACCTTGCTTGCTATTGTTGTTGTGATTGTGTTATATGTTGTCAACAACATTTTATGTGTTATGTGTTGACTATTCAGCGGTAGCCAGAAGAATTTGCAGCACTTCAGCATTCAGATTGATACTAACTAACCCTCAAAATTAGGGTAAATCACGCTAAACCTTTAGCATTCTAATAATTGTTTAAACCAAAATTCATTGCATGCTTTTAGGTGTTTACTATGCCAATGTCTATTGTTTTTAGCAAATATATTGTTGTTTTATTCTAAATATTACATGTGAGTGAGATTTAGATTAATTTTATGATAATATAAATTTTATGGCTGGTCAACACGATAATGACGACATTAAGATTGTGTGAATATTGCAAATAAGTGGAACTAAAAGAGAAATAATGCTGAAAAATTGGAGTGCAAAGCAAAGTCATTTCAAGGGAAAATAAAACTTTAATTGCAAAGGAATGAGACGAATCTTTAAGATACAAAAAGGTTGTTTTATTCTTACTATAAAATTGATTTTTTAATAGCTTTCAACAACTTTTTATAGAACTATGAACAATTTTGCCGCACATTTGCAGCTTGTTAAAAATTCATTTATCAAATATAAACAACAAAATTTTTTTTTCAATAAAAATTTCTTGTCATCGAATTTATTTGATATGCTTCCACATGCTTTTTTCTATTCTTTACTGTCTAATTTATTTACTGCAATTTGCTGCTGCTGTCCAGCAATATATAATCAATTTCCTCGAACATCAAATGTTCTGATGACCTAAATTGTTCCTTTACTCCTGCATTCGAAAGATATATGTTTACGCATCTAACACATCTCTATAGCTAGCTACAGTTTTTAGCACAGTCAGAGAGATAAGCTAACAAATAACATAATCAATGTCTCTGTAGCAAAATGAACAAAATGAAAGATTTATCGGAATGTCATACACAGAGCGAAATGAAGTAGAGCGACAGATATATATTGGGCAAAAAAAACAAAAAAAAAAAAAACATGAAAAAGGAATATGGCAACAATGAAAGAACATTTCTTATTAAATAAATTAGAAGAAATAAATTTTTTTGCTGTTCAATAAATCAAGGCAATCATTTTGGAACAGCTCAAATCAGAGTTGAATGACATTTGTTTGGCTTGTGTAAATTACACAGATTTGTCCTAAGATATATTGATCGATTGACGTTTAAGAAATATCAGTAGTTTCATTTTACTAATGAGACAGCAGCATAATATTTAATTGGCATACATTTCGAAGCCATGAGAGGCATTTTATTATTTTATTTATAATTTTTTTATTTTATAATTTTTATTGTCTGCCTTGTTTTTTGGTTAAAACTGCAATAAAGTTTGCTTTATCTTGATTAATTTCTATCTTGTATGTATTTTTCGCATAATAATGATTTTTTGTTCTATTTTCTACTCTTCGACAGTGCCTAAAAATAGGCAGCAGCAAATGGCGCGACAGCTGCTAGCAATGAACATCAGCCATAATAATAATAATAATAACACCAATAAAAATATAATAAATGTCAAATAAATTTGACTAAAATGCAATGCTTATTTACTGTTGCCATAAAACATGCATTATCGATTGTCGCTTCCCTCAACAAACTGCAGCACAGCCCCCCTTTTAAGCTCCAAAAACATTTACAACTCCAAAAATGCTTTTCATGAACTTGAAGTTATTGTTTACATTCATTGTAAGTCAATTTTTTTGGCATGTAATTTTGATCGAATATAAATTTATTTTAATTTTTAAGCTTTTTTGTTTTATTTTTAGCGTTTTTGTTTTTTCTTTGTTTTTTGGTGGCCCACCCACTATTTATGCCATTTTTTCACTGCCAAAAATTGGCTGATTATAATTTCATTTGCCGTTTTGTTATTTAATTTTTTTTTTTCTTTGCTTTTTTTTTTTTTTTGTTTTTGTCTTAAATAAGGCCAAATCGCAGACAAACATGCAAGCGCGCTGCTTTCAATGCTTAGCATTAACTTATCAATTGCGCCTAAAAGCTGCTTATAATGAATTGAACATGAAGTTATGACGCCGATTGCTTTGAGGTTGAATTCATGCTTTGTGTTTTTATTTGTTTTTTTTTTTTTTGTGTTTTTTTAGCAATACTCTTCTCTTCCTTGACTTTGACTTTTATTGTTTGTTTTTGGCCTTTGACAAGGCCATATTAAAAACTTTTCCCATTTATTATTTTTGTGTATAATTTTTTTTTTGTTTTTGTGTGGGTGTACCCGGTATTGATAGTAGCACCGCGGCACTATTTTTACTGCTTGCATATAAAAATGTTTGTCGTTTTGTTGGTTTTGCCAAACGGCCTTCTGCATTAACAGTAGCAAATTCATAAAACATTGTGCTAAAAGTTTTATCTCTTCGCTTTCAACAGCTCTATGTTATGAACTTGGTTACAATCCTTGAGGGTAACTCAAGTAATAGTCATAAAAAAAATACATTTCATCCCATCAAACTATTGTTGTTTGCGCTATCATCGCAAACAACAACAGCATTCACTGCCTAGAGCTGTTGCTTACATATTGCAGATGTGAGCTTTTAGACAAAAGCTCTTGAAAATTGTCGGATTACCAAACATTATTGTGGCGGCAGCGCAACGGCAATAAACAGCTGGAAAATCCTTTAAGTGCGTGAATTCCTGTAAAAGTGTAGATACTTTGAAAACATTTCATGGCGCCTAAGTTTATGTTATAAAATTTGTTTGTGCTATTTTATGAGGTGTTAAGTGTTTTATATTTGCTTAAATTGATTAAATGCAAATAAATAATACTTTAATTTGAGTTTATTATCTACTAGGGCAAAAACGTTTTTTTAACTATTTTTGTTTAACCATTAATTCTTAAAGTCTTACCACAAATATCGAACTTTTTACGCAAAAAAGTCGATATTTACGCAAAAGTAGAGCCCCGCAATATTTCAACTTCATTTTGAGTTTAGTTCTATTTTCAAGCACTTTAATTTTTCAACAAAAAATTAACTTTACACACAAAAAAATTATTTCTCACAAAGAGAAACCTTAACCCTTTCAATGGCTTGACTAGAATAATCTTGGACAAATTTTTTTGAGCTTATATTCCCATCATTTAGGCTATAAAAAGATTAAAAAAGAACATCCTTCTCATTATTACATGCGCAGCTTTGCTTTTGGCAGGCTGTCTAACATAATGGACAAAACCATGATAACATTGTATTATAATATTTAAGTTCTACTTAAACAATTGCAGAGCAATGCAAATGCGTTATTTATAATATTATTATAGAAAAAAATTATACTTTGCACACCAATCACAAAAGCCACTTTTTATACCCTAAACCTGAAAGGTCAGGGTATATTAACTTTGTGCAAACGTTTGTAACGCATAGAACGAAGCGAGTCCGGTATAGAAAAGTATATATATTCTTGATCAGCGACACCACGTGAGTCGAGCTATCTATGTCCGTCCGTCCGTCCGTCCGTCCGTCCGTCTGTGTGTTGTCCGTATACACAGGATAAGAAGAAGGAGTTGAGATAATTGGATGAAACTTGGTACACATAGTCACATGTACCCAAGGATCTGCACTATTGAATATTTTTGGAATCCGCCCACGGACACGCCTACCTCCCATACAACGCAAAAATGTAAAACTGCATAACTCAGCTCATAATAAGTCTACAACAATAACATTTGGTATGTGTGTGTTTTATATTAACACAAAGATGTCATTGAAAAAAAAACGTCATCCGCTAACGGACACGCCCACCTCCCATACAACCCAAAAATTGAAAACGCAATAAATAAGCATGTGTTTAACCAACAGACCTAAAATTTGGCACGTATGTTTTTCATAACAAAAAAAAGATCGTCTAGAAAAAAAGACATCGTCCGCCCACGGACACGCCTACTTCCCATACAACGCGAAAATTGAAAACTGCATAGCTCAGCTCATAATTAGCCTACAACAATAAAATTTGATATGTATGTGTTTCATACCAACACAAATATGTCTTCGGAAAATGGACGTCATCCGATCACGGACACGCCTACCTCCCATGCAACCCAAAAATTGAAAACGCAATAAATAAGCATGTGTTTAACCTACAGAGCTAAAATTTAGCACGTATGTTTTTTATGACAAGACAAAGATGGTTTGGAAAAATGGCCGTCATGCGCCAACGGACACGCCTATTTCCCATACAACCCAAAAAGTTTTAAAGTCAATAAATAAGGTTATGTTTGTCATAGAGAAATTAAATTTGGTATGCATGTATTTTATACCAAAACTAAGGTGTGTTCAAAAATTGGAAGTAATCCGTCCATGAACACGCCCACCTCCCATAGGGAAAGCACAATAAAGGCAATAACTGTGAGCTACAGGAATAAAACTTGGTATGTGTAAATTTTTCATCAACATTTAAATGCATATAAAATATAGGCTTCATCCACCCTTGGAGACGCCGATTTACAATAAAAAATTTTTGTTTTTTAAAAGTGGGTTTAGGGTATTTCATAGTCGGCCTAGACCGACTTTAGACTTTCTTTACTTGTTTTTAAATAACAATGTTGTTTTCGTATTTTTAAGACCTTAAAGAACAATATTCTTAAAAAAATTTAATACATTTTTTATTTTGTACACACTGTATAGTACCTTCAATAAAATTTTCTTCAGCTTTTACTTCTTCTTTAAAGAAATTTTTGACTTATTTTATACTATTTTTCCACTTTCTTTTTAAATTATTTTACTTTCTTTTAAGTATCGCCATGTTTTTTATGAAAATACCAACCATACTTTCTAGCTCTCATCTCAACACATGAGTTTTAAATTTTTGTCATCAACTTGAAGAAAAGCCATTCAATGAAAATCGCTCTAATGAAATTAAGCCAATTTTTCGCACTGACAAACCGGAAACCAAAATTCATTTGTCTTTGTTAAGTATTTTTTTTTTTTTTTGGTTTTCTTTTCATTTCGGTGTGCCATTTTCTTTGAGCGCATGTTTTTCAATGAATTTTCAAACGTTTTTATTTTATCACGTAATTGCATACTTTCAGGCAAAGACAATACGTTTGTGCAATGCCACCCAGTGTTTTATTTAATGTGTTGTGCTTTGTGTTATGTACATGCTGATTTCTCACACCGCTGCCAACACACCCACACAGCAACCAATGTGTGTGCACAGCATGATAAAAATAAAATTGAGCTGAGATTTAGTGTGAAAGAAAATGCTCAAGGTAGCATTTGGCTGGAAGTAGACAAAATGATTATGTGAGATGAATTATTTTATACTAACGTCAGAAAATTGTATTCTTCATTAATCAAGCTTGTACCGGATTTTCTACAAGAATATTTTGCTTTAAATAAATTTCATTCAATTATTGTGCGACAAGCATCTTAAAGACATGTGATACAGTTTTTATTCCAAAAACGCGATTCACTCAAAGTGGAATAATTTTTATTCAACTCTTAAACTTGTATTAGGCTTATCTTTAAGTAACTTTTTTTAACTAATTTACTTTTAGTAGGCAATTAATTTTGCCTACATTTAGGCGTCACTTGACTTTCATTCTTGTAAGCGTAAAACTTTTTGTGCAACTTTTAAGTGACAGCCAACAAATTTGAACGTTTATAAAGAAATTATTTATTTATCAAAATTGTTTGTTAGATTAAAAAATATATAAATTTTTAACTTGCGTCTTAAATAAACAACAAATTTTTTACCCATCGCCTGACAGATATATAAATAAATATGAGTTTTTTACTTGCGCCTAAATGTATGCAAAACAAACTGAAAGCCCTTTTAAATTATAATGCCTAAAAATATTTTGCTTAAGCCCAAAACAGGCCTGCCAGCGTGTAAATGCTGTAAATATCTAAGTAGATCCTTTTATGACTGAACGTCTTTGAATAATCATAGCCCTAAAGTACGCCTGAATGCTTATCAAACATTAAGAAATGCGTGAAACAGCTACGACTTAATTTCCCCAAAGTAAAATTCATTTATTAATGAAACTGAATGCAAATAATAGCGGTGTAGGTGTAGACTTAAGAGATTTGTGCTAAGTAATAGTCTAAAAATAAGCAAAAAATAAACAAAAAACGACAAAGCAAAGTATAGAATTTATATGACAACATAATAATTTGCAGCATTCAAAAAAATTTTATAAAATTTTAATGAAACACCTAAAAGTATGCCAGCTTTTGCAAATTTGCAAAATAAAATTTGTTTGGAAATAGTTTTCAAAAGTTTAATATATAAAAATAATATCAAAACTTTTATGTTACTCTGTCAAAGCGTTCAGTACTAAAGCTCAAATGTATGTTAGTTACATGCATTAATTAAAAGCAAACTCTTTTGTGGTCACATAAAAATTTTATTGCATATGTGCAGGCACAGGCTGGTTCATTAAAATTAATGATGCCCAACAAGAATGTGGGTAAACATTTTATAAATTATCTCATGCCAAAGAATATGTGAATAATTAAGAAAAAGCTGCTTGCAAGTACCTTAAAAAAAATAAATAAAAAGAGCAAAGAGTTGTCACTCTCTGTGACACATAAAAATACCAGCAACTATCATAAATATTAACACACACACACTCACAGTACTCATGCACAGCTATACCGTGTACCCACATCAAATACTAGCACAACATTTCTGTAATTTTCTGTAATTTGATTACAAAGTTAATTGGCACATGCTGCACTAAAGTGGGTGGAGCGTTGGCATTGAAGGCGTTCGCAACCCAGTAGAACACTGTAGTCAGGTGTGGGCAATTAGGAAAAAAATTAAAAAAAAACCTTGGCTCACAAATATGTTATGTTAGACAGCGCGTTACAAGAACGTGCAACATAAGCACAGACATTTACAACCGCTGCTTTGGCTAAAGGTTAGACGATGAGCTGGCATCGTTGTTGTTCTGACATGCGCAAATGCGCTGCTCAGATAAATTTAAATAATTTTGTTATTCTTGCCACTTAATAGTCAGCATCTTCGGCTGCATATAGATGGCGCTTTAATGAAGGCAATAAATGTTAATTAATATGTTGCAAGCTGGCAGAGAAACAGTCAGGATATAGAGTAAAACATGAAAGGAAATTAATTGTATGCCAGGGAAATGATGTTTTATTATGTTGCCATGTTAATTGTTATAACATCAAAATCAATTAACAAGTTAAAATGAACTTTAAAGCACAATCAATAGACACTCTCGGCAACTTGTAAGGTTTACATAATAAAGTTAACGTTAAGGCGTTTATTTATTCCACGTTTAGCTGGAAACATAACAATTCCAAGTATTAAATTAAAATTGACTAAGTTTGACGACGACCAAATTTAATCGTGGTCGCTTTTCGCAACAGGACGAATTTCGTTAAGGTTGTCCAAAATCGATTGTAGTGTCACAAAACAGCGACACATGTGTGAACAAATATTACAAGATCATGTGTGACCAACAGTGAGATAGAGGTATCTTTGGATATTAGTTGGACCAGGCCACCAAAAAGATTTTTTCACTTTGGATGCCGCATAATTTGACGATCGCTCAAAAAAAGGGTCGTATCGATTGGTCAAAAGAATACAATCTTTTCTGAATGGTACACTATCTTTTGTTTGCCAGAAGTGTTCGGAAAAGTCAGGGAAACTAATCGCATTCATTTTCCTCCAGAACAATGCAAACTCGCACACATCAACTCAAATAAAAACGCTTTGAGCATTCATCGATCAAGCTGGTCTTCCGTCGTACAGTCCTGAATTGATGGCGCATGACCCGGATAATACCCAATGATTTCTTCTTATTCCCGAAGACCAAAAATAAATTGCGAGGTCAACGTTTTTCGATAACCTGAAGAAGCGGTTGATTGGTTCAATTCACATGTTTTGCAGCTACCTTAATCGGAGTGGAAAAAGTTCATCGAAAATTGATTCTGTGCACGTAAAATGGTATCGATTCGTAATTGTCAAATCGCAGTATTCATCAAAACCAACAAGAAAATATAAAGTCGTCCTTCAAAATCAAATACAAGAAAATTCGAGCGAAAAGTGCCAATAATGGCAATCGCATCAAAAAATATTTTTAACCAAATGATCGATCTGAGCATGTTCAATTCGCTGTTAAACAACAAAATAAACATTATGTTCGTGCCGATTACGCGGATCTTGCTCACGTTACATAATTGTTTCATAATTGTTTCTTAGTCCCGGTTTACACAAGTCAACAGTTGACCGTCAATTCTTGCATATTCCTTTTTAAACTTGACGCTTCTATTTACACACGTCAAGAGTTGACAACTGTTTCTGATGACGCCGAAGTAAAATTAAGAAAATAACGGAACAACGAACGAACATCGAAGGTTTGGCCACTATAGGTCCTAATCCTGTCCAGAACCTAATGCTGAATTTAATATTTTGACTGGAACTTCTATACCAAATGTTTCTCAGAAGTGTCAGTCGCAACGCTATGACGGGAAAATATTTTGTAAAAGTATGGCATACTCTGACTTGACGCACCATCGAAGGTTTGGCCACTATCGATCCTAATCATGTCCAAAACCTAATGATGAAGTCATTTCCATCTATAATTTCTATACTAAATATTTCTTTGAAATGGCAATAACATTGCTATGACAGGAAAAATTTTCTTAAAAATATGGTTTACTCTTGGTTTACGCACCATCGAAGGTTTGGCCACAATAGACTCTAATCCTCTCCACTGCGTACTAGTGAAGCCATAATCCTTTCTTTAATGTTCTCAAAAGAAAGATTATACAAGAGATAGTCATAGAAAAATATCACAGAAATTATTTATTTTGAAATGGCTTACTTAGATTTTGGAATTTATTTACAGTTTTGGCAATAAACGATGAAATCTGTTCCAAATCGTTAATTAATCGCGTTAATTAATCGTTTTTAATACATCATTTCAGCCTCTGAATTTCCCCTCCATTCGTTGCTAAAATTTTTGACAGCTCCAGCAACGTTGCTATTTTAGCGCTGGTGCTTCGTTGCATGAACAGCTGACTTTTTGACAGTAGCCAATCGACTCTCGTGAGAAAAAAGGCAGTTGTGAAGGCTACCTTCTTTTCATTATATCATGGGTACGGTCATCTTTGTTCTTTCCCCTTACCGCATGAGTAAATCGCCCAAAAGCGCAAGAATTGACGGTCAACTGTTGACATGTGTAAACCGGGACTTAGAGAGAAACTACTCAATTCGAAAGGTGAGGTGCAAAAAATCAAAGAAACACGTGTGAAAAGTGAGCGTGATTTATGGCACAAGAGTGCAAATCATTCATTAATTAGTAGGAACTCACTTCGAAAAACAAATTATTACACATATACAACAAAAATAAAAATATGTTTAATAAATTCAGCGGATATATAGATCTTATATCTTCTAGATCTTATAAAGAATGTTCGATTTGTGAAATTGTTTCTTCGAATATTATCTGCATTAAGCTCGCATCACAACTAAAGTATTTCATCTTCAAAGAAACAGCATTATCTACAAGATCGAAAAAAATGTATATAAGACCTGAATGAAAAAATTAACAATATTCGCGATTATTTGCTCCTGGTAACCATAAACTTGACCGTATCGGAGTTACCGATCAATTTTTATTTGGAAATATAATTTTTGGGAATAAATTCACATGAACTCAAAGGGCCCGAAAAAACACGATTTTAAGTGCAGCTCATCCAGTTTGTGAAAAGTGGGGTATTTTATGGACGTTTTACAATTCATTTGCAAGCACCATAAAGGTGGAAGGGATGATTTGTAATATGAGTATTGTATTTACGAAATTTCTAAGAAAATATAAAAAATCATTCTCATATACGTGGGCTAGTTCATGTATACCTTTGGTCCCCCTTTGCGAACTCCTGTGGACGCCCTTGCGCTGATTGCAACTTCTGCGTAATATTGTCAAAAAAAAAAAAAAAAATGTTAATATCTATATTATATTGTAATTTCACAATAAAAAAGATAGTTGGGAAAAAAGTCTTAGGCTCATGTCAGAGTGAATGCTAGAAACGAAGCGATTATATAAAGCTACAAACCTATGCATGTGTTTTTCTCTTAAAAAAATTTTAAACGTGTCAGAGTAAAAGTGATGCTATAAGCTACCCGAAGCTACTTTGAAAGGTTCAAGCGTTCAATAGACTTTTGAAATGATTTGTATGAAATTTGAAGTATAACTGAATGATTCAGCATTTCTTGTTACAAAAAACGCTTTTAACACGTTGACGGACAGTTGCGTCTATAGCCGTCAAGTTCAAGTTCACTATGTGACATGACGGCAATAGCCGTCCAATACGAAACGGTCGTTTTTAGACACTGCGGCTGTAGCAGCACAAATGTGCATTTACCAGCGTACAAGTAGAAGCCTAGTGTCATGTTTTCGAAAAAAAATTTAGTATTCAAGGTTAACACATTGAGTATGCACGTGGTTGTGAAATTAAGTGTATTTAAGCAGAAAGAGTAAAACTAAACTTCTAATATTCTAAAAATTACAAAAACATATAGTGTCAATTTTCGAATTTCACTTGTTTCTACTGTCCGTCAACGTGTTAAGCATCTTCTCGCAAAGCTTTAAGTATCGCTTCGCTTGTAGCGCTCATTCTGACATCAGCCTTATAAGTAAGAAATTTTGGTCAATATGACTTTTTTTCATAGGTAGTGGCACATTAGACTTTTTTGGCTAGGAACCACACTAGAAGTGGTAGATGTGCCCATTTTACTTAACGGTTTTCAGGCATTTGCAAATTAATAAATGTTTTTTTACTTAAATTTAAAAATCAGAAAGTTATTCAAGTTTCCGAGTCTATCCTTATCTCAATTTTTAAATTTATGCGTTTATGACTTTCTTTCTTAGGACGGCAGTATAGATCCATATACATACGAGATCAAAAGCTGTTAGCGTTATTCTCCCAAAACTATGACATAAGAATCGAAGAACCTTTCATTGAACTTTCATTGACGCAGATATGCGAGGGATTGAAAATTGATCATTCTCCAAGTTTTTCTGGACTTGCATGAAAATTTATATAAAACAATATAATGATGATCAGGGCACGGATTTTGTGCCACAAAAAAAATAAAAAAAAAAAAATACAAATTGGACATTGAAAAAAGGCATTTATAAATTGGTTTTATTGAATTCTTCGATTTTTTAAATTTTTTATAAATTCTAAAAACAGCAGCGTTATTATAAAGTTTCCTTTGAAATGATTTTTAAGTTAATATATTACATTATTTGATAAAGTGAAAAACATGAATATCATTTATAAAAATAAATATAAATAACCCAACTGAAAATGTAATGTATGTTTAGACTTTAATTCACACCTGACAGGCATGATCGCGGCCTGATTGTTACTTGAAAACAGTTCTGATTTTTTTCATCAAATTACCGTTTCCTCATGCCTAAAATTTGGTACTACATTTTGAATATGTTCACCTATCATTTCTGATCTAAATATCAGCAATGAATTTAAATTTAAAAATTAAATATTATTCAACACTGAAAATAGCACTGAATTTTTCATAGGAGTGTTTAAAAGTTCTTCAGTTCTGAAACTTGATATTCTTTTCTTTTTAAGGCAACCTTAACCTTGGCGACACAAAATGTAATGCCTCGCTGAAATTTAAATTTTACAAAAGTTATTAAATATATCGACCGATATATATAAACGGTCTTTTATATTGACTAGGACAAATATTCAACTTAATTTTAAAATTAATATTGTTGTTGTTTTTGTATGTCATGTTAAAGTAGACCAACAAGTTGTCCCTCATTTGAATATACAAACAAAAACGGGAATATGTTAAGAATAAATGCCGTTATTGTCAGTACCAAAATAAAAAGAGGTTCGTTTAACTAATAACGGAACTATAGCATCCAACAGTCAAAATTAACAAAAACAGGTATTTTTATGACTTAAAATAGGTCTTATTTTGTTGTTTTCAGAGCTACCTTCATGATTCTAGTACCGATGAGAATGACTGTTGTTCTTAATATGTGGTGCAAAAATTATTTAAATCGAACAATTTTTTCAATAACTTTTTATTTCAACCAATCGCTAAAAGTGGTTTCGAGATAATCTCATATAAAGTTGTGATCTGTGTTTTCAATAAAAAATATTAAAATAAAAAAACGATTGGTTTTGGAGATTCTTCCGATGCAATTGGGTGTTGACTTTCAAAAAAACAAAGATTCATCCAAATCGGATCATTGGTTTCCGATAAATGAGGTGGAAAGTGCCCGAAGACATGGTATTCAAAAAAGTATTAAAATAATTCTATAGTAAGATTTCTTAATATAAGCATATTTTTGGTAAAAAAAATATATTTCATTAATTCATTTTTTATTTTAATGTTTTTTTTTTTTTTGCAAATTATTAGGTAGGTTTTTTGAACTTATGTTACATAATATCTCCTGGGCCAGAACGCAGTAAAAATAACGCCAAATAATAGCTCCCAACTGTATGTATATTTGAAACAATAAAAACAAAATTTTGAGAAAAAACACAAAAACAACATTGCATTAGTACTTTGGTTGCAAGAATATATAACAATGTATGAAAAAAGGTAGATCACCAAATATGTGCATATGAGGTGATTTTGTGCCTGACTTGCTTACATGAAAAAATTCGCCAAAAAAAAAAATTACTAATTGGATTTGCTTGAAATTTTCACAGTATGTTCCCAATTTCATGTTAGTTCATATAAGCAAAAAAAAAAAAATTTCGAAAAAATAAAATGTTCGGTGGCCTTAAGAAAACTTCACCATTGAAGACAGTCTGGAATGTTATGCAATAAATAAAATCTTCACTTTTTTATTTGATAAAGTATAAAATTGTTTTTGTACAAATTTTGGCAAAAGGTTTATGTTAATGCCAATTATCTCTTTTAGGTTGTATTAAAACCGTCTCATTGATACTTTTAACTAAAAATCATTTTAGAGAAGAAGATTTCACCTATCAATTGATATCAAACAACGTGAAATTCATATTCATAACCTATAGATTCTTTGCAAAACCTGGAAAACTTAAGACCTGATTTCGTTGTTTTCAGGTCTTAGATCAGGTCTGTAGGAAATAATCCTGAATTAAATTGCAATTTCAGCTATGAAATCTGGCTTGAAAACTAGTGGCCTGATTTTCAGGTCTGAAATCAAGTTAGCTAACAGGAAGCCTGGATTGTATTTTAAGTTCAACACTGAAAACTGGTGAAGTGATTATTTTTTGTTCTCTCTTAATTCTCTCTCATTCTCTCTTGATTCGATGCAAAATAAATCTCAAATCAAATTTTTTCCATAAAAATTTGGCAAAAAAATTATCAAAATTGGTTGAGACACCGGCCTATTTTTATAACATATACATAGATTCAGGTCTGTATGCAAGTCTGATTGACACAGGACTGAGTGAGTTTTCTGATGGGGAATATAGTAAAAATTAAATAATAAAAAAATAAACCGAAAAGTATTAAAACCCTGACGGAGAAAAGAATTTACAGTTACAGTAGAGGAATTTTTAGGCCAAAGACCAAAACAGGTTCAATTTAAAGAATAATAAGAGAACTATACTAAATATTAGAATTAATCCTACGAGTACAATAAATATTTTTAAGTTGACTGCAGAAATTTTCAAAACGATTTAATAACCAATACCTACAAAATCATTCATCGGGTGTTATCAGAAAAAAGTACGGTTATATATATTAAAGTCATAAATATCCACTTTAACCAACATCTTATGTTTATAAATAGTACCTTAGATAGTAAGCAATTATCATTCTAATGAAAATGTGTTTGTTATACCCCCACGCGTACTGCGTAAGGGGTATATTAATTTTGTCACGACGTGTGTAACGCCCACAAGGAGGCGTGGTAGGTATAGAAAAGTATATATATTCTTGATCAGCATCACCACCCGAGTTGATTTAGCCATGTCCGTCTGTCTGTCCGTCTGTCCGTCTGTCCGTCTGTCTGTCCGTCTGTCTGTGGACACGATTACAGCCGTAATTTTAAAGCTATCGTGCTGAAATTCGATATTTAAGCTTATTTTTAAAAAACTAAGATCAAGTTCGAGAATGAGCTAAATCGGATGAAAACCACGCCTACCTCCCATACAACCCCAAAATTGAAAACCCTATAAAGAAGCTAATATTAAAGCTAGAATACTGAAATTCGGTATTTATGTATTCTATGTCAAAACAGAGATGTGTTAGAAAAATGGGCGGCATTCATTTACTAACACGCCCACCTCCCATACAACCCCAAAATTGAAAAATCTATATAGAGGCTAATATTAAAGTAACAAAACTGAAACTCGGTATTTGTGTATTCTATGTCAAAACTGAGGTGTGTAAGAAAAATGGGCGTCACCCACCCACTTACACGCCCACCTCCCATACAATCCCAAAATTGAAAACTTTATAAAAAGGCTAATATTAAAGCTCCAGGAAAACAATTTGATATGTATGTATTTAAGACACATGAAAATAATAAAATCTCTCAAAATCTCATACAAAAAGCTCTCCAATTTAAGATTCTTTTACCCTTAAGAATCGGCCGTGGGGGTATTTTAACTTCGGCCAAGTCGAAGATATACCTTACTAGTTTTTTTTTGTAATGAACTAACACAAATCGACATTTGAAACTTATGATAAGCAAGTAAAAGCATAACTCCAACTCAGGTTTATAATGGAGCTTTATATCATGATATGTTGAAAATATAAGGATACAACTTTAAAAAAAGAGTATCATTTGAACAGTTTTAAACCAATGTCACAGCAAAGTGACATTAAATCTTACTTTAATGTTAAGCTTCCTTCTGAGTGAAACAATTATCCTTAAAAGTAGAATCAGATGAGTTGCCTCTACTTAAAGCTTTAAACAGAATCTAATAAGACACAAGTATAGCATATTTAGAATGCCAAAAATACTAATAAAAGGAAAGCTAACAATGGACAAGCCTACCCAAAGGATTCAATCACTCATGAGTAAAAACTGAGTAGGCAAACACAAAAAGTATGTGTTGCTCGTGTGCGACACGATAGAATAGAATAACAAAAAATGTCATAAAATCTACTTTTTACGCTTGTGGTTGTCAATAATGAGCGGGTAGCATAATGCTGGACGCCATTCATGAGAACAATAAAAAGATTTGGCAGTTATTTTTCTTTTTTTTTTTTTTTGTTGGGGCTCCCATGTGGTGGGTGTTTTTTTTTTTTTTTTGTTTGTATTGTTTCAATATTATTTTTTTGTAGTTTTTTTGCCAGTTTTTGTGTTGTAGCTGTGCAATTTATTGTCCTTGTTTTGTGCGCCGTCAGATTAAGATGCTAAAGATATATGGTGTATTATTTTTGTTTTTTTTTTTTTTTGTGTTCACAAGATTGTGCTTTTATCTGACTGTGTTTTTGAGCTGTTTTTCTCGCTTGCTGACAATACGGACAATAAGAAAGCAGCAAAGCTTGTTATGAAAAAGCAATTATAGTGTGGTGTATGTGTGCATGTGTGGCGCCTGTGTGTAGGTGTTACCATAAATGTGGCATGTGGCATGTGTGCTGGTCATTCATTCGGCAGTTCTTTAAAATTTTTTTTTTTTTTCTACTTTTAGTCTTTTAGTCAGTGATAAATTTTTATTTTTATACTGATGCCAACATATGTATGTAAATGTAATGAAATGGGCCCATTTTCGTAGAAAATGTTTATTAATATTATATGAAAAATGCGGTTTATATGATCAATGTTGACATGTACATATTATATCTTGTTTTTTATACTAATTTTTCATTTATTTCATGATGTTAAGCTTTGGGCTTTATTTTAACTATAATGAATTTTGCTGCCATTTTATGACTTTTTCATATTTTTTGTGTTTTATTTTCGCAAAGTTCATAAAACTTGTCTTTTTTTAAATGCAAATAATTTGATATGATGTTATATTTTTATATGTAACCCTGAGGCAACTTTAAAAAATAAATTTTTTTTTTTGTGTTTGTTAAAAAATTTTTAATATATATATATTAATCAAAGAGCTTTGTTGTCCAAATTAATAAATTTTTTTTTTGCACCGAAACCAATATCAACATCATAACATCATCAAGCGAGCTTTGATTAAAATTTCTTTATGAAATTCTTGGAACTTTCATGTATAATATTGTTAGCAGCAATTTTTTTATTTTAAGAACTCACACTACATTAATTTTTAAAAGATAAGAGGTTGTTTGTTGGCTGTTTCAATGCTGCTATTCTTCAATATTTCATGCAAATATTATAGTAATATTTTTCTTCAAAGCTGTTTTTTTTGTTGAGTTTTTAATACCAAGCTATTAAAGATGATATTCAATAGCTATTTTTGTTTTATTTTCTCTCATATCTTGTCATGCTTTTTGTTTTTTTTTTGTGTTCATAAAAAGCATAATTTTGTTGTACTTTACGAAACTCCTTCTTGACATGCATCAAATGTTTGCTGAGCATCAGTTAATTTTTACGACTTTTAGCTTGTAACAAAAAACCACAAAAATGGGAAAATAAATTAAGTTTTCTATGTTTATTTTCGTTAATTAATATATGTTATACTTAATGAAAAGATATCACGTACTGGTTCCAATTACATGCTTGTTCAAATATCGATTATTTTTAAATCCATTTTCCGTTAAAATTCACAAGTTCTGCTCACAACTTCTAAAAACTCAAGTAATGCTTAACAAATTTTTTAACCTTATCTAATAAATTTTATTAAAAAACTTCATATATGTAGCATTGCAGTAACTTTTTGATGCATTAACTTGCTCTGTGAGTTTAATTTGAACTTTCACCGAACCGAAATTCAAACAAGAACACACATTAAAATTATTTTGCCAATAGCGCCATTTTAGCTGAACCACAAAAAAAGTTTAGCATACTTTTGAGCAATATGTAGGTTAAGTTAGTTGCGCCATAATGGTGTGACTGTTGTAATAAATACACTCACACATCGGCACAATCAATTGTAACACACAAGTTGGCAACCATATCAAGGTGTTTCTTTGACACCTACAGCTATATAAACATACATACAAACATATATACAACTCTTCGCTTTTTCTGTGCCATAAATATAGCATGTGCGAATGTTTAAGAAAAAAGTATATATTTTGTATTCGATATGGTTATAAAAAAAGAAAAGCTAAGACAACCTGTTGAAAGCTCGTTTGCTTTTTAGCAGCTAAAATGCGGATATTTATTGAATGTTTAACCCTCACTTTGGCACTAATCTTTTACTACGTAATCTGGCACATATTTACATTTGTAAATATTGTTTTTTTGTCATCATTAAAGATAAACAGAACCTCAAAATTTACAGCAGTTTTTAGATGGAATATATGTATTAACACCTTCTAAGTCCAATTCCGGAAAAATTTCACACCGCTCTCAAGTGGTTTAGAAGTTATAGGGTTCGGAAGTTGGGAAAATGGGCCTGGAAAAGTCGTATTTTTTTTTCAAACAATATCTAGCTTTATGGGTATCAAAAGAAAGGTTTTTCTATAACCATTTCAAAGAATTATTAACCATTGAAATCCATGCATTAGTTCCTACGATATAGCGTTTTACATATTATGCACATTTGACGGACCAGCTCTTTACGAAATAACCAAAATGTAAGTATGAAGATCAAATTGAAAACAATTTATAGTTCAAATGAATAAACAAAAACCAATTTCAACAAAAAATATACTTTTTTCATTAAATTAGTATTTCCAGCTACAATATCAAAACATGACATATTGTTGTGCCAGCGAACCAAAAATTTCTGTTCATTAATATTTTCCCAATATAAGCTATCAAATACGAAATATGTATATATAAAAAAATGTGAAGAGTTTTTCCTTATCATTTTTTTCTATTATTAATTCAAAAAATGCGTTAAAACACCATAAAATCCTTTAAAATACAAAATATTTACATATGTAAATATGTACCAAACTACGTTATAAAAATGAAAAATTTCCAAAAAGTATCAGAAAATTCTAAAATTCAAAACAACTTTTGAATTTTCAGAAAGAAAACCAAAAAATAGCCACAGAGTCCAAGCCATATTCAAATCGCATAAAAAAGAAAGGAGTTATGGCAAATTTAAAATTGGGATATTTACATATGTAAATAGTGCCAAAGTGAGGGTTAACCCATATGAACTAGTTGTTGCTGTTGTTGTTGTTGTAGTTGTTTTTTGCTGTTATTTAAGCATAACAGTTGTTGTTGAAATAGCTGTTCACATGTCAAAGTTTTGACGTTATCGCAAAAATGCGCGCATTGCGACTCGCACGCGATTCTTGTGTATTTTATATTGTTATGGTGTGAATATCGGTGAGTTTGATTATTGGTGTGTGTGTGTGTGTGCAGAAATTGTATTAAATGAAGTAAAACCGCTAATTTGGCTAAATGCAATTATGACACATACACACACACACACAAGCCCCTAAACATACTGAGTAATGAACACATCAATTCGTAACAGTTGTGCAAAGTTTTTCAAATTGTTTTGCATGCTTTTAGGCTGGCAGTTTGACATTCGAAACAGCTTGATGTAGCAAATTCCTAAAAGCGGTATATATTTTTACTCACTGCTGCTGTATTTTGCATTTTTTTTTTTGACTCTTACTTGAAAACTTAAGCCTTCGGCCTACAATGCCCACCCATACAACCATTCATCTTTTGCTGCTCAAGCAATTTAAAAACTTTTCAAAATCAATTTTGACATTTAATGGATAAAAGTTTAGCCAACAGTTGCGCTAAAGAAATGTCAAGGTCTTTTCGCAATGTATGGACCTATTTTGCAGTTGTTGTTGTTGAATTTATTGAATAATTCTATTGAAGGCAAATATTTTACAAATGTTTACTTAGTTTTGAGGAAGTTTGTTGCTGAATGTCTAAATTGTTCTTGTGTGCTTTGCAAACTTTTGCCGAATTATTTTCACTCTAACCCAAATACGTGTTAACGGGAACATAAACTTTTTAAGTATGGGTTTGAGCATCAGCTCAATCAATTTTGTATAATAAGGGTTTTTTCTTTCAATTTTCTCAGTTTTTGATGTTATGTTAAACTATGTTTTTCAGTAAATGTTAAACTAGGTCATAGGCGCAATTAATTTGTGTGGTTCCAAGTGTATACAACAATTTTCATAAGTTTGAAAAATCTTTTGTAACATCAAGTTGATTTTTTATGTGGTTCTTTATGAGCTGGCAATATTTCTGGGAATGACTTTGAATAATTTTCATCAATCCAAGAAATCTTCTAAACACTGAACCAAAATGTACACAAAAGTTATCAATTTTTTTATGATCTGCATGAATAGCATTCATGAATTTTGTTTAAGTAACCAATTGCATGAATTACATGAACTATTCATGATTTCAATGTACTAAATACATTGTTCATAAATGTTCATAAAGTGTGTGTACGATATACATAAACCAATAAAATATTATGTAAATGCCATGAAAAATACAAGGGGAACAGGTACATAATTTTAATTTTTAGTTTGTCATACTAAGTACAATGAACCAAAAAAGTACACAATAATTATGAATTTTTACATGATTTCTATGAATCGCATTCATAAATTTTGATTCAGAAACCAATAACAATAGTTACATGAATTATTCATGATAGTTTAAATAGCCTTATTTTTAAAGTTCATAAAGTGTGTTCAACATAAACATGAACCAATAGAAAAGTTCGTAAATGTTATGAAAAAATACAAGAGGTGCATGAAACATTCATAATTTTTGTGTATAAAGTTCATAAAATTTTTGTATAAATACAAGGATACCAATAACAAAAAGATAAGAGTCAAAAATGCATGAAAGTCATTAGGTTATACAATGAAAGCGAGAACTAGTGTATGCATTTAGAGATCAAAATTCATGCATCCGGTGTACAGTAGGACGGGTCGTTTTTCACAAAAAAAAAAAAAAAAAAAAAAACACAAAAATACAAACAGATAAACTGGTTAACAAAATTCCTTGGCTCATTTTAATAAGCTCGGCAAAACAGTTTTGGGATGCATTATTACTAAGACACTAACCCTTAGGCTTCCTGGAGTTTTTGAAAAAAGTGCCTAAATAATATTTAACGTTCACTTGAACACCTACACTAGAGTCAACGTGAAAACCTACTGAGTTTTTATTGCTTTCGTGTTGTTGTTTTTGTTCTTTTCGTTGGCAACGTGTCTGTATTTGACACACATGATATACAATTTTTCGCAATCGGTATCCTTGAAGGGAGGAAATGACATTGGCCGTTTTTTGAAATTGGTCATTTTAATAATTTTGTATTTTAGTAAATAATTTTAAGATTCTAAAAACAAAAATTTTATGGATAATTCTTACGGGTTCAAAAGTTACAGCCGGATTAGTGAGAGCGCATTTTTAATTTTCTTTGCATTTTTCTTTGTTCACAAACTTTGCACGCGTTTATCTCGAAATCATGTTTTTCGTACTGGGTTCATTTTTTGACGAATTTTTTTTTTTTTTTTTATATTTTTAAACTTGAGTTGCTATCGTATGACACGAGCTTTTTTAAATTTTTTTCCGAAGTTTTTTCCAGATCGAACAATTTTTGCGACTCCCAGCGCTGCAACTACGAGGCCCCGTTTTTCTTCTCTGCCGCCAGTTTGGAGCTCTATAAAACCATGTTGGAATGAAAATTATATTTGTTTTTAATGTTTTTTTTGTAATTTGTCTCTACAATAATAAAAACCAATTTTGGAAAAATATTGGTTTTTGACTGAGTTATGAATTTTTAAAAAAAAGTCTGTTTTCTCTGCCGCGAATGTTATGTTCTACCATAATTTGTTCTTATCTTTTTGACAATTTGCATGCTTGCACACTAGAGTGTATCGAAAATCTGACCCCCAATTCCGGTACCAAAATTAAAAAGTACATGAAAAATCCTGTCGATTGGTATACTTTGTTTTTATTTAAATTAATTTTGGCGTCCCCCGAAATGCATTTTTATGCATTTTTTATCAACTCTTGTACTGGAGACCCATTAATGGTTGATTTAAAAAGAAAATCAAGCTTATCAATCAATTCCTTTTATATAAAAACACAGAACTGCAAATTTTCATCCCTGTTGACAATTGCTCTGACGAGATAGAACAGTTTTTTTCAACGTGAATCTACTTGTTATTTAATATTTGATATGTTTTTATTTTTTGTATGAAAGTATTTTGGTACCGGAATTGGGGGTAAGATTTTTCCCATACAAGTCGATACACTCTATTGCACACACAATACACTTAACCCATAAATAAATTCTTGAAGACAGTGTTCGCGTTCATAAATTTTGTGTACGACAGATTTGTGAACGTTTTGTGAAATTATTCTTGAATTTTTCATGGGCTTGTGAAAGAATACACAATACTTTGAATAGAATATAAGAATACTTTGAGCTTTTATACAAATGCATATGATCAATGAACGAAAAATCAAAATGAAATGAATCAAATAAAGTTAAGAAGAAGTAAATTTTTTTAAAATTTTTAACTGAAAAAGTTTGAAATCATTATCTTGATCAAGTCAACGGCACATATAATTCCGATTCGGTTTTGGCAGAGCTGTGCTTATAAGCTTTTCAGAGTTAGTGAACTGCAGAGAAAATAAGAAGACTGCTGATGAGTTACCATTAGCGTAACCAAAGGCGAGCTTTCCGGGTTTAAACCTCCTCAAAATTATTGTAGTAACATTAAAAATAGCATTCAATCAAAGTGAGTCACATGAAAAGCAATCACACGTCTTATGAAATGAGTGAAAATCTCACATGTTTATTTCAAATCGATTCTGGTTGATGCATTTTCTACTAAATTAGTCATATTTAATTCCTTCTTTAGTCATATTTTTTACGGTTCGACTGCTTCTTAAGCCGGATCGATTTTGTATGCAGAAAAAAAAAGTGAGCCGGACACCGACTCAAAAGTACCCGTAAAAACTATTTTTTAATGTTTTTTTAAATAACTATAAAATATGTAATTTTTATGGTATTCACATGCATTTAAGTTTATTGGAAAATTATTGAGCTCTTCTTTTGTTGGTGTATTGTATAGTGTGGTTAAATCAAAACTGAGTACTATAAAAAAATACAGTTTTTTATAGGAATACGTTTTTTTTTTTTATAGGAATATAGAATTTTGTACGGAAGCACTTTCTGGTGTACATTTTACTAAAAAATAATTACCAAAAATCAATTTTGCGTACTACGTAAAATCGTAATATTTTTTTTATATATAAAACATTTCTACATTTGATAAAACCATTCCCAAAAAAATTCCTGGTTGTGCCCCTGCGAGTTACTGTAGCGTTCAACAGATTTATTGTTTGAATGTTTTTTCTATTGAGAACACTTTTGCTATAGAATTTTGTGTATTATTCGACTTAAAATTCTATATTTCTGATATTTATAAACATGCATTGTTTTCTTTTCAATTATTTTAGAAAATTTTTTTATTATTTTTACAAAATATTCGTCGAAATTTTAGTATTTCAATTAAAATTTTTTAAAAATGTTAATTATATCAAAAAATGCAGTGTTTTATTTTTAATTTTCAACAGTTTAGTTGACTTCAATTGTTGTTTAATTATTTTTGATCTATCAATATTTGTAAAAAGTTCATACATTTTGACTTTTTTGCATACATCGAAACTCAGAACACATGCTTTCAAATCTATTCTTTACTAATAAAAACAACTGTTCCCCAACTTATGTATCAAATAAAACGCTAAAAACTCTTCTCTCAAACTCATGTTCGTTAATCTTGAATTAAAGTGAAAAACTTTTTCAGGCATATAATTTAAGGACAACACGCAACAGCTATATAGAAAGACCTAAATTATACGCCATGTCTACTCCTTCCGTCAAAGGCAAAAGTTATTTTTATACTATAATTATAAAAAAATAAATTTTTATAATTTTTATTTGCCTCGCTTGTTTTTGGCTTTTTCCGTTTTTCGTGGTTAATACTAAGTAGTATTAAAGTTATGACAGCTAATTTATGAACATCAGCCTCAAAAATATCAAGCAACTGATAAACAAATAATATGTCAGAAGTCTTGTGGTTTCTTATTTTGTTTATATAAAGTTCATATGGTGTACTACATAAGATTGTTTAATTTATAACAGAACTTTTTGAGTTAAAGGCTATAAGAGTTGCGATATGCTATAAATTAACTTATGTTCAAGGAGTGCATAAGTCAGTCATAAGTTACACTGTGCGACAATTTTGAACTTTTTCCACATTTTTAGATTTGATTTAAAGGGTTATGGTAGACGAAAAAAAATTACATCTATCAATTTTACATCTAGCATTCATCAATTTTGTTCCAGAATGAGAGTTATATGAACTTTTCACGATTTTAAGGCACAAAAATACACAAAAGAAATCAGCACGAGAACTTGAATATTTCATAAGCTTAGTGTTTTAAATTCATAAAGTGTGTGTGTTTCAGATACATGAACACAATACCAAAAATTCGTTAATGCCATAAAAAAAATATAAGGGGAAAATCAATCATTCATAATTTTTGTGAATTAAATTCATAAAATTCATGTACAAACACGAGGAAAACCAGAACAGTTCTTAAGATAAGTGGCAGAAATATATGAATCTCATGTACATATCGGTGATTCTATGCCAAAAGGCACACTTTTCTGACATCACTATATTTGAAACTTCTGAAACTTTTTTGGTGGATTGGTCATCTGAAAAATATAATAACTGCGTACTTTTTTTTGCAAGTTAATTTTTTTTGCAAGTTAATTTTTTTTGCAAAGTTATACACTCTCAAAAACATAAAAAATGACAAAAAAACTGAATAGGTACATGTATTTAAACAGCTCTATCTTCTGAACTGTGAGTCACACAGACAAGAAACTCAGGTATAGTTTAGGTACCTTGAATGGATCTTTCTGGTGGTGTCATTTGCTTATAGGTTTTTAATAGAAAAAAGTTTATTTTTCTTAACCCGAAATTTACCATCATATTTTTCACAGTCGACGCAACAACTTTTTCACCTTTTTAATATAATATCGCATTAAAGCATTCATTTTTAAGGTTTACGCAAAATTTTAAGTTGGATCTCCAACGATTGCTATTTGTAATGATTTTTTAAAAAAATGCCTACTTAAGTTTTCCTATATTTGTATATCGAAAATTTTATTTTGATATAAAAAAAATTATTGTTCCTTACTTAATATATAGGTACATTTGTTACCAATGAATCATGTGACCATCCTAAAGAACATTTTTTTGTGTGTATTGACATGTGCACTGCGACTCAACGTATCAAACTTCAGCTTCTTCGCCTTAAAAATTTTATAATTGGGTGTCAAAAAACTTAAGAACAATTAATACTGAATTGTTTTCATCAAAGCAGTTCTTACTTATCTACAAGGCCAATCGATTGGTATCTAATTTAAAACTATGCATCTTAAGGACAGAAATAGTTGTACAATTTAAGAAAATACAAGTATGGAAGATTAAACAAAAGCGCATTCAATTGATCCTTTGAGTCGTAAAACATATGGCCATAAATTTGGTACATATTAATTTTTTATGATGATCTATTGGAAGGGCTTACTTCAAACCAAAGAGTTACTGCATATATAAAATAAGGGACAATATCTTTTTTTATATTAAAATTAAATTATATGTATACAAAAATATGAAATCTTTAGCAGGTATTTTTTAAAAAATTCATTACAAATAGCAATCGTTAAAGATCCAACTTAAAATTTTGCACAAACTTTTAGAATGAATGCTTACATACTACATTTTATTTAAATGGTGTAAAAGTTGTTGCGTCGTCTGTGAAAAATATGATGGTAAATTTCGGGATAAGAAAAAAAACTTTTTGCCATAAAAGTACTTTAAAAAAATGACACCACCAGAAAGATCCATTCAAGGTACCTAAACTATACCTGAGTTTATTTTCTGTCCAACTTACAGTTTAGAAGATAGAGCTCTTTAAATACATGCGTCTATTAAATTTTTGTATGATTTTTAATGTTTTTGACAGTGTATAACTTTGCAAAAAAAAAAATTTCGCAATAATAAAAAACACAGAATATGTTTTTTTAATGTGAACTTCTAACCTACAAAGTTTCAAAAAAATCGGAAGCACTAAGGTCAGATTTTGATAAAAATTTGTCGAATTGATATGGAATCACCGATATTAAGAAAAACGTGTTCTACTTAATGAGTTAAGTGGCAAATTTTATAAAATTATTGTAAAAATACAAGGCCAGTAAGAAAATTATATAAGAAAAGAATCACAAATGCATGAAATTCATGAATTCATACAATGGAAGCGAGAACTTTTTAGTGATCAAAATTCTTATATTTTATGAACATTAGGACGGGTCAGTCTTCACAAAAACAAAACTGATAAACTGGTTTAAAATATTTTTTGGCTCATTTTAAGAATTTCCACGAAACAATTTCGCTAGTATTATTAAAAGGAAGATGTTGCATGATTTTGTGCAGTTTATTTTTTTTTAGATAATGGTTTTTTACGAGAAACTTTAACATAACTTTATATTTTTCTCCGTAGAAGTTAGCCGTAGATACATAATTTTCAAAATAACTTCACGGAGAGAAATTTAAGCTGAAAACAATCCCAAACCAATTACTTTTGGGAGTGATTCTGAGATAAGCCTGATAATAAGCTTGATATCAAGCCCTAATGGGATTGCCTATCAAAAAAGTAATATGCCCATTCGTGCATGATTTTCGGATAATTTATCAAAAAATAAGAAATAAGAAAATAAATCTAATATAAGAAATTTTTAGTTTGTTTATTAAAAAATGAATATGCTCACTTGTGCCCAATTTATATTATTTTGCTATTGTTAATAAGAAAACATGCTCATTTGTGTCCAATTCATGCCATTTATGAATTGTTAGTATAAAAAAATTAATATGGCCAATCCAGGAAATTTTGCAATTGTTTATCAAAATGTGTGAAATGCCAAAAATATTTTCAAATAAAAACAATTTATGACATTTTATAGCAATGACAATAAGCATAATACAATTTTATTTTTTTGTCCAGATTAGATATATTTGTTCCAATTCGGGCAGTAAAACTAAAATTTTTTAATTTATTTTCTGCACTTTTATATTGACAGGAACAAAAACCAATTGAGAATTATATCGTTCGGTTGCTAATTTTTTTGATGTGCAAAAACAACAACAACAAAATTCATTTTTTTTTTTTAAACAGCCCAAGATTACACGTATTAAGCACAAAATGACGTGTTTGTCAATAAAATGTTGAAGCCTAATTTCTGGCATAAATTGAGAACGTAAATAGCATGTTTTGAGATGGTTTTGAGCTCTATTGAGCTGATTTTAGTTACGAACGCTTTGAGCTTGATTTTAACCCATTTTTTTTCTCTCCATGTTATAGTAAAATTTTATAAGGACATTTATTATAGAATATGTTAATCTTCTACGATTTTAATCGAGGTGTTTTAAAAAACAAATTACGAAAAGGCTCAAAAACGGCCCATTATAAAGAGTGCTAGAGGGTTAAAGTATACTAAAAAAAGATTTTTTATTAAATTTTACTGTTTTTTTTTTGTTGTTTTTTTTTGGAAACACAAAAAACTATATGAAATGCAATTATAAAAAAAGTATTCCAAGACTTTATTTAAGAAAACTGTTAAATTTTAAATAATAAATTTTAATTTTAATAAATTTAAAGCCATAATCTTCTTGTGAAATATAACTTTTGAAATAACAGCACAAGTGAAAAATATTTTTGTTTTAAGGTGGGACATAACATTCGTGGCAGAGAAAACAGACCTTTTTTTAAAAATTCATAACTCAGTCAAAAACAAACCTTTTTCCAAAATTTATTTTTATTATTGTAGAGAATCGAACAAGTTGCAAGAAAAAAAAATTCAAAAAAATATATTTTTCACGCCAATATGGTTTATTGAGTTTCAAACTGGCGGCAAAGAAAACAACGGGGCCTCGTGGTTGCAGCGCTGGGAGTCGCAAAAATTGCCCGATCTGGAAAAAAATTACTTGTTTTAAATCTTGGTTATCAAAACAAAATTGGTTATCGTATGACAGGAGTTTTTAAAAAAAATTTTTTTTTTTCAATTTTTGGTGATATTCCAAATTTGAAAGTGTGTTTTTCGAAAAACAATATTGACTTTAAAAATTCATAAAAAATCGAAAAAGCGATAGCCAATCAAGTTTGAAATAATACAAAAAAAAAATTCCGTCAAAAAATGAACCCGCTAGTGCCGCAACCAGTACGAAAAACATGGTTTCGAGATAAACGCCTTCAAAGTTTTTGAAGAAAGAATAACAAAGGTGAAAATTAAAACTGCGCTCTCACTTATCTGGCTGTAACTTTTGAAGCCGTTGGAACTTTTCCATGAATCTTAAGAATATTTATAAATTAGTATTATATAGTATTATTAATTATAATTACTATTATAAAAAAGTCGATTTCAAAAATCGGCCAATGTCATGTCCCCCCGCTGAAAAACTTTGTTATAAATTTAAACTGAGATTAAAAGCGACTTATTTGAGCGACACTTAAGTGAAATTTCTAAAACTTTGAATATCAAAAACATTTAAAAAAATGTATTTTTGTTTTGTTTCAGAAAACATCAAAACATTTCAAAAAATTTCAATAAAATCATGCTGAATGTCAGTTTTAACATTAAAAAACCGTGAATGAAAACAAAAACAACCCAGAATTTTTGTGTTAAAAATCGAGATAAGTTGGCGCTTGATGATTTGAGAAGAGTTGACGGGCAAATATATACAAAACTTCCAAATTTTTTTTTTTTTTTTTTTTGCTTTTTGAACTTTGGTGATTCGTTTAAGAATTCCTTCTTTTAAATTGGAAGATTTTTTAACAAATTGCTTATTTGAAATAAGAACATTCGTTAATGAATTAATTTTCTTAGATTTGGTGACTCGTTCACGAATTGCTTTTGTCGGTTTGAACGATTCGTTAACGAAGAAGGAGTTTCTTCCGTTCACGATATTATAAATGAATTGTATATGATAATTACTATTGAATGAAATGAACGAGAAAGCAATTCATAAACGATATCATAAGTGAATCATTTTTTTGTTGGGTATTCACTTCAAAATAAAGAGGCAGTTCAATTAAATTGTCATGGAAAAAATATTGCAAGAGAAATGTTTCGAGTATTTTTCACAGCGGAACAGAGTACTACTTTGACGAACATGTTGTGAAAAATTTCACACATATTTCACAGCTATAGTTTTTTTATATGTAGATTTGATTAAAATTTCAGATGAAACTGAACAGAGTACTATGCTTTACATTCAGCATTCGTAGAGGTAAGACTGTCATAACATTGTAACAGTACAAATTTTTGCAAATTTTTTCATTTTTATTGTCGTTATTGCAAAAAAGTTTAGCATAATAATGCAACAATTTGTTTATTTTATAGTACTATAGCAGTAAATTAGGACTAACTTTATTGTATCTTTTTGAACTTATTTAATAGCTTTTACTAGACTTGTTTTTTAGTGCACAACATAGTTCACATTAACAAATAGGCATCAAAAGCCTTAATAAGTAAACATTCTAATAAAACTTCTGTCATAAAATTACATATACTATATATGTCCCACTCTCTCTGCCTACTTGACACTTAATTTTTTCTTCATCAGCTCCGGTTAATACGTCATTGTTATACTATTATTAAATCTATAACAATTAGCCAAAAAAACAGGCTCAAAATAATAAAAATTAGCAAAAAAAATTTCTACAAACACTATCGTTAAATAATGATTAGCGAATAAAAACCTTCATTTTACGAGGCTCTATCAACCGAACACTTAAGTTTACAACGTCTGCTTAAATTTAGTGCTTTACATACCGCTAGCTACTCTGCTAGCATTATGTTTGATATTATTTAATAATTCCTTGGAATTCAAATAACATTCTTGGCACGCAATCAAAGAATCAAAATAACATTAATTTGGTTAAATTTATTTTTTTGACAGTGTGAGGGTACAATTTTAGCATATTTCTGTGTATGATTCTTTTCTAATAAATTAAATATGACTTGAGTATTATTTTTGCTTCAGAGCGTTGACATGAAAATAAGCCTTGAGAACCAACAAAGAGAGGGGAAAAAACAAAATAAGCAAACAAACGTTAAAAGGATATAAAAAAGAACAGATTTGGCCTTGACTATAAATCAACATATGTTTATGTGTGTGTGTGTGTGTGTGTGTGTGTTTGTCTTTAAATGTCAAAAAGAAATCCTTGCCATAATATTGCGTGCTCTCTTGTCTGCTTCGGTATCCGCAACTTTAATTTTATGTTCTTTTCTAAGCATAATTCTTTTGCGTACAATTCCTTTAAATGTTGTAGCATTTGTTTATGTTTTTGTTGTTTTATTTATTTTAACTGCTTAACAAGACTCTAGCACGCATTTCTTTTCTTAGCGAGTCATAAAGTAACTGTGCCGGAAAAAACGACTAGTTGCGCTTCGTTAAGCCGGAAACGAAAACAAGCATTAATTCACTCAAGTAGCGCGCTGATGTTTGTGTCCTTGTTGTTAAGAGATTTTGCACAAATTGATTAAAATCGGAGTTTGGCGGAGCAAAAACCAAGCAGGATGTGACATTTAATAATTAAGTATACTTTTCCAATTAAGATGCTTTATTAAGGCCATCATTTGATACTGTTTTATGTCGCCAACAGTTTGGTTGGAATAAGATTGAATAAAAAGTTAATTATCTGCAAAAATGTTCATTATGCATCATGTTTTGAAAAATGCATTGCATACTTCTAGAAACTATAATCTTCAGATAATAATTTTTTGCAAAAAAAAAGGAAAAAGATTTTTTTTTCTCTACAGATATATGAGTATTAGACTGGGTCAAATGCTAAAGTATTTGGGATTCTGCGTGCCCCCCGGATTTATAAACGATGGTTGCGAATGAAATAATTTGAGCTGTTAAATGTACAAGAATTTTCGAAACCAGCCCGGTTCTTTAACTTTTTCAAAAATGCTAAAATTTTCATATTTTGCTTAGGTTACTGTCTTCACAAAATTGCTTTCAATAGTGCATAAAAAAGTTTTGAAAAAATCATCAGGATCACCCTAAGAGTGATCATAAAAAAACAAAAATTGTACACTCAGGGAAAAAATGCTGTTTTGTCAAACAAATCATGGGTTAAAATAACAGATTTCACTGTTAAATACCATCCAACAAATGAAACTTTCAAATCAACAGTCGGTTGACTGTTGGTTTATAGAACACGAAACCCGTATAAAATTTTATTTATTGAAATTTTATCACTGTTTTGAAAATTCATGTATGGCCGAGTGTGCTGACGTGTGCGTCTAGTACTCGAGTGTCCACGGTTCAATTCCGGCATGGCCAGTAAAATTTTTTTTTTTTAAATATATTTTTTTTAAATAAAAAATAAAAATTGTTTTTTTTTTTGCAAGATTGTAAGCAACTTATTTTTAAGGTTATTTTTGACGAAACTATTAATGAAACAGAATTATTATTATTTTAATTATTAAATTACAATTTTTGATACTTACTCAGCTAGGGTACGAACCCACGTCCCCCGCGTGACAGTCTAGTGCACATCCACTGAGCTATTGGCAACGATAATATAAGTATAGCAAAACACATTTAAAAAAAATTGCTTAGAAAAAATTGACAATTCAACATAAGTACAAAAATATTTCAACAGATGATTTTAACAGCACAAAAATACTTTGAAACGTTCATTCAACAAAGAAAATTGTTTACTTAAACGCAAATCATTCAATCGAACAGTGTTTTGAAATAACAGTGGCCGACTGTTAATATTACAGTTGATATTTTTCTGAGTGTATGAACAAAATTTTAAATTTCAGATTTGAGCGAGTTTGGCGACACCGGACTAAATTATTCGGTAATTCCAAGTTCAGAATCAGATTGCTTACTTAATTGTACATCAAAATATATGGGTTTTGTAATTTTTTTCGCGAATGTCAAACGCATAATTTTATTTTTAACAATGTCTTATAAAAAATTACCAAAAAACCGGTTTTTTTAGCAAAACCGTTTCAAAAACAAGTTTCGAAAATTCTTGAACTTTTAATAGCTCAAATTATTTCATTCGCAACTATCGTTTATAAATCCGGGGGGCACGCAGAGTCCCAAATACTTTAGCATTTTCCATACAAATCGGACCCAGTCGAATGAGTATGCATGTTATTGTGTGCTTTTTAGCCGAATTGGAAATAAAATTCATAATAAGGTTATAATTTTTATAATATAAGACTTTTCACAGCGAAGCAAGTCTTGATTTTTTTTTAATAAAACAGGAATTGTGCTTTAATGTGCTCAAGTTGTGCTATAATGTTCCACAAAAATATTGTAAAAATAAGCATCTGCGTGAGTTGCAAGAATTCCAATACAACTTCAAATATGACATCTCTCTCTTTGACTACAGAAAAGCACGATGTATGCAGTAATCTGCACATAAAGTAGAAATAATATAAATTACGTTCATAAAAAACCTACATAAATTTTGCGTTCACTCAACATGTTAACTTGTACATAAGCTCCATGTAAGTATACACGGTTTGAGTGTATTCATATACAAGTCTATGTAAAATACACGACCAAGTTATTGTGAAGTAAACGTTCACAAATCTGTAGTACATGAAATTCCTGAACGCGAACACTGTCATAGAGAACTGTTTTGAAAGTTAAGTACATTATGTGTGTATGAGTATTTAAAGAGTTATATTACAATTGCAAAAATAATCACAAAAAATTGTTGAAACGAGACAGCAAAAACAAACACATAGCAATAAGCTGGAAACAAAATTTGAGGAAGAAAAATTAATGGGGGTCGGTCTCTCATTTCAGTATTTTGGAAAGCCAGGTTGGAAGCCGATTTTATAAAAATAATATTTAAAAAAATTAAAAAATTTTGTATAAGACACTCATCATGATTCGGAAAAAAAACCGGGTAAGTCTCTCATTTTATCCTTTCCATCCTTTCCTGGGGTCCAATTTCTGAAAACCATACATTTTGTATGGGAAACCCTTTAGCGGGTGGTGAAAGGTGGAAGATAGGCATATAAAAAAATATTGATGAAGACAATTTAATTTGGGTCGGGCGAACATTTTACCCTTCTAGAGGGTTTCTCATTTCAGCCCTTTGAAAAGAACCCTGGAAGCGTTGGAAGCTGATTTCATAAGAACAAAAAAATTCTTGAAAAATAAAAAAATTTGTATAAGATATCCTTAATGATTCGGACAAAATTTTGGAAAAAAATAATGCGGGAAAGTCTCTCATTTTATCCTTTCCATCCTGCCCTGGGGTCCAATTTCTGAATATCATACATTTTGTATGGAAAACCCCTTAGCGGGTGGTGAAAAGTAGAAGATATGCATCCAAAAAAATATTGGGAAAGTCAATTTAATTCGGGTTGGGCGAACATTTTAACCTCTATGGGCAACACTTGTGTAGTTATGGATGTTTTCGTCTATTTTTTCACCTTTTCCCCAACCTTTAACTCCGATGCGGAACAACTTGACCCAACGCCACCGCAAATTTTTTTTCAAAAGCATTTTTTATTGAACTTAACGAATTTAGAGTTTTCTGGGTATCATAATTCTGTTACAAAAGATCTCCATACGTCTCTATTCCATACCTCTCTATATAAGTGTACATTATCTCAGTACGTTTATACGTAAGGTCATGAATGAGCACACAACTCTTATTTAATTATTCACAAATATTGCTGCCGTTAGTTCTTAAAGCATCTCGTTGCTAGCGACAGCCATAAAATCTCAGTTTTTTTGGGTTAACTCTAGGCACTTTTTTCAAAGAACTACAGAAATTGTTTCATGGAGGTTATTAAAATGACTCAAGGAATATTCGAACTCAGCTTATCAGTTTTTTGTGTGTGAAGACCGACTCGTTTTCATGTTCATAGGATGTATACATTTTGGTCACTAATAAAGTAATTGACGCTTCCATTGTATAAGAACATGAGTTTTATGCATTTTTGACTATTATCTTATGAATTTTTTTTTGCTGTCCTTGTATTTGTACATGAATTATATGAATTTCGATCACTAAACACACAAATTAATTAACGTTTTCCTTGTATTTGTAAATGAGATTCATGCATTTTAGTTACTCATTTCATGAATTGTTCTGGTTTAGCTCGTTTTTGTACACGCGTTTTATGAATTCTATTAACAAAAACCATGAATGGTTCATGTTCTCTTTTGTTTATTGCTTCATGTTTCTTGTACATGCACTTTTCAACTCTCATCTCATGAATGATTCTTGCCACCTTTGTATTTTTAAATGAATTATAAGTATTTCGGTCACTGAACTCATAAAGTAGATCACCTTTTCCTTGTACATACATATATGTACTTGATATTTTTTCACTTATTTCATGAACTTTTTTGGTTCACCTCGTATTTGTACGTTAGTTTTATGAATTCTATTTACAAAAATTGTGAAGGGTTCGTGTTCTGCTTTGGTTATTGGTTCACACACTTTATGAACTTTAAAAACTAGGCTTATGAAATATTAATGTTGCCGTGCATTTTCCTTTTGTGTATATTTGCTGCATTCATATCATGAATAGTTTATGTGACTCATGTAATTGTTTACTTGATTCATGATTCATGATGATCCTGTAAAAATTCATAATTATTGTGTACTTTTTTGGTTTAGTAAGCTTAAGTCTGTTCAATAGTAAGCCTGGGATGAGTTTCAGATTGCAATAAGAAGAAGTTTTATACGCATATTTTTCGAAAATGTTTCCGTTACTTATGAATTCAAAAATCGGGGACTTAATTTTTGTTTATATTCATTTACATGCCTAACCCTGTGCATATACTTCTCATTAGTACTTCGAAAATACTTTAACACGACTTTAAATTGATTACTAATTAACTAATTTTTGAAAAAAACTATCCACTCACCTCATCAGCTCGAATGTAATACACAGATGTTTTCTAAAATATGTATAGTCCAGCATATGAATAACATTATGAGATCCATCGGCATCTTTATCACGTAGTTCATCCAAGATATTGAGCTCAACTACGGCTTGATTAAGGAAACGCTTCTTATTGCGTATGATTTTGATAGCAACATGTGTGTTCGTCTTGTGGTCTAAAGCGCGTATAACTTGACCAAAACTGCCCTTGCCAATGACTTCGAGTATTTCGTAGCGGAAGCCAATATGATCATGGACCATCTAGGGAATAAACACAAAAAAATCAGTCATTTTAGAAAATAATGTAAGAAAAATTTGTTTTATAAATGAATTTATTGGAAAATTACTTACGATCTTATAATTTCCATTGTCATCATCATAACCTGAGTTTGTGTTCGCGATCGTTGTTGATTTGTTATTATAATTTTTACTCGCATTCTGTCCAAAGTACCAGATTTCTTTATAGATCTTTAGCTCTTCGAATTCCAAGTCAGTCAAAAAGTTGCGATATTTTTTAATGAGTTCTGCAATAGAAGGTTTTTCAAAATTGCAAGTTATTTTAAATATATGTTCAATAATTATAGCTAAATAAATGCCTTATTACAAAACCATTGTGTTTCAAAACTACTATACATATTTTATTTTTTAATAAATTCTTACTTATATATAAAATGTTGGACATATAATTATAATTTTCTTAACAACAAAACTGATTTTTTTAATTAAGATTACCATCATGTAAACACAAGTTATGTATATATTTTGAAAATTCTATGGTTTGGCTTTGCTATAATTTAGCTGCTGTAGGCTTAACTTGCATATAAAAACAAAATTTTGCAATATTTAGGCATAATTTAAAGACAAATCTAATTTTTGTGGCTTACTATAATTTTATAGCAAGTGGAAATATTGCTTTTTTAAGCTCAACCAAGGCATTAAAATAAAACTTTTTGATATATTCAAATGTTTGCATGACAAAATATAGTTTTGTAACTTGCCATAACCTGGTAATAAGATCAAAAACGGTATTTGACAGCTCAAATTGAGCACATAATCAAAATCTTTGAAAATTTTGTATATTTACATGACAAATTATGCATACCATACGTGTAATAATTTTATAGCAACTTCAGAGACGACCTTTTAAGGCTTAACTCAAGCATGAAATTAAAGTTTTTGGCACATACGACACATGTTAATGCTTAGAATATAATTTTTAAGTTGCCATAATTTTATATCAAGTTTAAAAATGACAGTTTACAGCTATATCAGAGCAAAAAATCAAAATTTTATTTGTTTCTTATAATTATATGAAAATTTTGTACCTTAATATGCTGCTATAATTTTATAACAAGCTAAAAAACAAATGTTTAAGGCTGAATTTAGGCAAAACTAACAAATTTTTGGTGATTGCGAAAATTTATACCAAGTGCAAGTATAAGCAAGTCCATACAAGCATAGAACTAACATTTTTGGTATTTACGAATATTTTTCTGAAATATTTAAATTTCAGGATAAGCTATTTATTTATAGCAAGTTTAAAAGTACTATTTTAAAGCTTAACTCAGCCATAAAATGAACATTTTTGACACATAACCATATAGATTTAACATATATTTGTATGTTTATGTAAAGAATATCATATTTTTAACTTGCCATAATTTTATATCAAGTTAAAAATTACAGTTTGCAGATACATGGGACCAAGAATTCAAAATTTTAATTTGTTTCTGATATTATTAAGAAAAATATCATTGCTCATAATTTTATAGCAAGTTCAAAAATGTTTGATGCTTGCAAATATTTATAAAGAATTTTCTCAAAAGCTTCTATAATTCGAAAAAACTTCAGACATTTATAAAGCGAATATGTTTTGTGTTTACCAATATTTTTTTGGAAAATTTCAGTTTTACGACTATCTTAAATTTAATAGTAAGATGAAAAACATTATTTTTAAACTTAGTTCAATCATGAAATGAAAGTTTTTGACGTCGAATATTTTGAAGTGTTCGAACTTTGTAATGAAAAATATCATATTTTTAACTTGTCATAATTTTATATCAAGTTCAAAAATTACAGTTTGCAGTCACAAGGTTTATTTTTTTCTGATATTTATACACAAAATTTTAAATTTATGTTCTGCTATAATATTATAGCAAGTTCAAAAACAAATAAGTCAGGATGAATGTGGGCACAAAAAATTGATTTCTGAAGTTTGCGAATATTTAATGCCAGTTCAGACATGCTTTAAACGAACATTTTTGGTGTTTACGAATGTTTTTCGGAAAATTTAAATTTCACGACTTGCTATAATTTGTTAACGAATTCAAAAATTATTTTTATAGCTTTTAACTTATGCATAAAATATAAGTTTTTGACTCATTCGAATGTTAATAGACAGAATATCATATACTAACTTGCCATAATTGTAAATCAAGTTAAAATTCTTTAGTTTGCATCTTAAAAAAAACAAAATGACAAAATCTTTGATGTTTTATTTAATATATTTCTGAAAATTTTATATTGAAGTTTTGCTATGATTTATAGCAAGCTTAAAATCATATGTTTAAAGCTGAATTTGAGCAAAAATCAAAAATTTCCGATGTTAATGAATTTTTATATAGCTACATTTTTTTAATAACCATAATTGTGCCATTATTTCAAAGGAAGTGCAGACATAATTTTATTAAAAAGAGCAGCTTGTGCAATAAATCAACAATTTTTAAATATTTTTCATTTTGACATGAAAAAATGCTATAATATGACTTGCTATAATTTTATAGCAAGTTCAAAAAAGCTGAAATCCTTAGCAAAACCGGAAGGAGTTGTAATTTTATACAATATGCATGAAACATTTCAGGTTTTAAAGTCTTCTTCATTTTATAGCAAGTCAAAAACGCGCTGTTTTACGCTCAATTCGAGCAGAATAATACAAGTTTACGATCGATTTAAAAATTTGAGTGTTCTTCATAAAAAAAAGTTGTTTGAATGAATCTAATTGTGCATTACAACTTGCTATAATTGTAAAAATTTTGTGCAGCTGTGTTTGACTCAAGGTTTTGGAACTGTAAAAAAATATTGCATTTTATTTATGTTTAAAGTTTTATGGCAACCATGGCAAAATGAATTTTTTATTTATTTATTTTTAAGCTGCACCATAAAACTTATAAAAGCTTATCTTTTCACAGCAAGTGAATTTCCAAAAAAAGAAAAGCTCTTCATTTCACTCGAAACAGATCATGCCATGAAATAAGCTCTAATTAATTTTTATAAAGAAAAAACATACTTCAACAAACAATGAAAAACTCAACCGTTTTTGGTCGCTTATTTTAAATAATATATATAAACAAAAACAAAAAAGAAAGAAAATTGTCAATTTGCAAACGTCAACACATTTTTTATTTTTTTTTTTTTCTCTATTTTTTTATCTTCGCTGAAATAATTTGCCAACTTACATGTTGAGTGGTTGTTGACTTGTCATTAAAAAAAAAAAATAAAAAAATAATTAAGAAAAAATAAGAATAAAACTGGCATAAAAATAAATAGAAAACCAGCAGCAAGCGTCAGCATGACTGCCAACCTTAAAATGTCCTTGACCTAAATGTGCGCAAACGCGCGTAATTCTGTTGCGTGGCATTTACAATTATTTGCCATAAAATAAATTGGCTAGCACTTTTTTCTTCTGCTGTGAACTTTGATGCTATTCATTAGCCAAACAAACAAAAAAAAAAGCTCTTGAAATTTTTCCATGCATAGTTTTAGGCAGGCATTTGTTTGAAATCACAAATTCAAAAGCTTAACATGCAAATTTTTAGTCTCATGTTATTTTTTTTGTAATTTCTAGTAATTCACTCGAAACTCGCGTTCTCTGTGCCTCTCTCTCTCTCTCTTGTGTGATCTCTCATAAAATGCAGTAAACTTTCAACCGAATTAATTAAACTAAAAGCAGCTTTCAAATACATGTTTTAGGCAGGCAACACATGATGCCTAGAATTATGCAAGTAATTTTACAAAACCGCAAATTCAATCAAGGAAATCATAAGCTACATGTTAGTTCCCTACAACAACTTACCCGTTGGCGTCATTGGCGTTGTGCACTTCACCTCACTGCCACCCGACGAGGCGCTGCTCGACTTGGTAGAACCGCGTTCACCGCTCGAGCTGTTGCCATGCGATGAGGCTGTCGTTGATGAGACGGGTGAGCCAATTATATTGTTGTTGTTATTGTTATTGTTGTTGTTGTTGTTGTTGTTGTTGTTGTTGTGATTATTCATATTGTTGCCATTTGTTGCATGCGCTGGGCTTAGCTGATGCTGATTGCTACTGTTCATTTGTGTCTGATGTGCGTCGGCCGCACAGCCGCGTATCTGATGTGTTGCTATGCGTGCGCTATTGCCATTACAGAGGTTGGGCAGATCTAGACGTGATGAGCTGCTGATGTGACGTGTGTCACGTTCGCGTCGACATTTTTCATTATCCAGCTGTACCTGTAGATGTATAAAATGACGTTGGTTATAAATGTGCTCTTATATTTATTTATAGCTTTATTTCTATTTCTGCACGAAGAAAATGTTCGTGCATATTTATAGGCTGTATTATTTATTTATGTGTGTTGTTTTATTTTTCTGAAGTGGAAGATGGAGGCAGCTAATTTGAATAGCATATATTTGGGGCTGGTGTTAAAAGTATGGCTATTTTTATGTAGCCAATTATTTGCATACAACAACCAACGCCTACTTTTAGGCATAAACTTAAGTTTTTATAGCTTTTATTATAGGTTGTATAAATAAGCGTTTTCATATTTATTACTGTTAGCCACTTTTTGACAATTTTTTTATAAAAAAAAAAAATGTTTATTATCAAAAAATATTCACCATTTTTACATGAACCCATCTAAATGAAATTAATATTGTATAAAGTTCAAATAGTAATTTTTTAATATAATATGTTTTAGCAGATACTGCTTAAAGGCAATACTGGGTGTTTGTTCACCTTTCTTAAACGCCATAAAAACTGTTTTCAATCATAATGGCAGTAGTTTTGTTGTAAAATTCTAAAGCTTTCTAAATTAAAAAAAAAAATATTCATAAAAATCAGTTCTATAATGAACAACTGTTTCCCTGCTGTTGGGAAATGGAGTTTTAATTTTTTAGAGAGCAGATAAGGACATCACATTTTTCTATAAAACTCATGAATATTGAAAGTTGATGAGAAAATTGCATAAAATTTCTTGAACTTCAAAACGGAAATACCTTTTTCCAAGTTCCGGGTAAAAATTATTCATATTAGTTGGGTCAATTTTTAACAATTATTTCAGAGATATTGCTTTTTTGACTGATGAAGCACATTCTTTGGCTTATCTTATAATTGAAATTCCATTTTTGAGATTCTTTCAAGTTTCTTACTTCTTTTAATGTTACGTCTATAAGAGAAGAACGAAGTAATTCGGGGCACTCTTATTACTTATTTTATCGAAGTTACTCAACTGAATATGGCGCACATTTTGGCTGCGCCAGGCTACCCGGTGCGCCGATATACCCCATCTACCTTATTCTTTCGATATTTTTTATCTTACAAATACTTTGTTGAATACTTTTATGCCGTAAACCTGAACAGGTCAGGGACTTTCCGTCCGTCTGTCTGTCTGTGCGTTGAGATAGTTGAATGAAACTCAGTACACATTCGATCTGCAGCATTGAATTTTGAAATATGGAACTCGCCAACGGACACGCCTACCATCCATATAACGCAAAAATTCCATATTAAGCAAACCTACAACAATCAAATTTGGTACGTATTTAGTTTATATCAAAACAAAAATGTTTTCGAAAAATGGATATCATTCGCCCATGGACACGCCCATCTGCCATACAACCCAAACATTGAAATCTCAATAAATAAGCTTATGTTCAACCTAAAGAAATAAAATTTGGTACGTATCTTTTTTAAGCCAAATCATAAGCCAACGGAAACGCCCATCTCCCATACAACGCAAATATTTAAAACTGCATAAATAAGCTCATAATTAACCTACACCAATAAAATTTGCATGAAATAAGTATGTATTCTATATCAAAACATAGATGTTTTCGAAAAAAATGGATGCCATCCACCCACGGACACGACCACCTCCAATACAACCCTAAACTTTAAAACTATATAAATAAGCCTTTGTTTAACCCACAGAGATAAAATTTTGTATGCATGTATTTAATTCCAAAACTAAGATGTTTTCGAAAATCATCTACAACCTACAACAGCGAAAATACTTTTACAGCATTAACAATTGAGCTACAGGAATAAAACTTGGTATAAGTAAATTTTTCATCAAAATGTATATAAAATATGGTCTTCATCCGCCCATGGATAAACCCATTTTCAATACAATTATTACAGTATTTTGAAAAACCAGGTTTAGGATATGTCATAGTCGGGCTAGACCGACTTAAGACTTTCTTTACTTGTCTATTTATTTGCTTTGATTTGAATTTCTGGTATATTATTTTATTTTATTAGACATAGTTTTTTAAACTGGATAAATTTATTTAAATTTGTCTTTTTTTATGTAATTTTGATATAAATATTTAGTTCTGTCTTCTGTATTTTTTCTATTTCTTATCTTCTTGTTTATTTATTAAGTTTTTATTTAATAATTTTTTTCCACAACAATTATTTAACATCAGAATTTTTTTTATTTGTTGCAATAAAATTATTTATATTAACTTTTATCGCCTGGGATCGATATTCGACCAATTATTGACTATTTATAATTAGATGTGAGATGGTTCAAATAAGTTCGAGGCTATAACTCTTAATTGATTTTAGATATAAAGCTATTTTGTTCAAAAAATTTTTTTTTTTATATTATTATTTTTTTTTCAAGAACAGAAAAACAACATTTTAAAAAAATTGAATTTTGTAAAAGAAATCATAGGGGCAGCCTTGATATTTGATGGCATGGACAGTTTATTAATTTAGTGTCAAGACAAAAAAAATGCACCTAAAATCCTATATAGACTTTGAAAGAAAATCAAAAATGCAATTTTGAGTTTTTGGTTTTTACAACAAAAATCATTTTTACCCCATATTTTGAGAATAAATCAAATTTTGCGATCTCATTTTAAAATTAATAATTTAAATGTAAACAAAAAATAAAACGGTATTATTTTCAATAGTTTTGTTAGCCAACTAATAAGACTCAAATTCAAAAAAGAAATAAATGAAATCTATTCACAGATGGCGGAGATATTGGCTTCCCAATTTAGAACATTCAATTTGAGACAGTTTTTTTCTCTCTCTTGGCATTTGGTTGAAACACACGCTAAACAACTAACGACAATATTAAAAAAAATCATTAAAAATACTTTTGGTTAGAACTTGGATGTAATTTTTTCATATTTGAAAGAAAATTTAAAAAACTTTCATTAAAAATTAGAAAAATTGAAAAACCGTTAAAATTCGACCAAGATATTGACATGGAAAATCAACTTTTGAATTCAAAACACATTTTTTTAAAAAATTTTACAATTGACGAATGGATAAAACTAAATTTTTTTTTAAGAATTGTTACTTTTAAAAAAACTCAAATTAGACCAACTCAATAACTCCCCCCCCCCCCCAAACCAAATTTCATATTGATCAAAGAGCAGATTTTTTAACAAAAAATTAATTTCTCTCTTAGAAGGTTGGGAACCCCCTCTAACAGATATATTATTGTGCACATCTGGACAACGTAACCTTTCGAATGATATAAGTTTAATTTATTTTGAGTTTTAATTAATACCAAAAAAGCGTACGACAAACGTGTTCACATGTTAATATATAATTACAATTAATAATTTTTTTTTCTAAAACAATTCCTTAACATGTTTAAGTATTTTTGTTGATTTGTTTTCGTTAAAATTAATTTTTTTATGAATATTTTTCAATATTTTTATTAAGTTTTGTAATTTTGTTTTATGATTTTTTTGTTTTTATTTTTTTTTTTTTTTGTTTATTGTTACATTATTATTTTTTTTTTTTATTTTGATATTTTTCCTCTATAATTATTCAATTTTTCTATACATATTTTATAATTTTTTTATTTTAGTATATTTGATTGTTTTATGGTTTTTTTACTTAATTATTATCTTTGAAATTTTTATTGTTTTATATAAAAACATAATTATTATTTTAAGGTTGTTATTTCAAGTAATATTTTTATATTATTAAATTTTCTTGAAACATTTTTTTTATTATAAAAGTTTCTCTTTTTTGCGGTGACCGTGGCATGCAGGTTCAGTGTGTGGCTTAGCATGCTCGGAGCCCGAGCTTGGAGCCACAGTCGCGGGAAAATTTTTTTCAATAAAAAAATTTTTCTGATCGGTCACCACCTCTCTGCAGACAATGGCAAACCTCAGAGAGTAAATAATGCCATGTAAAGCTTATTGAGAACATGAACTTTAGCCGTTCGGAGTCGGTATAAAACATGTAGGTCCAGTTCTTGGTCAATAGTATGCAAACATTTCATAACACAAACAACACAATTGAACATAAGAAACTCGGTCAAAGTCTTTCAAGGTCTGAAATGGCTAATTTATTTTTTTTTTATTGTTTCTCTGTTTCTATGGTTTTACTTCATTTAGTTCTAAAGTATTTATTAGAGTAGTTTTTTAATAATTTGATTGGTTTTTTTTTTGTCATATTATTTATGATATTATATAGTTCATTTTTTAAGTTTTATGTTTTTTATCGTTTTTTTTTATACTGTATTATATTATTTTTTTTTGTGTTATAAGATATATTTTTCATAATATTTTCAGTATCACAAACTAACTAAATTAGATTTTTATTTTTTTTCATTTTATATTCTTACACCCAGTATATTTTTTATTTCATATTTTTAAGAAAATAAGGCTTTCCAAAAAATCATTAACTTAAACAAACAATAAAAACAAAATTTTTTTTCGCAAAAGTTGATTTTTAACCGACTTCAAAAAGGAGGAGGTTCTCAAGTTGGTTGGTTTCTCTGTTTTTTTTTTTTTTTTTTTTTTTTTTTTTTTTTTGTGAATGTACATCGATTACTCCTAAAGTACTTGCCCGATTGCCGTAATTTTTTGTCAACATATAGAGATTATCAACGCGGAGGTGCCCGTTTATGAAAGGGGGCGGTATTCGGAAAAGGGGCGTGTCTGTATAAGAAAAACACTGTATCTCAGTAAATATTGACACTACGGTAATAAAATTCACGATAAAATTACAAGGGCAAGCACAAGTATTAAAAATGACGATCACTTAAGTGGGCGTAATTCTAAAAAAGGGTGTGGCAATATTGTAAAAACTCTGTATCTCGACGAAAATTGACACTAGAGTACTGAAATTAAGTACAGGGGTTGGTACAATTATTGGAAATTACTATAACAAAAGTGGGCGTAATTCGACAAAGGGGTGTGGCAATATAAGAGAATTACTGTGTCTCGAATAATATTGATACTAGGGTACAGAAATTTATTACAAAGGTAGGAAATATCACTACAAATTTTTGTAAAAAAAAAATGGGCGTTAATCGAGAAGGGGAGTGGCAATATTAAAAAAAACACTGTATCTCGATTACTATTGACACTACGATACTAAAATTAAGTACAAAGGTAGGTACAAATATAACAAAGAACTGTCAGTAATGTGGGCGGTATTCGATAAAGGGGCGTGTCACTGTAAGAAAAACACTGTATTTCAGTAAATATTGACACTAGAGTACTAGAGTTAATAAAATTCACAGAAAAAATGCAAGAGTAGGTAAAAAATAACAGTCAATTAAGTGGGCGTTAGTCGACAAAGAGGTGTGGCAATATTAGAAAAACTCTGTATCTCGAATAATATTGACACTTGAGTACTAAAGTTAACTACAGGGGTAGGCACAGTTATAAAACAATTAATTTCAATACAGTGGACCTCGTTTGATAAAGGGGTGTGGCAATATATAAAATACACTGTATCGCGAATAATATTGACACTAGAGTACTGATATTTAGTATAGAGGTAGGCACACTTATAACAAGTTTTTGTGAATAAAGTGGGCATTATTCGACAAAGGGGTGTGGCAATATTAGAAAACACTAAATCGAATACTGACACTACTAACTGAAAAAGTACAGACGCAGGCACAATTATTACAAATTACTACCGAAGAATTGGGCGTTATCCGACTAAGGGGTGTGGCAGTGTGTAAAAAACTGTATCATATTGACTTAAGGGTGGTAAAATTCATTGTTAGAATGGGTAGAACTATTGAAAACACTATGACAAAGAGTGTGATATTCTCGACAAAGAGGCGTGTCAATATTATAAACACACTATATTTCAGTCAATATTGACAATGGGGTAGTGATAAAAATACAAGAGTAGGTACTGATAAACACACTGACAAAGACCAGAATAAGAAACGACAGAAAAGCATTTTTCCATATTATGAGCATAAATAATTGGTGTTTAATTAATTTATACACTTTTTTAATATATATCATTTTCTCTAAAAAGAAAGAAATAAAAACTTTTTAACAAAAAAAAAAACCTACTTCAAAATCACTAGAAAGTAAAAAATAATTTTAAATTACTTTTACTATTTATTTCTTGGTCAAATTTGTATTTTTATAATAAATATATTTATTTTTTTATGATAATAAGAGCTTCGAAGTCGGCGCTAATATAATCAGATTTTTTATGCAGCTGGAACACACATATAGCATTTTAATTAAGATTTAAGAAAAGTTAAGATTACAAATTAATACAGCGTCACCCAAGCAGGATATTTACAAATAAAAAAGTCTTAAATAGAGTAGGGATGGCAAAAAAATCATGATTTTACATCAATGATTAGCGCTGACTAGAAGCTTTTATTATCATAAAAAAATAAATATATTTATTATAAAAATACAAATTTGACCAAGAAATAAATAGTAAAAGTAATTTAAAATTATTTTTTACTTTCTAGTGATTTTGAAGTAGGTTTTTTTTTTTGTTAAAAAGTTTTTTTGGTATTAAAAATTGGTATTAAACACGAAGATAAACTGAAGACTAGCGAACAAAATCTATGATGAACTTAGTCAGAGACGAACGAAGCCACTCAAAAAGAACCGAAGCCTAAAGTTAAACAATTAGAACAAACTTAAAAAAGAAGTTAATTCGCAGTAAATTTTTTCCTACGAATGAACACTTTTTTCACAAAAGTTTAATTATTTTTTATGAAGTTTTTAACAAAAAAACAAAAACTTGTTTATAAAGAAAAACTTTTTCTAGTTATGGTATTGAGGAAATATGATGAAAAATTTAACTATTTAATCAAAGATATAATTGGAGGTTAACAAGTTGATAGAACGAATTCTTGCCCTTTCTGAGAACTATCCAACGACATACATTTTACGTTCGGTTGAAAACTAATGAATTTATATAAAAAATTTTTGAAAAATTTTGGGTCCAACCAAAAACAAATTGTATGGCACCAAATTCATCTCAGCATAAGCTTTCAAATAAGGGGTCAACTCGAATTATTCCAGCATGCAAATCACATAACTCGAAAATAAATTTTCGAAAACAGTGTTTGCGTTCAGCAAGTTTGAGTACGACAGATTCGTGAACATTTAAGTAACTTATTCTTGTAATTTACATGGACTTGAGTATGAATACACACAAACTATGCACAATTACTGGAATTTTATGCATACAGGATCAGTGAACGCAAAATTCATTTAGGTTTTGTATGAACGTATACATCATTTAAACTTTCAGTGAAGGTTCTACCTTAAAATGATACGTATGCCTCCAGTTTCCAAAATTACTCAAAGAAGAGGATTTTTTTAAAAAAACTCTTGTACTGTTTTAGAAGGAACAGTTTCTTATTGTTAAATACCGCATTTTACTAAAGTTAAAAAGAAAACGCTGTATCTTTTTAATAAAAACTTTTCTTCAGAAAATGGTTTGGAAAATGGAGAAAAATGGTTTTGAATTTTCAACGGAATAGAATTTTCTAACAGAAACTTAAATTTTTTGAATAGTTTTAAAATTATTTGAGGATAATGATTTGTTGTACATACCGGCAATTCACATCGATCAAGCATTTTGTCAGTTTTGTTTGTTTTCCGCTATTGTGTTGCTTTCTTTTTGTGACAGTTTGTCTGTAATTTTTTAAGTTTTCACATAAAAGCAGCTAAACTTGCACAAAGATTATTTCAGTTATAGTTGAGCCGAAAAAGTTTGCTGCACTGAAAAGATAAAAAAGGTGATATGTTCATTTTAATAACTAAAATAAAGACAAGAGAAAGAAAATGAAGTATGTTAAATTATGGTATTAATAAGAGGCCAAAGGCATAAAAAAATATTTTAAGCTATGGCATCATACATTTAACTAATTGTAAGAAAATCAAACAAACTAATGCGTACATTTGCTGAAATTTTTTTGAAATATCTTATCAACTGCCAAAAATCTAGCTTAATTTTAACAAATTAAGAACTGTCATTCTTTATTTTTTTTTTTGTGACAGACTTCTTCTAAATGCCTCGCCCTTCACATAAATTAAGCCTAATTTTGTAACTCTGATATGCACAGAACTTTTATCGTTAACATAATTGAAGCCCATTGCCAAGACTCAGCCATTTACATCAGCTGCTTCTCATGCTCTCTGCATGCTGTTCTCTCTGCTACACTTTCAATGTCAACTGTCAATTATTTCGACTGTCATTCTTAATAAAGCTGTTGAAAAAGTTAAGTTAAAAATAGAGTTTACAGAATCAAAGCTAAATAAAATGAATAAAAAAACAAGTTGTAAAAAAGACTTGCACATAAATGAAGTGTGATTGTGATGCAGAGTTATGCGAGAGAGTGACACGTGGGTGGAGGACAAACATAAGTGCGACAATTTCAGGCGAATGATTGTTTTTAAAAGTTGTGACAGCAAAAGTTGTGACAATAACTGTCAATTGATTAACAACGACAACAAAAAAGAACCATGACTTCTAGTGTAACAATTTTATTAGGTCAGTTTAGCGCGCTGGCAACCCCATTTTTACAACTGTCAGTTATAAATTGATTTTTTATATTGATGCAACTATCTATAACGATAGTTTTCAGGCAGAAAAAAAAATAAATAGAAATATATCTTCGAAATGCTTAAGGCTTTTTCTAGTGTAAACTTATAGTTTTCAATGTCAGTTCACTTTATTTATTTGTTGTTTTAAGAGTGAAGGTTAGATGTGACATACTTTGTTTATTCTTTTTTGTTTTTTTTTTTTTGCTTGACATTTGAACTGTCATTTACGATTTTTATGCTTTTATTTATTTGTTTGCCTTTTTGATTAAGAACTTAAGGGCAAGCTTGTTTATTTGTGGCTGCCTGTAGCGCAACAACCATAACAACAACAGAGCTAAAGCAATAAGTTGCAGATTTCAGTTGTGAATGGTAAAGGATTAGGGTTAATTTTTGACAGCAATGTCAACTTGACAGCTGACAGTTGACAGTTGACAGCAAATTTCAATTTATTGTTTAATTCTAAAGTTGAAGCACAGAGCTTTTGGAAACTTTTCTAAACTGAGAGCTAAAAGCGACAAAGCTAATTTAAGCGGGTGCAAAACTAAGTGATAACTGCCACACCTTTTGAGTGACGCAACGCAAAGATTAAAAGTTTTCTCATGTGAAAATAAAATCTTCAGATATTTAAAAAAAAAAGAATAATAAGATCAGGTAAACTTTTTGTGAAGTTTAGAATCATTTAAACTTATTATTAGATTTAAAGAGAATCAATGACAGGTCCGTAGCCACGATTATGCTAAAGGGTTTTTGATAAAAAATGTATAAGTATCTAAAAACATGTTTGAAATAGCTTTCACGCCAGATATAGAACTTTCAATATCAGTTCTTAAGATGAATTCCGCTTATATATCGATTATTTAATCTATCACAAAGCCCAGTGATAGATTTTTGTTTATATTTATTTGTAAAATGTTATAAATTGGTATTGATTGATAAACGTTTCTTAAGAACATTGCTATTCTGGAAAAATTTCGAAGTCAAATGCACTATTTTTGAATAATTTTCTGAAAAAATAACATATATAGCACGTTTCAAAAGAGAAGAACATTTTCGCGCATGTTTGAGAATAAGAAAATAATTTTGAGAGCGTTCTTCATTCTGATTGGTCGACATTAAAAAAAAATTTAATATTCTCTGAGCAGAAAAATAAAAAAAAAATAATGTATATATTTCGAATTTTGTTGTTCATCGCAACTGCGCTGCGGAAGTACTGAATTTTATTTTTCGAAATCAACCAATCAAAATTGAAAAAAAGTCAAAAAATAATTTCCAAGCCGAAATTTCACCTCACAATTTTTCCTTGAGAAAATAATTTTTTTTTTATGTAAGTTGTATTTGATTTCTCTCTTAAGTTGCAGGTTGCTGCAGGCCGTCGGTGCAACACCGTACTTGCGCGATCATTTGTTCTGAATTTAAAAATATAGAAAAATAGTAATAAACACTAAAAAAAAAGTAAATTAAAACAATACAAAAAAAACCTTGAAATTACGCTCTAAAAAATATTTTAGCTTTAAAAATAATTTCTTACTGCGCATCGCAAAACGAAACTAAACAATGTTCTTCTCTTTTGAAACGGGCTATAAAAAGCAAGTTTTGTGGATCTATGCCAAAACATAAATGCAATGTTTCAATGCAAAAAAAAGTGTAATTTCGATATATTTCGGTCTTGAAGAAGAAAAAATCTACACTCAGAAAAAAGTTTCTAAAAATTTGATAAAAAATGCATCATATTTAGAGAAAAATGTTATAAACTTTACTCCAGAGAATGCTTTTCTCTAAATGTAATCCTAAAAATTCCCTAAATATTATTAAAAGCTTTCATGAAAAAGAGATATCTAATATATAAAAATTTATCGTTTTTAGAGAAAAAACTTTTTTATTTTTGAGAAAAGATTTGTTTTCATTGATAAAAATACTTCCCACAGTGAATTTTTTTATCAAAATATACAGAAAATTTTTCATTTTCAATAAATTTTTCTCTATAAATTTGAATTTTTTGTGCGAGAAAAATACTTATCATTATAAGAGACAAAGAAATATTTTTTCGAAAATGTGAAAATTTATTCTAGTTGAAGAAAATTTTATTTGAAAGAGAAAATTGCTATTATCGAAAATAGAGAAATTTTTCATCACAGAAAGATAGGTGTTTTTTTCTGAGTGAAGTCTGTGCTGTACGGTATGTTCACAAAACAAAATTTGATTAAAGAATGCAACATTTTCTTCCAAGAAAATTAGATAGTTCAGACATTTAGTAGTGAAAAGACTACGAAAAAAGCGTACAAATGATAGTATGAAATTAATTGGACTTAATTGGTAACAGAAATGTTTTTTTCTAATGTCTTTTGATATTTTTGTGCAGGTTTGGTAGCTTTTAGTCTCACAACTGTGAAAAAGTCAGAGAAAGACGAAATATATTGAAATTTGACCTTAAGGTGCTCAAGACCAAATTTTTGGTATTCAGTATGTTGACAAAAGATAAAGCCCGAGACTTTCTGATCAACTCTTCGAAAGAAATCTTTGTTGCAAAAATAAAACCATTCAAATTACAAGCCTACCATCTTACATCTTTCTATTGCGGTAAAATTTTCAACAAAAAATATTATAAACTAATATATATAATACGAATAATACAAACAACAAACAAAACAAATTGGCCATTTCAGCCCTTGAAAGGACTTTGACCGAGCTTATAATGATCAATTGTGTTGTGTGTGTTATTAAATGTTTGCACACAATTGACCGAGAACTGGACCTACATGTTTCATGCCGAACGGCTGAAGTTCATGTTCTCAAGAAGCATTACACGGCTTTATTTTTATTTACTCTCCGATCAGTGACCGATCAAAAAAATTTTTTATTGAAAAAAACTATTTACCGCGGCTGGGGATCGAACCCGGGCTCTGAGCATGCTAAGCCACATACTTAACCTGCATGCCACGGTCACCACGAATAATACTACTTATTATAAAAAAACTAATAGTGCAGTTCGATTCTGCATGCCCGAAATAAGGAAAAACCATTTATAATCCTCATTACAGTGATATATTTGATCAGGAATTTAAATCCAATGTTGAAAAATGGTGAATGCCAAAACATAATTTCTTAGGGAGCAATCTTTTTATAGTTATTTATTTTGTATCAAGAAAAATAATTATTATTCAATTTTTTTTTTGAAATTTTGACGGTATATTATATTATAATTGCGAGCATTGAAAATAACATAAAATGGGAAGCAATAATTTTGTGCCTCATGAGATAAACGTCAATAAGATAATTAAGTTAAAAAAAATACTTTTAAAATCAATATTTTTCTGAACTAAATATAGAATCTAAAGTACCTACAAAAAAAAATTAAAAAATTTTGATTTTTGTTTTTCTTGCCGAAAGTTTTAGGGAAACTAAAGAATTAAACTATTCGTCTTAAAGAAGAATTTGATTAGTCCCTTGATTGCGAATCTACTCTCAGATTTAAGAAATACAAGATAATGGATACCATACGACAAATTTCATATAAAATTCGACAAATATTATAAAAAATTCGACAAAATTTATATAAAATTTTGAAAATTTAAACAAAAGACGTTTGAAATAATTTTTTCTTATATATGGGCATTTCCAAACTGGCGTCATGTACGTTTTGTATGAAAAAACTAAAAAAAAAGGAATGAAAGAGGCTAAATTTTAAAAACTATTTTTTATAATTGCGTAGTAGTTAAGGAGCACTATATTAAGTAAAAAACTAACAACAATCGACTCAAAGAATTAAAAGATATAAGCAAAAATATGCACTGGCGTGACGCTACAAGAAACAGAAGTGGTTTTCGACTTAGATAAGAAAATTTGCAAAACTCTGCGAATTGGGCTCGACTTTTAATACAAAACTTTATTTGGAAGAGTTTAAAATAATATAAGTTTATTTTGCTAGTTATTAAATTAAAAAATCTTTTCTCGGTTTTTTTTTTTGTTAAGCCAAGTCATCTGGCGTGACGTTACTGGCGTTACGTTACTTACATTTCCATCGGAACATTTTAAGTTAAAATTTGTTAAAAAAAAAATATTGGAAGAAAATAAAACATAAAGTTTAGCTATTATATATTACATTTTTTAACTCCTACCCCATCGACGATGAGAAGTTGGAAAAAAAAATCCACTAAAATACCTGCAACCAAATTCAGTACCGAAATCTGGCAAACTTCGAGCAATGTGGCGTGACGTTATACACTTTTCAAATTTAATATTAAATTAACGATTTTTCTTCCTAACGATTTTTTTATAAAATTTACTTAACTTTATTAAAATATAAAAAATCCACTAAAATACCTGCAACCAAATTCATTAACGAAATCCGGCAAACTTCGAGCAATGTGGCGTGAAGTTATTCACTTTTCAAATTAAATATAATATTAACGGTTTTTCTTCTTAACAATTTTTTTTAAATTTACTTAACTTTATTGAAATTTATTAAAATGCAAAATTTCACGCACTTTAGAACTAAAGTTCAGCGTAGAAAAAATAGTACTAAATGCTTTTTTGTCTGGCGTGACGTTACCTCAGAATATCATTAAAAGCAAATCAAAATTTTACCGTTAGTTTATATTTGTTTGCTCTTTTGCATTTATTTTGCGGTTAGTTGTTGTTGTAGTAAAAGTTGTGCATAAGAGTGCAATTGAACAATTACTCTTAGAAATGGAAATTGTAAAGAGAAAATGCTCATAGAAATAAACAAAACTGGCCAAAACTTTAACTTTTACTTGGTAGCCCGATATCTTGGGATCGCAACATGGGAAAAATTTGAACTCTTTAAATCAATTAATTTTGAATATTTCTCTTTCATAATACATGTAAAAAAAAATGATGGTTAACTTTTAATTTTTTTGATCACGGTAGACTTTTCTGCGGAAATGCCCACATACAGGTTCCAAGAAAAATGTTTCATCTTTAAATTTTGTTTATTTTTTTATATATTTGAATTGAATTGATTTTTTGTCTACTCTTGGGTATCTGTAGGGGGGAATTTGAACCCCGAATAGTCACATATTGGCTACGGGCCTAATGCATGATATAAGGGCTAAGAGGCGAAAATCTGAATTTTCAATGAACCATGATATAAAAACTACAAGGTAGTGTTAACGTTTCTGTTGGAATCAACCATTTGTCAAAAAATATAACAAAGAAGAGAGCGCTCACAATCTTAATTTTCACAATTAATTTTCTCTGGTCACATTCAGCGTACTCAACAGTTGGCAACAATTAAGTCAAAACTTGATGCGCATAAATATAAAGTTGCGCATTAAAATGCATTTAAACATATAACATTTTTTTAATTTTCGGTAAAATTTCTATTGGAATTTGATACAAGGCCTGACATTTCATCAACTCGACAACTTTCCTGACACTTAATGCCCAAGAAAGATAGAAAACAAGATAGCGCAAAGAGAGCATAAAAAAGTTGCACAGCTCTGCGCATCTCCCCACCAGGAAAAGCGATCATCCCAAGATAGCTTCTCGGCACATACTTTTAGATTCGGAGATCATTACCCTTTGTTTCCAAACGTCATATACTTTTTTGTATGAAACTGCTACTACGGGGATATTGATCTCTTTTTACTTCCTTCTGGCAGTAAAGAAGTAATTAACCTAGAAACGTCGTAGCTTCTTTTGTCTTTGAACTAGAGACGAGGATTTTTTTGTTCCCACTAGAAAAAGCGATCATCCCAAGATAGCTTCTTGGCACATACTTTTAGATTCAGAGCTCATGACCGTTCTTTCCCAAACGTCATATACTATTTGGAATGAACCTTCCACAACGAGAGTATTGATCTCATTATCACTTTCTTGTGGAAGTAAAGAAGTGATTAGGCAAGAATCATTGTAGTTTCTTTAGAAAATGAAGGAGATATACATATGTTTTATTTGTTGTTGCAGAAAAAAAAATTTTAAAAATAAAAAAAGCGTTTGCTTTTCAACATCACAAAACAACAATGACAAAATATATTTTATTTTTAATATATTTTTAAATATATTAATTTTTTCCAAAGCACTTGTGATTGATTTTTGTTTTTAACAGGTAAAAAAAATACAACTGACTGCTACGAAGTGTGCATTAATCTCTTCTCCGAGTTGGGAAAAAGCGATTAGTCCAATTATTTCCCTTTATTTTTTGTTTTGTTCAAATCGATTTTCATCTTCTTGTACATCACCAAAAGTATGAGTTCCTTTTTTCAAACATTAGGCAGTAGGAAATGATGAATCGTTTATGAGATGTGTTCGCCAATCTTCCGACTGGGTCGTCACGAAATACCAACAGCTGCCTGTTACATATTTGTGTAATTGTGTGTTTGCTTGATTGTGAGAGAACGAAATACAGCTGAATTGTACATCAGATCTGTTGTGACGTAGCAACTCATGCGCATTTCGCAATCTGTAATTTATCATTCTTGTTTAATACCGATAACAGTGCTCCCCAATGTATATAACAACTGTTGCAACGCTATAACAACGCTATAAAAACAATTGACACAGCTGAATGTGGCCAACGCATATTACAACGAACAGCTGTTTTTGACAAGAGCTCGTTAACTTGTAGATGAGAAAATCAACACTTGTCAATGCTACCTGTATTTTTGTACCATGTCAAAGAACACAGAACGCTATTGTTTGTAATGATTTAACAATTCTGAATCTGAGAGAGAGCGAGAGGACTAGTAGCCCTACAACTAACTTGTTTATTCTACCATGTTAGAATAAAGTTAAGAAAACATGCATCCAAATCAAAATATTTTTATTTCTTGTGTGTTAAAGCTAATTATATCGATTTGAATCTAATTTTTTACACATCTGTACTCTATTGTCTCTACCATTAAGTCCATAAGTATATTGTCCCAATATGCTGATTTGTGGCATCACTACCCTGCAAACATTTTCTGAGGCTCTCCAAAAAATGACTCTAAAAAGATTGTTTTTTATGCATGTTTTATGATGACTCGTTAAAAGGACTCATGAAAGACTCTTTAATATGACTGTTAAATAATTGTTCAAAAATGAGACTCAATAAGACTCATCAAATAAGAGCCATTAATTTATCTGCTTTATGAGTACTCATAAAAGAGTCCTAAATATGACGGTAACATGATTGTTAATAAAAAAGACTCATAAAAGAATCATATATTGATTGATATATGCGTAATCATAAAGAAGTCCCATAAAATAGTCATATATATGAGTGTTTCATGGGAGAATAGAATAAGATTATTGCTAAAACACCATATCTAATAAATAAATAAGAACTTAATTGGATATATTTTTTAAAAAATTTTATTAAACTTTGTCACTGTCTGTTATGGATATAACCTGGCTGCGCTTTTAGAAGAATTGTTTGCTTGTGTCGATATACATGCATTAAAATTTAAAAAGTATTAAATATGAGTGTTAAAAGAGTACTAAATATGAGTCTTACAAGAGTATCAAATATGAGTCTTAAAACTGTCATTACTATGAGTTCAAAAAGATTCATAAAACAATTATATTTATGAATCATATTTTGGGGCCCACAACATACGAAAATGTACTCCATAAAAGAGTCTTTTTTGAGCGCATTATGATGATAAACGCTCATTTAGTTGAGTTTTTAAAGAGTCTTTTAAGAGTCATAATGTTTGCTGGGTAATTATTGAATTATTATTTACATTCATGTTCTACGAGCTGTCTGTCAAAAGTTGTTTAACAACTTTGACAGCTGTCACTTTCACTACAAACGCAGCAATAATAAAAAAAGCTTTAACTTATTATATGTATGCACTAAAAAAATTTGCCAACATCAAAGTGCTACATAATAAGATATCAAAAAATTTGATAGCTGTCAAAATTACACATACAAAAATCTTAATTTATAACACTTATGTGCAAAATTGTATGACCATAACTTTCGCACGACAAACTAGCCAACGACATCAACTTAACATTGTAATAACTCAATGTCTCCAAAAAGGGTCACCACAACGTCACTTGTGTGCATATTTTATGCAATGAATAATAAACGACGGACATGTTATTGCAATATTTTCAGCTTCAATTAAAAGTTCACACATTTTGCGCCACATATACGCTTTCAGTTGTTTTGCCATTTGCACAATTCTCTCTGCAATAAAATGTCAAAATTCATGGCTTACTTAAGTTGACTTTGGGTCAGGTCAACAAGCAACTTTTGCCAAATTTATGAACACTTGCATTGCATTAGTTAATATCATACAATTTGATATATTATGCAACACTGTTAGTTGTCAAGCATAGATTTTAAGATAGCGCGTGAAACGTCAAAATTCAAATGTCAAGCATTTAAATTCAAGAAAACTCTGCATAAAGGAATGTGAATTGGGCTGAAATGGCCAATTCAAATTTTTAATTTTTAATAGTAAGGACGCAGTTTAGTAACTCTTTGGGAATACATTCTTTAATATATTTAGAACATATTCTTGAAAATATTCTGAATTCTGAATAGACTAACTATTATATTAAAATGACTGAATGATGTCTTTTGTTTAACATATATACACTCAGAAAAAAACACATATCTTTCTACGAAAAAATTCTCCATTTTCGATATTAACAAGTTTCTCTTTTTCATATAAAATTTTCTTCAATTAGAATAAATTTTCACATTTTCTAAGAAATATTTCTGCATTTGTGGGAAATGAAAATATTTCAATGTCTCTAATAATGAAGAGTATTTTTCTAGCACACAAAAATTTTCATTTATAGAGAAAAATTTATTGAAAATCAATTTTAAAATTTGAAACAAAATGAAAAATTTTTCCGTAATTTTTGTAGATGTGATGACCATATATTTTTGATAAAAAATTCACCATGACAAGTATTGTCTTCAATAAAAACAAATATTTCACAAAAATAAAAAGTATTTTTCTCTAAAAACGATATTATTTTATGTATTTCTCTTTTTCATAGAAGGTTTTTATCATTTTTAGTGAACTTTAAGGATCAGAGTAAGAGAAAAGCATTCTCTGGAACAAAGTCGATACCATTTTTCTCTAAATATGATGCCTTTTTTTCATATTCCGAAAAATTTTTTTCTGAGTACGTGAGGTACGTGTATCTTTTTTTAATATTTCACATAATTTTATTTTGTATTATTTTTTAAACCAGCTCAGAGTTCACTCTGTGCTCCAAAAGCAATTTCTTATAAAGCTAATATCTCATTTTTTATATGGAATATTTTCAAAATAAACAATATTATTTGTACGCAAACTTTTTGCTTGTTCTGTTTAATTTTTGTCAACGATACGCGAAAGTTAATATTTGTTCGAAATAATACCAAAAATCAAATAAAAACTTTTTAACAAAAAAAAAAACCTACTTCAAAATCACTAGAAAGTAAAAAATAATTTTAAATTACTTTTACTATTTATTTCTTGGTCAAATTTGTATTTTTATAATAAATATATTTATTTTTTTATGATAATAAAAGCTTCTAGTCAGCGCTAATCATTGATGTAAAATCATGATTTTTTTGCCATCCCTACTCTATTTAAGACTTTTTTATTTGTAAATATCCTGCTTGGGTGACGCTGTATTAATTTGTAATCTTAACTTTTCTTAAATCTTAATTAAAATGCTATATGTGTGTTCCAGCTGCATAAAAAATCTGATTATATTAGCGCCGACTTCGAAGCTCTTATTATCATAAAAAAATAAATATATTTATTATAAAAATACAAATTTGACCAAGAAATAAATAGTAAAAGTAATTTAAAATTATTTTTTACTTTCTAGTGATTTTGAAGTAGGTTTTTTTTTTTGTTAAAAAGTTTTTATTTCTTTCTTTTTAGAGAAAATGATATATATTAAAAAAGTGTATAAATTAATTAAACACCAATTATTTATGCTCATAATATGGAAAAATGCTTTTCTGTCGTTTCTTATTCTGGTCTTTGTCAGTGTGTTTATCAGTACCTACTCTTGTATTTTTATCACTACCCCATTGTCAATATTGACTGAAATATAGTGTGTTTATAATATTGACACGCCTCTTTGTCGAGAATATCACACTCTTTGTCATAGTGTTTTCAATAGTTCTACCCATTCTAACAATGAATTTTACCACCCTTAAGTCAATATGATACAGTTTTTTACACACTGCCACACCCCTTAGTCGGATAACGCCCAATTCTTCGGTAGTAATTTGTAATAATTGTGCCTGCGTCTGTACTTTTTCAGTTAGTAGTGTCAGTATTCGATTTAGTGTTTTCTAATATTGCCACACCCCTTTGTCGAATAATGCCCACTTTATTCACAAAAACTTGTTATAAGTGTGCCTACCTCTATACTAAATATCAGTACTCTAGTGTCAATATTATTCGCGATACAGTGTATTTTATATATTGCCACACCCCTTTATCAAACGAGGTCCACTGTATTGAAATTAATTGTTTTATAACTGTGCCTACCCCTGTAGTTAACTTTAGTACTCAAGTGTCAATATTATTCGAGATACAGAGTTTTTCTAATATTGCCACACCTCTTTGTCGACTAACGCCCACTTAATTGACTGTTATTTTTTACCTACTCTTGCATTTTTTCTGTGAATTTTATTAACTCTAGTACTCTAGTGTCAATATTTACTGAAATACAGTGTTTTTCTTACAGTGACACGCCCCTTTATCGAATACCGCCCACATTACTGACAGTTCTTTGTTATATTTGTACCTACCTTTGTACTTAATTTTAGTATCGTAGTGTCAATAGTAATCGAGATACAGTGTTTTTTTTAATATTGCCACTCCCCTTCTCGATTAACGCCCATTTTTTTTTTACAAAAATTTGTAGTGATTTTTCCTACCTTTGTAATAAATTTCTGTACCCTAGTATCAATATTATTCGAGACACAGTAATTCTCTTATATTGCCACACCCCTTTGTCGAATTACGCCCACTTTTGTTATAGTAATTTCCAATAATTGTACCAACCCCTGTACTTAATTTCAGTACTCTAGTGTCAATTTTCGTCGAGATACAGAGTTTTTACAATATTGCCACACCCTTTTTTAGAATTACGCCCACTTAAGTGATCGTCATTTTTAATACTTGTGCTTGCCCTTGTAATTTTATCGTGAATTTTATTACCGTAGTGTCAATATTTACTGAGATACAGTGTTTTTCTTATACAGACACGCCCCTTTTCCGAATACCGCCCCCTTTCATAAACGGGCACCTCCGCGTTGATAATCTCTATATGTTGACAAAAAATTACGGCAATCGGGCAAGTACTTTAGGAGTAATCGATGTACATACATTCACAAAAAAAAAAAAAAAAAAAAAAAAAAAAAAAAAACAGAGAAACCAACCAACTTGAGAACCTCCTCCTTTTTGAAGTCGGTTAAAAAAAAAACAATACAAATCCATATACAAACTCACATAAACAACTTCATACGTTTTATTTATTTGCTCTCCAAGCTAATCATCACAGATTGATATTGACACAAGCTGGTAACGCTAAACAGCATGAACAAAAATAGCGTCATAAATTTTGGCTGCTCTTTGGCCTTAAGAGGTTTCAGTGGAAGAAGCAGCAGTGGCAGCAAAATTCTCAATGGCCAAGAATAAGCTTTAATAAAGCACTTGAAATTTTCAGCGTTCTTTGTTTTTCAATTTTTTTTTTATTATTTTTTTCTTATTGCTTGAGTTTTTTGTTTTAACGCAAGCATCGTAATTTTTATTTCATTTTGTTTTTTTTGCAATGCTCTTAAATCTTTGGAATTTTCAGCACCACTTGAAAATAATATAAAATTTCCTCAGAACAGTTCTCCATTCCATAAGTAGCTGAACTTTTTGTTGGCCTGCCTATCTGCCTGACGAAAGATGCTACTTAGGCCAAAACTTGACCTAATTAAAAATTAAGTGTAGAACTGAAGCTGCAAATTAGTTATTTTATTTGAGTTACGATGTAATGGAACAGTAAGAAAAACGAAAAAATAATAATAAATTTTGAATTTATTATTAAAATATTATTATTATTTAATTTATGTCAAACATGAATCCAACCCTGAGTGTATGGATACTTATGTATATAATTATAAATTGCAATTTCACATCATTTGCTTCCTTGTTCTTATATTTTTGAGCAACTTATTTTGGACGTATCTCATAAAAAAAAAACTGGTAACAAAGAAAAATTTCTGTTATTATTATGCTTCGAATATTTATTATATTTTTGAATTGGTGGAAAGTATAAGAATAAGATTGTCAGGCCTGAGAAATAAATCAGCTTCTATCTTTGCTGCCAGTATGAATACGATGTTTTTCTTTTTCGAGTGAAAATGTGGCTTAACACTCATTTTTGTTATGAGCAATTTTAGATCCAGAGCTATACAAACCTAACGAAGCAACCAGACTCAATTGCCCTAACGTAACCGGTTCAGTAACAGTTCTTATTTAATCTATCACATGAGAGGTTCGATTTAACTCAGAACGTGATGAATAGTTTTAAGTGTTTATTTATATTTATTTCATCGTTACCAATATCTCAGTGGAAGTGTGCTTGACTGGCATGGGTTCGAATCCTGGCTGTGGAAATATCAAAAATTAAAATTTTATAATAAAAATCCTAATTCTGTTTCATTAACCATTTGGTCAAAAATAACCTCAAAATAATTTTGCTTACAATCCTAAAAAACTATATACATACATTTTTTATTTAAAAAACAAGTAAAGAAAGTCTAAAGTCGGTCTAGGCCGACTATGACATACCCTAAACCCACTTTTCAAAAACAAAAAAAAAATTATTGTAAATGGGTGTGTCCGTGGGCGGATGAAGCCTTATTTTTTTTTGCATTTAAATGTTGATGAAAAATTTACTCATACCAAGTTTTATTCCTGTAGCTCACAGTTAATGCCTTTATTTTGCTTTCGCTATGGAAGGTGGGAGTGTTCATGAACGGATTACTTCCAAGTTTTGAACACACCTTAGTTTTGGTATAAAATACATACATACCAAAATTAATTTCTCTATGACAAACATAACCTTATTTATTGAGTTTTAAACTTTTTGGGTTGTATGGGAGGTAGGCATGTTCGTGAGCGGATGACGTCCATTTTCCAAAACCATCTTTGTCTTGTCATACAAAACATACGTGCCAAAGTTTAGCTCTGTAGGTTAAACAGAGGCTTATTTATTGCGTTTTCAATTTTTGAGCTGTATGGGAGGTAGGCGTGTCCGTGAGCGGATGACGTCCATTTATCGAAAACATCTTTGTGTTGGTATAAAACACATACATATCAAATTTTATTGTTGTAGGTTAATTATGAGCTGAGTTATGCAGTTTTCAATTTTCGCTTTGTATGGAAGGTGGGCGTGTCCGTGGGCGGATGATGTCCATTTTTCAAAACCATTTTGATGTTGATATAAAATACATACACATCAAATTTTATTGCTGTAGGTTTATTATGAGCTGAGTTATGCAGTTTTAAATGTTTGCATTGTTTGGGAGGTAGGCGTTTCCGTGGGCGAATTCCAAAAATATTAAATAGTGCAGATCCTTGGGTGCATATGAACATATGTACCAAGTTTCATCCAATTATCTCAACTCCTTCAGCATTCCTAGAAATTTGCTTACAAAATTGACTACTTCTCTACAAATTTGCAGTAATAATGAACGGTACTTCCTACAAATACACGAGTTTGTATTCGTTTGAAACTGCTTACTTAAAAAAGTTCATTGTTTTAACATTTTCGGTTAGATAAAAACAATGGCAATCAAAATATTCAAGTGAATTTAAACTTAAAATTATTAATGATTTATCTCGAGATTATAACGAGGCGATTTATCTCGAGATCAACTGAGTGAAAAATATTCAATTAATAGATCATTTATTTCTAGACTGATATCAAAGTTTTTGCGCACTGCTCACATATCTAATGTATATATTGGAGGAAGACCGCGTAAAACTTCGCGATAGGATGACTCCTTGATCAAGAGGACAAATCAGAATGACTCTACAATCTCTTCTAGACAAGTGAAAAATCGTTTAAGAGTAGTTATAAGCGAAAGAACGATTCAAAGAAGAGCAGTCGAAGCCGGATTATTCAGTCGACCACCAGCAAAAAAGCCATTCATATCGTCTAAAAATAGGGAAGCTAGACTCGAATTCGCCAAAGACCACCTTAACTGAAGTGTCGAAAAATGAAAGACTGTGTTGTTTTCTGACGAATCGAAGTACAACCTTTAAGATTCGGATGGAATACGATGTGTACGCAGACCAAAATGGGAATGATTAAATCCTTAGTATTACAAAGCCACTGAGAACACGGAGGAGGCAGTGTAATGGTCTGGGGTTGCTTCTCTGGTGGAGGAATTGGGCCAATTCAGTTGATTGAAGGAATTATGAATCGTTTTATGTACGTTGACATTCTAAAAGCTGTGATGCTGTCATATGCTGAAGAAGAGATGACAATTAAATGAAGATTTCAACAGGACAACGATCCGAAACACACTTCTAAAGTTTGTAAGGCCTGGCTTCGTAACAATAGGACTGAAGTTCTTGATTGGCCTGCCCAATTACCCTATTTTAATCCTATTGAAAACTTGTAGGAGATCGTCATTATGAAAATGAACATATATAACTGCAAAACCAAAAATTATTTATTCCAACCCATTAAAATCGTCTGGAATGGAATATCGCAGCATATCATAAATAATATAATTTCCTCTATGCCTACACTGAGAAAAAAACACATACCTTGCTCCGGTAAAAAATTTCTCTATTTGTGATAATACCAATTTTCTCTTTTTCAAATAAAATTTTCTTCAATAAGAATAAATTTTCACATTTTCGAAGAAATATTTCTTTACTTCTAGGAAATGGAAATATTTCAATGTCTCTAATAATGATAAGAATTTTTCTCGCACAAAAAATTTCTCATTTATATAGAAATTTTATTGAAAATGAAAAAATTTTCTTATATTTTGATAAAAAATTCACTATGAGAAGTATTTTCTTCAATAACAACAAATATTTTCTCAAAAAAAAAAGTATTTTTCTCTAAAAACGATATATTTTTCTATTTCATGGAAGCTTTTTATAATTTTTAGAGAATTTTTAGTATCGCAATTAGAGAATAGCATTCTCTGGAGCAAAGTCTATACCATTAGTCTCTAAATATGATGCCTTTTTTATCATATTCCGAGACACTTTTTTCTGAGTGTAAAAGATGTGCTTGTGTTATACAGAATAAAGGATTTGCAACTTAGTACTAAATTTCAAAGTTTTAATTTACCTTAAGTAGGAGCTGCTTTAGTTTTGTGCGCTTAGTTTTTCCGATGAAAATATTTTTTTTGTTATAACATTTATATTTAAAAGACATTGAATTTTTTATATTTTTGTTGATAATAATAAAGATATAAATAAAAAAGATTTATATTTTATATACATTAATAATAATGTTTTCATAAAAAAATATATATTTGAATAAAATACACTTAGGGGGTGCTTTAGTTTTGGCCAATACTGTACCTAAAAATATTTTTGATAAGGCATTCCATATATGCCAAGGAGTTTATTTATCATAATACCCTCTTTCACAAACATTTTTATTTTGAGGTCAGAGTTGGAGTTAGCGTCAGTACTTCCAATTTTATATCGGTCGAATTTTTTAAACCTGTTGAAATCACACTTTTTCTAAAAATTTGCAATTAACTGAAATTAATCATTTGTGTGCTGTTTCTTTGATCATTTTAACTATATATTGGAAAATATATAGATATTTTACAAAGTTGTTCCTTTATTTTTTTGCAAATTTGCAACATTTTAGAATTCATTCAAATTTCTGACAATGTAAGCTTTCAAACGTTTGACGTTGTATTGTCAGTTGTGACGTTTTTATCCGCTCGTTTGAATGGCACGTTTTATTTGTTTACATGCTGTGTCACTCTTTATTACTTTGTTGTGTATTTTTTTTTTTTTGCTGTTGTGGTGCTGTCTATATTTTATGTTACTTCATTTACTTCGTTAACTAATAGTTAAAATTAGGACGTGATCTGTATTCAAAATTGATTTATACACTAGAATAAAGAAATAAATCACTAAACATTTATGACAGTTTTATAAGGGTTTGACATATGTTTGTCAGACAGTCGTTCGTTATTTATTTTGTTTTTTTTTTTTAATTTTTTTTTTTCAGTAGCTATTTTATGCATAAGCATGTCCATTTATAGTGAAAACAAGCTTAGTTTAAATAAAAATTAGCATGCTTAACTCGTAGTGATTTTTTAATGCGTTGACTTCATTAAATTTAATGTGTTAATTACTCAAGATTGTCGTCTGACCATAAATGGCAAAATTGCGTGGAGAAAAATAATATTTTCCGTGTGATTAATTTAAATATTTTTAACATAAACATAAAAATGTTTATTTAGTTTTTGATTTATCTAGAACAAGCAAGAGAGATAAATGAATATTTATTAACCATTTTAACAGTTGGAATAAGCCTAAAAAGCACAATCAAAATTCAAATTCAACAGTAATACTAAAATGAAAAAAGACTTCAAAAGACATAAATTAAATATTCCAAAACATTGAATATAATTTTTGCTTCCACAAATAATTTCTATACATATCAACAGTATTCGGTATGTACCAAGCAAATTAAGTGTGAGTTATTAAAAACCACCCCCACATAAATTTGTTTCCATTTTATTGTAAGCCATCCTTTACTGTATTTTAGCGCAAACGGGGTTGCCAGTTAGTTACCTCAAAATAACAAGCTTGACAGCTAACAAACCCATCATAATAAAATCAAAATTCATTAAAGCCTTTTATTATTATTAAATATCATACTTGATGACTTTCATTACGGAACGTAATAACAACAAATACTTGCCGTCTTTTTGCTGTCATATAACGAAACCATAAATTTTTCGCTGCTTACCTAATAATGCATGACATAAACTGCCAAAAACTAACGAAAACTTCAAAATAATTTCATAAAAGGGGGTGTTGTTTTTTTTTGTCCTTAGCAGTAGAAACTTAACTCAACTCAACTCAATGTTAAACAAACAACTCCGATTTGAATAGAGTTTTCATGCCATACGAATATATAGCAACAAAAAAAAAAAAATTAAAAAAGGGGACTAATATCCTTTAAACACAAGCTTACACGGTTAGAGTAAGTCTAACTAGATATCAGAGTTTTGTGTGTTACTGTAAAATATGTTATTTATGCAGCATAATTTTATTGAATTTTAGCTGGTGACATTTTTTTACTGAACAGTACTAAGAGGAAGCACTAAGAACTTTCAAATTAAGATATTTATAAAAAAAAATCACATCACAATCACATCACAATCACATCACAATCACATCACAATCACATCACAATCACATCACAATCACATCACAATCACATCACAATCACATCACAATCACATCACAATCACATCACAATCACATCACAATCACATCACAATCACATCACAATCACATCACAATCACATCACAATCACATCACAATCACATCACAATCACATCACAATCACATCACAATCACATCACAATCACATCACAATCACATCACAATCCCATCACAATCACATCACAATCACATCACAATCCCATCACAATCACATCACAATCACATCACAATCACATCACAATCACATCACAATCACATCACAATCACATCACAATCACATCACAATCACATCACAATCACATCACAATCACATCACAATCACATCACAATCACATCACAATCACATCACAATCACATCACAATCGCATCACATCACAATCACATCACAATCACATCACAATCACATCACAATCACATCACAATCACATCACAATCACATCACAATCACATCACAATCACATCACAATCACATCACAATCACATCACAATCACATCACAATCACATCACAATCACATCACAATCACATCACAATCACATCACAATCACATCACAATCACATCACAATCACATCACAATCATATCAAATCACAATCACATGCTTTAAACATAAAAATAAATGCTATTAATTACAAGGTTATAAAAAAACTTTAATATTCAATAAATAATCCACAAAATGATTATTAAACTTGCCTTTAACCAAGGCGAGTAATAAATAATTTATACAATAATTTTTGACATGTGCATGAAATAAGAGAACGTCAATCAAATGTCAATTGAACAATGAAATCTCACTTAATTTAATAATGAAAAAAAAAAAAAAAATTGAAAAAGCCATGTAATTGAAACCCTTATAATTTTCAACTTAACCAGCATAAAACAACATAAGAAAACACTAACAACAACAGTTGTAAAGTACAAAGTTGACATGAGTATTGAAAATAATCTTGCACGCATGAGCAGCTGTTAGCAGTGTTGTTAACGAACATTTTTTTGTTTAACGAAATATTCTTAACATTTAATGACATTTGTCTGCATACCCTGGCGAGCATATTGAAAGTTTGAACTTTTAACTCAAATAAATGTTAAGGAAATGTTTTTCAAGAAATCATAAAAAAATACAGGTAGAGGTAGCGGTTAATTATACCCTAAACCTGAAAGGTCAGGGTATATTAACTTTGTGCAAACGTTTGTAACGCATAGAACGAAGCGAGTCCGGTATAGAAAAGTATATATATTCTTGATCAGCGTCACCACCTGAGTCGAGCTATCCATGTCCGTCCGTCCGTCCGTCCGTCTGTCCGTCTGTGTGTTGTCCGTATACACAGGATAAGAAGAAGGAGTAGCGATAATTAGATGAAACTTGGTACACATGGTCACATGCACCCAAGGATCTGCACTATTGAATATTTTTGGAATCCGCCCACGGACACGCCTACCTCCCGTACAACGCGAAAATTGAAAACTGCATAACTCAGCTTATAATTAGCCTACAACAATAAAATTTGGTGTGTATATAACTTATGTCAATACAAAGATGTCTTCGAAAAATAGACGTCTTCCGCTCACGGACACGCCCACCTCCCATACAACCCAAAAATTGAAAACGCAATAAATAAGCCTCTGTTGAACCTACAGAGCTTAAATTTGGCACATATGTTTTTTATAACAAAACAAAGATAGTTTTACAAAATGGACATCAGCCGCCCACGGACACGCTTACCTCCCATACAACGTGAAAATTGAAAACTGCATAACTCAGCTCATAGTTAACCTACAACAATAAAATTTGATATGTGTGTGTTTTATATCAACACAAAGATGTCTTCGAAAAATGGACGTCATCCGCTCACTGACACGCCCACCTCCCATACAACCCAAAAATTGAAAACGCAATAAATAAGCCTGTGTTTAACCTAAAGAGCTAAAATTTGGCACATATGTTTTTTATGACAAGAAAAAGATGGTTTTGAAAAATGGACGTCATCCGCCTTGACACGCCTACCTCCCATATAACCCAAAAAGTTGAAAATTCAATAAATAAGGTTATGTTTGTCATAGAGAAATTAAATTTGGTATGTATGTATTTTATACCAAAACTAAGGTGTGTTCAAAAATTGGGAGTAATCCGTCCAAAAACTCGCCCACCTCTCATATGGAAAGCACAATAAAGGCATTAACTGTGAGCTATAGGAATTAAACATGGTATGTGTACATTTTTCATCAACATTTAAATGCACATAAAATATAGGCTTCATTAGCCCACGGACACGCCCATTTACAATAAAAATTTTTTTGTTTTTGAAAAGTGGGTTTAGGGTATTTCATAGTCGGCCTAGACCGACTTTAGACTTTCTTTACTTGTTTTCTATTAAGAAAATACTAAAGAGTTAAAATAAAAATAGTGCTCGTATCTTATTAAATTTAAGGGAATTTAAATTTGAATTTGATGCAAAATGTTCTATGAAGAATGGTCTGTGAAAAATGGTCTATGAAGCATATAATGTGCTTTCAATTTACAAAAATAAACAACGTTACTCAACACTGTTCTTTGTCAAGAAAGACTCATATGAAACCATTTAAAATAGATAGACGTTAAGCTTTAGTTGCTTTAAAAAAAAGAGCAAAAAAGTACTGAAAAAAGGGGCCAGACAAAGGGCCAGAAAACCATAATAGCATCACTTCACAAACACAATACAAAAACACAGCAACAACAATAACTACAATAACAATTACAATTGTGGCAATAATTGCTTCAATTATTTTGATATTAAAAGAAGTGATCGTGCTCATTAAATTGTCTTCAATAACAAAGTTTAACACAATGAAGTGGGGGGAGAGGAGGTTAATTTCTGAAGTTATAGCTGATTGTACTTTTTTTTTATTTGAGTAGTCTTTTCAGATCTCTATAATTATAATGCTTAGCACATAGTTTTTTTCCATGGCAATATATTTTAATAGTTACTTTATTGGATTGGACTGTGTCAATGTCTCTTAATTGCAGTTAAGTTTGAGGTTACACACAATTTATTGAGAGATAAAGTGAGTGACAACTGATTGACATATATATTAGCTAGCTCATTAATGATTTAAATGAAGATTCGTGCTTTTTAAAAGAAATCTAAAAATAATCCTCTCAATTTATTAGGTCGAATATGGACTACAAGTCGCGGATTTGGCCGAAATCTTCAAAATCTTATTTGGAGCTTCTGGACCGAATTCAACGTCGTGCGATATATTTGAAAGAGGATGAAATCATTTATTCTTCTTTCAACTCTCTCAGATATCGACGCAATGTTGGTTTCCTAAACCTTCTGTACAGGTACTACCATGAGAAGTGTTCAAGGGAAATACATGGTCTGACGCCACCAGCTTGTGTGTTTTCTCGGTCCATTCAGGTCAACTTTGGGCTCTGCCAGCCTATCCCTATACCATGTCTTGATACATTATAGAATATCGCATCACCGAAACAATTCGTTCTTCAGTCGCTCAGTAAAATTGTAGAATAATCATCCTACGAGTGAATTCCCCGGAAGTTTCGAACTGTGCAAATTTAAAACAAATCTTCACCGAAACTACTCTATTTTCCCACCTACCCACTAATCTATTACCCTCCTTCCGAACTAGCATAATGCTTACGCATTTATAGGAGACATCCCTGTACGTTGATTCAGTCTTAAAAAAAAAGTTTTAACGGTAGTCTTAAAGATACTCTAGAACTTCATATCAAAGACAAAAACAAAAAAATTTTAGATGACTCCAAAATAAAAAAAAAACATGTTAGAACAAAATTTCGGCACTGAAATTATCTATTTTCTTTGATTATGAGTTATGAGTTTTCATTACATAACAGACCATGACCAATATTTCGCTAATCATGTTCATGAACTGCCTTGAATATTTCTATAAAATATTGTAACTAAATTTTTATATTGTAGCTTATTGATCGAAGATGTTGAATACGTCTTTTCACGTCTTCAATTAAGATTAGCACTTTTTGGTAGGAGAATCAGGGCTTTTTGGTCTCAAATCAGAAACAAAATCCCGAAGTTTAAAGTTTGTTTATTTTGAGCTTCTGCTTTTCTGAATCTCAACTACCCATTTCTTTAGAAATGGAAGAAATGGTTCTTTGGAAGATTGATCGCTTTTCGATCGCCGAAGCGATGAATGCGCGATTCTCAAAAAACTTTCAAAATCTTTCTTCGCTCATTCCGGCGATCGTTGGAAGATTGCTTTTTAAAAAGCTTTCAAACTCTATCATTGTTATATGAAGCAGGATCTGAAAAATAGTTTAAATTAATTAAAAAATTTTGCTTTTAAAAAACTGCATGAAACTGGGATGAAGCAACGTTTGAAGAGCTCGCTAGTTCAAACTTGCAACAACTTGTAACATTCAACAACGATGCTCTGCAACAAACAAAAACCCCTTCTGCCGATTCGTTGGCGAATCTTAACGGCGAATCGCTTAATTCTTCTCTCAGCGAATTGTTCGCGACTCTTCCTGGTGAATCGCCTAAGACTCTTCTTGGCGATTCGTTGGCGAATCTTCCCGGCGAATCGCTTAAGACTCCTCTCGGCGAATCGTTTGCGAATCTTCCAGGCGAATCGCTTAACACTCCTCTCGGCGATTCGTCGGCGAATCTTCCAGGCGAATCGCTTAAGACTCCTCTTGGCGATTCGCTGGCGAATCTTCCCGGCGAATCGCTTTTATGGCCTCAGCTGCTTACATTCGGCGATTCCCGGAAGACTCTCAGAAGAGCTCGCCGGCAATCGTTTCATCTTCCAAGCGATTCGCTGGAGATTCTCAGGCGATTAAAAATGTTTGTCAGGGTCGCAACATTCAGTTTTTTGTTGCGTGAAAATTCTGACAAATATTTTGACACTTCTCAAAATAGTGAAAAATAAATTCATTAAAACAAACAATTTTCGACATCTGTCTCTTTTCACTTTAAAAAAAATAGGCAGTTCAATTATATTGTCGCGAAAAAATGTTGCAAGAGAAATGTTTTGAATATTTTTCACATCGGAACAGAGTAATTTTTTGACGAAAATGTGGTAAACAATTTCACATTTATTTAACAAATATAGTTTTTTGTATTTAGATTCGAGTAAAATTTCACATGAAACTGAACAGAGAACTAGGAAATATTATTTCAGAACAGTTTTTGTCTGAAGGAAAATTTGTCTAAGGAGCGCACTTTTCTATGAAAATATTTTTTACATAATTCTTTAAATTTAATTTCAGCTTGACGTAAGTTTCAGCTTTTTAAGAAAACCAAGAGTTTAAGAAAAGTTTTTAAGAAAACCTAGTTCTTATTATTATTACTATAACATAATTCCGTAAAATGTGAGTGCGGAACGCTTGATTTTTTTTTTAAATTTCATAGCATATTTCTAGGCATTTTTTGTTTTGTGATTTATTGAAACTTCAAAAATTTGTTTATATATTTTTTCATTTTGAAATTTTCAGTTTTTCAAAAAATTTTTAAACTTATGTCGTCGTACCTACTATGGTTTCAATTTTTACTTCAATTTTTTTTATAAATCTTTGGAACAAAAAATTGTTATTTGCATAATTTCCATCATTGAATTCCAATTCGGCTTAAAGAAAATCAATATTTCATGTTTTTTCCTTTATTAAAACCGGGCCCGTCATTTTTGACGGGAAAAAACTAGTATTATCATAATGCCAATGATGACTCTACTTTTGTAGATATGTAATTCTTGAGAATTAAACTTGAGCAGATTTTCTCACCCTCATAGACTATTATTACTAAGGTTTGCCTTATCTACACTCAGAAAAAAGTTTCTCGGAATATGATAAAAAAGGCATCATTCCTAAAAATTCTCTAAAAATGATAAAAAGCTTCTCTGAAAAAGAGAAATATATAAAAATATATCGTTTTAAGAGATAAAGACCTCTTATTTTTAAGAAAAGATTTGTTTTTTATTGAAGAAAATACTTCTCATAGTGAATTTTTTATCAAAACATAGGAAGTATTTCTCACTTTCAATAAGTATTTCTCTATAAATGAGAATTTTTTTTGTGCGAGAAAAATATTTATCATTATAAGAGACATTGAAATATTTCCATTTCCCACAAGTGAAGATATATTTCTTCGAATATGTGAAAATTTATTTTAATTGAAGAAAATTTTATTTGAAAAAGAGAAAATTGGTAATATCAAAAATGGCGAATTTTTTTTCGAAGAAAGTTATGTGTTTTTTTGAGTGTAGAATCGCTTTTTCATAAATTTTTTTAGGTTAGAAAATTTGTTCCATAACTTGACCTAATAATTAACGGAATACTAGTTTCAAACATTTCTGAATACTACAATCAGAATAAAATTTCTCGGCATATAATAAAAAAAGTATCATATTGAGAGAAAAATGGAATAAAATTTGCAGCAAAGAATATTTTTCTATAAATGTGATCCTAAAAATTCCCTAAACATAATTAAAAGCTTCCATGAAAAAGAGAAATACAGAAAAATATATCGTTTTTAGAGAAAAAGACTTTTTTATTTTTGAGAAAAGATTTGTTTTTATTGAAATAGTACTTCTCATATTGAATTTTTTTATCAAAATATAAGAAATATTTCTCACTTTCAATAAGTATTTTTCTATAAATGAGAATTTTTTGTGCGAGAAAAATATTAATCATTATTAGAGATATTGAAATATTTCCATTTCCCACAAGTGAAGAAATATTTTTTTGAAAATGTGAAAATTTATTCTAATTGAAGAAAATTTTGTTTGAAAAAGAGAAAAATTGCTAATATCGAAAATAGAAAACTTTTTTATCGCAGAAAGCTAGGTTATTTTTCTGAGTGTAGTGACGTCTTATTATGAAATTTGATCTTCCTACTTCTTTTGTAGGATATGTTATTTATGCTAATTTTTCAGTAGAAATATTTGTCCCTCGATTCCACTTTTTAGGTAAGCATACACTGAGAAAAAAACACATACCTTGCTCCGGTAAAAAATTTCTCTATTTTCGATATAGAAATTTTCTCTTTTTCAAATAAAATTTTCTTAAATTAGAATAAATTTTCACATTTTCGAAGAAATATTTCTTTACTTCTAGGAAATGGAAATATTTCAATGTCTCTAATAATGATAAGTATTTTTCTTGCACAAAAATTTCTCATTTATAGAAAAAAATTTATTGAAAATGAAAAACTTTTCTTATATTTTGATAAAAAATTCACAAAGAGAAGTATTTTCTTCAATAAAAACAAATCTTTTCTCAAAAATAAAAAGTTTTTTCTAAAAAAACGATATATTTTTCTTTTTCATGGAAGCTTTTTACCATTTTTAGAGAATTTTTAGTATCGAAATTAGAGAATAACATTCTCTGAAGCAAAGTTTATACCATTTTTCTCTAAATATGATGCCTTTTTTATCATATTCCGATAAGCTTTTTTCTGAGTGTATTTTTTAAGTTTAGTTTTACAATTTTCTTGAATCATAACCTTAGCTTTAGCGGATAATCGATTGTTATGCTTTCTTAGAACTTGTTTTAAGTATTTCTTTACAAGATTTTGTTATTTAAAATTTTTAAATGTCGGTCAGGCTCTTCTGCTTTCCTGTAATTTTGTTATTTAAGCCCTAACTACTTCCAGAATGACTTTTTTTTTCCATGCAAATTTTTCCATGCGGAAAGCACTAACAGCAAGTTTAGCTGGCTTTAGTTTTCAAAAACCGTTGAATATGCTTTGTTGAAATCTAGATTACGCAGCAGTTTCTAAGATATAGAACATATAAAAAATTAGTTATTAACATAAACAAAAACAACAGAGATGAAATGACAACAAAAACTTAGCCAGGCAAGCTATGGCACAAAAGCCATTGACCAACAACAGTAACAACAAAATGTCATTATGTCAAATTATATACAAATATGGCGCGTGTTCAGTTTTTTTTTTTACAATCGCTTTTCTAGCCGGCTTTTTGTTTTGTTTTTTTTTTGTTTTCTTCTCACAAAAATCAGTCGCTCTCATATATTTTGTTCGCGCTTGGCCTTTGACAGCTTTTGTTGTAGTTGCTGTTATTTTTGTTTTTATTATAACTTATATGGCACAATTTTGCACAATCACCCTGCACTCTAGCGTGTTATTCGAACGGCAGTTTATTAATTTTTTTGTTTTTTTTGTCACCGAACAGAGGTAGTTGATGCCAAGAAAAATCCTATTATCATAAGTATTGTTTTTTTTTTTTATTTTTTGTTGGCAACACTGTCAATTGTCTGACATTTTTAGCAATACACTACTACTGTGTATGGCTATTTGTGTGTGAATGTGTAGGTTCTTGTTGGCATGTTTGTGTCAGTGTTCAAAGTAAAGTAGAGCATTGACCATCGAACGTCAGCGTCATGGATAAAAAAGAAGTCATGTTAAGGTTTTTCTTTGGAGCTTGCTTTTGGTATGCGTGGAAAATTCTGTCAAAATATGTGAGACATAATTCCCAATAGGCAATTAAGCCAGCACTCTTCAAACGAAGGCCTGCATTGACTGCTACTTTTGAAGACCAAACACATCCTTTCCTCGCTGCTCTTATGAGCCCTTCCTGAAAGCCTTCTTTTTCTGCACAAAAGGCAGCACAACAAACTTTTTTCCCTTCAAAGACTAACTTTGCATATACTTCAACGCAACTTTTACGTTTAAAGTCAAAATATATATCAGTTTAAAAATATGACATAATAATGGACCTTCTTACTGCTGTATCAAAGTTTATAGATTGAAACTAATCTGACATAAAAAAATAGGAGAGAAGATAAAATCATACAATTAATAAAAAAAATAAAGGTTTAAAAGAAAAAAATATTTTTTTCAATACTTTTTGTTTACCCCTTCTTTTAGCCATTCTTAAGAAGTGCTTCTATCAGGCCTCTTTTGAGCTATCGGAGCGGAAGGCCTGCGAAATTTTCCCATTTCATATAAAAAAGAAAGTATACTTGGATATGAGTGTGGAAGCACTTCGAAATCCATATGAAGGCCTGCTAGTAGCGCTTCGAAGTGCTGCCATTGCCGACTGGGAAGAAGCTATGCCCGGCTTTACACTCACAACATAAAGTTAATATATTCTGCAAAGTGATCGTTGCTCTTTTGACACAATGATAACCTCTACTGATAGTATTTTGTTTGAGCGCTCTACCATAATTCTGTGGCAACGAGGAAAAACAACATAAGTCTACTTATTTCATAAAAGAGTTAATTACATTATCTAATGCCGAATAAGCGATTCCATTTGTCATATTTTTTGGTATATTTATCTATAAACGGTTAAAAAGTTTTAGACAAAAAAATTCAAAACAAATCAATCATTCAAAGTGCTCTGCTGAAAACTAGGAAAAACTGACTTAAGTTGCTTTTCCTTATTGCCACAGAATTCTATATCAGTTGGGTTCAAATCGGGTTCAAGTATTCAGTATAAAAAAACTGAACAAATCCATCAAATGTTAAGTCTAAAAATTAAATAAATTAGCCTTAAGGGGGAACTAACATTGGCCGTCTTCTAAATCGATAATTTTTTATTTTAGTAAATATTCTTAAGATTCAAAAAAAAAAAATGCATGGAAAAATTTCAACGGGTTCAAAAGTTACAGTCGGATTAGTGAGAGCATATTTTTATTTTTCTTTGCATTTTTCATTCATCACAAACTTTGAACGCGTTTATCTCGAAACCATGTTGTGTTCGTACTGGTTGCGGCACTAGCGGGTAAATTTTTTGACGAAATTTTTTTTTGTACTTTTTTAAACTTGATTCGCTATCGTATGACACGAGCTTTTCTTAAATTTTGTTTTTGATTTTTTATGAATTTTTAAAGTCAATATTTTTTTCGAAAAAACATACTTTCAAATTTGAAACATCACCAAAAATTGAAAAAAAATTAAAAAAAGTTTCTGTCATACGATAACCGCTTTTCTTAAGATTTAAAAAAGTCATTTTTTATCCAGATCGGACAATTTTTGCGACTCGGGGCCTCGTGGTTGCAGCGCTGGGAGTCACAAAAATTTTTCTTAGAATCATAAGAATATTTATTTACTAAAATACAAAATTATAAAAATAGTCAATTTAAAAAAACGGCCAATATCATGTCTTCCCTTAAACTTGTTATTCACCACTTAACTCTTATGACTCTTATCTAAGTTAACTAAATTTTCACTTTAGCCATCCGTTGTAACGTTGTTTTTTTTTTTGTGTTTTTGTTCTTTTTTTTTAATTTATGGCGTAAACCTAAATTGGCTTTTCTACCGGCCGGCATGGTTCGTTTAACATAAGGGTTGATGCATTTTTTTTTTTTTTTTTTGTTTTCCTGATTGGCAACGCTGTCGTTTGACCGCATGGCAAACTAGATTTTTGACTTTTATTCTCATGTTATAGAGGTTAAGAGTTTAATTAGATTTTTGGTTTCTTGTTCTTATTTTTCCTTTCGTTTTAGGAAACTATGTCATTGGGTCGTCTTCAGAGTGCCAGTTTACAATGATTTGTGGCATGTTTAAGTTTAATATTTACGCTGATAAATCTTGAGATTAATTCTAACAAACGGAAGTATTTATGCGCCATATTAAAAGACTTACATATATTGAGGGTGATAAATGGTTTCTAGTTAGTTTGGATTCTTATTTTATTTCTCTTTTGTTTTTATGAAAGCCTCTTAAGAAATCTTAAGAAATTATACCAAAAATTTTTCTAGAGAATATTTGCATGAATACATGATTTGAACTTAAACTGACAAAAATGCCTTTTTTTTGAGGAAATACTACACTGAACCAAAAAAGTATTAAATAAATACATAATAATTATGAATTTTTTCATGCTCTTCATGAATTGTTTTCATAAATTTTGATCCAGTAAACAATCGCATGAGTAGTCACATAAACTTTTCATGATATCTATGACGAAAATACACAAAAAGCAACACACGCCAACATGAAGATTTCATAAGCTTAGTATAAAAAGTGAATTAAGTGTGTGCTCAAGATACATGAACGAATAAAAAATTTCTTAAATGCCATGAACAAATACAAGGCGAACATTAATGATTCCATAGTATTTGTAAATAAAATTGAATGAAACATTTATAAATACGAGGAGAACAAGAACAGTTTATAAGATAAGTGACAAAAATACATGAATATCATGTACATATACAAGGCAACGTGAACGACTTCATAAGTTTTGTGATCGAAATTCATATAACACAGGTGCAAATGCAAGGAGAGCAAGACAAGTTCATAAGATAAGAGTTCAATGTTACTCATGACTGAATAACATGAAGAACAGAACGTACTGTATGCAAGCTAGGGTACACTTATAAGATATATATAGTATTCGACTCCTATTGTACAAAATTTAGCCAGTAAGAAGAATAGAATTATTTTAAAAAAATATTTTTTGTGTGGATTTTTTTTAGAACTTGTTGGTTTCTAAGATCCAAACGCTCTAAATCAATGTCCTAAAATTCATGTATTTTTGCTAGTTTTAAAACACAGCTTATAAAGCTGTAAAAAAAATTATATCAATAGGTTTTATTTATTTTATACCAAAAATGATTCAATACATCATTATTTTGTGTTTCTTTTAAAGTCTTAACTTTTTTTAAGTTATCTAACATATTCTCTAATATTGTTTTGTTATTCTAAGTCCTCCAAAGAATTGAAAAATTTCCCAACATTATCTTATTACCAATAAATATAAGTATTTTTTAAAACAATTTAGCATCACGGCTGAAAATGAAAAAAAAAATATGATTTGTTGAAAACGTGCTCAGATCAAGCAACAAATTTTTGCTGCCTTTACATACACTCAGCAAAAAACACATAGCTATCTAACTTCTATAAAAAATTTCTTTGTTTTCGATAAAAGCAATTTTCTCTTTTTCATATTTCATATAAAATTTTCTTCAATTAAAATAAATTTTCTCATTTTCAAAGAAATATTTTTTCACTTGAGGGGAATGGAAATATTTCAATGTCTCTTATAATAAATATTTTTCTCGCACAAAAAAGTTCTAATTCAAAGAGAAAAATTTATTGGAAATGAGAAATTTTTCCTATACATATTTTGATAAAAACTTCACTATGAGAATTATTTTCTTCAATAAAAATAAATCTTTTCTCAAAAATAAAACGTATTTTTTTTTTAAACGATATATTTTTATATATTTATCTTTTTCTTGGAAGCTGTAAATCATTTTTAGAGAATTTTAAGTCTCTGAAATTGACTGCTGTTTATCTGAAGCAAAGTCTATTCCATTTTTTTCTAAATATGATGCCATTTTTATCATATTCCGAGAAACTTTTTTCTGAGTGTAGAAAAAAAAATTGCTTATTATAATTTGCCTTTATTTTTTTTATATGCTTATTTTACTCCGAACGGGCATATTATTTTAAAGTCTAAAATGCACAAAAATTCAAGGTCAGACATACATAAGTTCTAAATAGAAGAAATTTTTGAATTGTCCATAAAACAAATTAAATCAAGGCCGCTCAAAAACAAACCAGAGGCAACATAAAATTAAGCAGCAATAAAATGCGGCTACTTGAAATGAAAAGAAATTCCTGAGAAAACCTGCTGTATGTAGTAATATACATATGAACATAATATGACATATTATGTCAAGTTGACAACCTAACAACAAGCTATTTAGGAACTTTCAACAGCATTTTTATGTGCTTAACTCATTTTACATAATAGACGACTTAAAAAATTGTTAAATGTTTAAATAAAAACGTAAATATTTTAACCACTTACTTATATAAGCTTTTTAGACACTTCTAAGATTAAAATTGTGTAATTTTCGCAGTGTCAAATGTGGCAAGTGTAGGGCATTAAAAAGAAACCTGTTGATGGGTCTTGCAAATACGTTCATTAAGTCATTACGTTCATAGCACACTTACGTACTCGCATGTAAGCTTATGACATTTGCAGAGTTCAAGTTTTGTATGTTGCAGTTTCAAAACACTGTCACTGTGTTTGAGCCTAACTTTTAAGTTTTTTTTTCTAACTTTTATAATCAATGTTGTTAAGATTTTCAATGAGCTCAGCTCATATAAAAGGGGCTAGTTCTTAAGCCATCAAGAATCTATACCATCAATTGTTTGCTATTTCTTATAATTTTAAGCACTTTTTAATGATGACATTTACCAATGACAGCCAATAGATGAGGAAGCACTTGACATTTAGAAAAAAAAAACTATAAGCCACTACTTTGTGCAAGTTTGTTAAAAATAAAATTGATTTGACAACGCTAATGTTATAAGCGGCAAAAACTAGCAAACAAGCAGACTTCAAATATCTATGACTATAAACGTGACTACAAATTGACATTTTCTGCAGAACAAGTAGTTAAAAAAACTTAAATCAAAATGAGCTGAAAAAGTAGAAGGAAGATGTAGCAGCGCGCGGCAATGCTAATTCAACAGCTGATTTCGCTAATGTCGATAGGCAAATTAATGCCATCAACAGCAAAGAGATACCCGTTATAATATTACAGCAACATGAATTGTGCAACATGTTTTCAAAAGAAATTGCAGAGAATATTGTTAGTTTGTTTTTCATTCATTTCATTTTGTTTTATCTTCAAATGTCAAGTAACACTTGTTTGATGGGGGTGTGCTGCCAGAGTTCTGTAGTTTTTATTTTTTTTTTTTTTGTTTTGCTGTGCTTGACCTTTGCAGTATAATGTATAGAAACTTTACATAATTTATTTGTAGAGTAGCTTGAAAATCGGCATCAATGACTGCATCTGTTTCAGAAACTTTATAAAGGCAAGTTTTGGATAAGTTACACAAGACTTCATTGCTCTTTTTTTAAATTTGACATAAAATTTCAGATATTCTGACTCACAGAAATGTTTTTTTCAAAGAATAATTATAATTTTTGACAAAAAATTTCAAAATTTTGCTTACCCAATATTTGTGTACTGTCAAAATCTTTACGTTTTTGCTTTTATTGGGTATGCATTCTGAAGAAGAAAAAAAGTTATATGCAAAAACTTGATTTTTTGGTCAAAAAATGGGTTCAAGAAAACCAAAACCGCTCCATGTGGATTTCTCCTCTTTGAAAAAAAATAAAATTATGCAGAAATTATGCAGTCCGGCGAAATCTAAATTTCAATTTGGCTTAATGTACAAAAGATTTTGTGTTTTCAACTTAACGAAATTGATTTTGGTATTTTTATCCCTATACAAATACGAAATAATTTCGATGATTTACTTATACCATGTCTTCACAGAGAGTTCAGTTTGCGTTTCCAGTACAAGTTGCGTTTTGCCCTGGAACTCAATATAAACGCGTTCGTTTCCAGTTCAATTATGCAAGAGAAAACGCAACTAAACTCAGCTTCCTTTCTACGTTTACCAAAACTCAATTTGAGCAATGCCTAAAAGTATGCTAATGTTTAGATAAAACATTTGTTCAGTTAGATTTTATGCCATGTTCACACAGAGAGTTTAGTTTGCGTTTCCAGTACAAAGTTGCGTTTTGCACTTAAACTCAATAAAAACGCTGGCGTTTCCAATACAATTATGCAGTAGAAAACGAAACTAAGCTCAGCTTCCTTTCTACGTTTACCAAAACTCAATTTGAGAAATGCCTAAAATTATGCTAATGTTTAGATAAAACTTTCGTTCAGTTAGATTTTAGATGCGTTCGGTATATTGAACGATTGAAAATGGCAACAACAGCTGATTCTCAATTGTGCAAGTTTCTATTTGTATGTAATTATTAACAAAACTAAACCAAAAAAACATATAAAAGAACTTGGCCAAGTTTAGAAGATTAGGTTTTCTCATCAATCAGTCAGTATGGGCCGAAAAAAACTACGGTTTGAACGAAATTTCAAAAATTGGCGATCATTTCAATCCAAAATAAACTCAATTCTGCCGACGCATCTCTGTGTGAACAGTTTCCCTTTAACTCAAACAAAACGCAAACTAAACTTTCTGTGTAAGCATGGCATTACCATGCTACACGCAATTAAAAAAAATGTGTTTGATACCGTTGTACATCTCAGGGCACACCGAATAAGGTAGCCGCAGGATAAAGACAGGCGCGGATACAAGGGGGGGACGGGATAAAGGGGGTAATTACCCCCAAGAACTTTTAAATACTTTACTTTTTAATATTTTATTTGGAGAAAATAATTGTGCTCACAGCTTAAAGGTACTTTAATGTATACATATGCGATTCTGAAGGCGTTTTTTGAAAGAATACTACAAAAGATGGTCAGAGACATTGTTAAACTCTAGTTTTTTATTGATTTCAACAATTATTTAAGTATATAAAAAAAAATTTTGTTGTTTTTTGTGGCGTCATTTGCGTGTAGGTGACGTTTTAGGACCATTTTACTTATAGAATAACATTATCTGTAGTCATCTGCAAAAAACAAAATATATGTACTCAAATGTACTGCCATTTTTAAAACAATCAACTTTAAAGACGCGTTATTTTCTTACAAATAAAAATAAAAAAAACTTGACGTAAGTGTTTGCTTTATAATAATTATATTTTTGCAAAACATTAACGATTAGTTTAAAAATGCCCTTTAGTGAGCAAGCAACAATGATTTTGATTTGTAATGAGCGCAATTAAGATTTTTACTGAAAACCTGCCAAACTTTTTTGCAACCTATGTGCCAACAAATTTTACCTTAAAAAAAGAATACGTGCATTGTTACTTTAAGTTTTCACTTTGTAAATTTTCAAAAAAAGAAGTTCAAACAATATTAAATCCAATAGTTTGTTTTTACTTCAATTATTTCATCATCAGTTGAATTATTTTTAAAAAATATTTCAGCTATAGCAAGTACCCTTAATATAAAATTGAAAATAAAATTTAATGTAAAAAATTTTTTTTTTTCAATTTCTTTGAAAATATGCAAGATAATAAAAAATACTAAATTCCAGAGATTTCCTACCAAGTAAAAAAAAGTTTTTGTAAGTTCGTTGAAAAATATTAAAGATACAAGTATTTCAAAAGAGCTGCCTACGTAAAATTGTGAAATTTTTTCGACTTTGAACGTCAATATCTTCGAAACTGTCGAATATATTGTTATTGAATGTGCAAAAATTGAAAGGTCTACTATGTCTTCGTTGAAATCAGCCATATACAAATCAGTAGATCAATAGAGAAAAAGAACGGATTTGCATGTTTTTGCCTATAACTTAAAAACTCGAGCTGACGGAGAAAAACGGAGTCCATATTTGAAATCAGGAAACCAAATTTGTCTTTTATCAGCTGAAAAATCTCCGGCACCAGAACATCCGTCGCGCAGTGTAATCAGTATTCATTTTGTGTTGTTCATTTATTTTTCAAAGTGTACCATATCATAGTCGTAAAGTCAAAACAATAAGTTTCAAATTCCTTTAATTTTTTTTTATTGAAAAGAACTATGTTTTTCCCTTGCACATACTTGAAAATATAATTGTGCAATTTTTTTATAATGGAATAAATATGAAAAATTTGAATAAATCGACCATAATTCTAAAATAAGTTAAATTAAGAGTTTTTATTTACTTTTTGCTAAGATATTATTCCAGAAAATGGAAGATAAAAATAAATACGAAAATGTGCGTGTATTTGTCTGGGAAAATTGCTTATTAAGCAATTCAATAATTTCAATTCAAAAAAGTACAATTTGTAAAAAGACAAAATTTTCTCAAGAAGAAAATGTGTGTTTTTTATAATCTAGCCCCCCCCAAGATTTTTTCCAGATCCGTCGCTGGATGGAGAGCATGACTGCCGAAAATTTCAAAGCGAACTGCTTCAGCTGGTGTTGTTGTTGTTGTTGTTGTTGTTGTTGTTGTTGTTGTTGTTGTTGTTGTTGTTGTTTCTTTCGGCAGCCAGTTGATTTTGACACTTTCGGCTATGCAAAGGAGAGCACTGTCAGTTTTGCAGCAACCTTGTTATTCGAACATGGTATATCTCATACAATGAACAAGGTAGCTGCAGAGCTATCAATCCTCTCTCTCAGAGTCAGAACTGTCAAATTTAATACACATTATTTGATGTCTCGTTTTGTTGCTCTATTTCGTTCAGTATTTTTTTGATAGTTCTGACTTTCGGCTCAGCGCCCTGCAGCTACCTTATTTGTTGTACTATGATAGAGAGAAGAGAGAGAGAAAGATGCTATTTTATGGCAAGTGTGCAATTATTTCTCTTAATTTTGGCAAAAATAAAAATTTTTTGCCAATGAACGAATTTCGCCTTCACCGATCGTGGTGGTGTGGGTTCGAGTCCCACGACCGACATTAAATTTTGCAGCAATTTTTTATTATTTTGTATGATTTTTTTTAATTTTAAATATAGTTTATATTTTTCAAATTATGTTATTATTGTTTTCTATTTATTCGGCAAAAATAAAATTTTTTGCCAATTAATAAATTTCCCCAGCAAAGATAGTGGTGGCGCCATTAAAAAATTTTTATCCCTGATATTTTTCAAAATATTTTCTGAGTGCTTTTAATTTATTTTTATGAATTAAAAGCTTCATTGTATCAAGCAAAACCTAAAACGAAATTTTAAATCTTCTTAAAAACATGTATAACAAAAGTATTGAAATACATATTTAAAAAATAAGTCATACAATTTTTTCTGTAAATTATATGAAGCTTTATATTCATAAAAATAAACAGAAAATATAAAAAAATAAATTGAAAAATATAAACAATGATTCAAATTTATACAAATAATAAAAAATTTATAAAACAAATTATTGTCTCGGTCGTGGGATTCGAACCCATGCCACCACGATCGCTGGCCAATCTTGTTGCCGGTCAGTGTTACCAACTTTTCAATTCAAAAACCACCAAAAACCCCAAAAAATTATTAAACACAACATTAAATTCAAAAATTAAATTATATGTTCATTCATTTATATTGTAAATTTTATCAAAATCGTTAGAGACGTTTTCAAGAACGCAGTTGCAAATATATACATTAATATTGCTCGTTTAATAGAATTAAATTAAGGTGCCTTGAAAAAAGTTTTATGTGTAGTACCCATCTTCAAAAGATCCCTGATGATTGCCAAATTATTTTGGATACACCGAAATCTGTCAGTGCGCTAAACCATTTTGCAAAAAGTTTAAAAAATCTTGTTTTCCGTGTATATTAATAAATAAACTGTCTCAAATAATTGGCCAGAAAAAGTTCTTCATCTTTCAGAAGAAATCTGGGACATATTTAGATTGGACCGAGACAAACAATTAAAAACCTGGACGTTTGGCAGCCCCACTCAAAGTCGAAGGAAAGGCTTAGGAACGAACATTCTAGTTACTAGTTTTCCTAACCCGATTTTTTTCAAAATGGAAGACTGACTGAGCATGTATAGCCAAATGTAAAAAATAAAAATCTTTTAATATAAAGCCTGTCCCAGAAATAACTGTCCTTTTGTTTTTTTTTTTATTCTAAAAAACCAATAATGTTTTTTAAAACTTCTTTCAGTTTATTATTACGTGAACATTACAAAATTAATAAAAATTTTATTTACACTGAAAAAAATACACTTAAAAAGTATGCAATTTTTGATTCAGATCCTCCATTTTTTACCGACCTTTCTTTGACCTTAGTGTATGCCAGACGTCATTTACGTAGAAATATTTCGATGTTTTTCACAGTTTGTTTGGTATTCTTAAGATTTATTTTCATTAAAGCCCAATATCTTTCGATTGGACGAAGTTCGGAGGATTGGTTTGGTACCACAGTGACATTATTGGCTTGATACTAATCCATCGTTCTCTGGGCGTAGTGACATGTTGCTAGATCAGGCCAAAATAGTACTGAACCTTGGTGCTGACGTATAAAAGACAGCAAACGCCGCTCCAGACACTCTCTGATGTAAATTTCGGTGTTGATTGTGCGATATGTCTCAAATTCCTTACTTCAAAGGCCACATCGGCAAATGGCCTGACACCATGTATTCCTTTGAAAATTTGGTATATTTTTCGGTGGAAAATTTAGAGGATGCTCCATCCCTTCTAACCGCAGTATAATATACGTGTTCAGATAACTCTGCTTGAAATCCGCTTTGCAGTACGTTTCATCGTCCATGATCACACAATAATATTTGGGCAGGTAATCGCGATACTGTTTTCGAGCCCTCCTCTTGGCTTCGGCTTCCTTTTCATCTGACCTATCAGGTACTTTTTGTACTTTATAGCTCCTTAGGTTGTATAATTTTTTAATCCGTTGAAGACTTGACTTCGATGTTCCCGCTTTTGCTGTCATATCACGAACCGAAGTGCCTAGATTCTGAGTAAACAGCCGTTTGACATTCTGGGCCACCGCTTGGTTCGCTGAACCACTTTTTCTCCCTGAGCCTGGCGTTTTTGATAAAGGGCTAAGCTGTTTGTATCGTTTTATGGTTCTTCCGACAGTTTTCCGACAGCACACACCAACTTTCATAGTGATGTTTTTGTACGTGGTGTTTGGATTTTCCAGGTAATTGCAAATAGTTGCTCTCCGCTTTTCTTCTTGTTGAGACAACATCTTTTCAGTAGCTCTTTTATTTTACTAATGAGTTTTTGTTTTTTTAATCTGCAATATTTATACTTTATTTAGGTACCAAATATGTTGCTACAGAGGTAACACTTTTCTATAAATAACCTAAAAACAAAAGGACAGTTATTTCTGGGACAGTCTTTATTGTTAGAAATTTACTACACATAACAACAATAACCTCCTTCATAATATATGTCATATACATAATATATTTTATATATCAATAACCTCCTCCATAATATATGTCTTATATCAAATGACGTTATGCTGATTCTGTGTTAAAATTTTTCCAATTTAAATTTCGATGTAAAATTATGTCATACAGCGCGTTTTGTATGGAGTAGTTTTAACAAATTTTTTCTAGGCCATGAAACGTTATTGAGCAATATTTTAGGGTATACCTACAGCCTTTAATACTCATCTTTCAAACATTGTATTCATACTAAAATATCAGATATATTCTGCTCTAAACGAATATCTTGTTTTGAATTATTATATTAATGTCACAAAATAGCAAAATCTAAGAAGAAAAAATCTACATGTTTTTATAAGAAAATCAATCATTAGCTGATTGCATGTTGTACCTGCTGCTTTCTTTGTTTTTGTTTCGGGTTTTATTTTTGTTTTGTACGAAGTGGTTCTCTGCATGGGTTCTGTAATACACTTTCAGAGGGCTCATTGGGTTCATGTACGTACTACTTCTTTAGTGTACTGAGTGCTCTTACTGAGTGCTCTAACAGCATTGGTTCTCTACTCAGCGTTAGGAGGGCGCATTGAAAACAACTTGGATCATATTTCGTTTTATAATATTACCCAATAGATTTCGCTGAATTTAAGAAATGAAACAGGTTTCGTCCTGGATCAGTTTATTCAGCAAATTTATTTTGGATGATCAAACATCTACATTCCACAACTCATTTGAGTGTAGCTCACAAACAATAGATTGGACAGACACTAAAATGGCACCAATGGAAAGGGTATCACTCAGCTTGAGATATAGTCACCACCCGATTTTTCGAAAATCAGGGTCTTGATTTTATTTTGAAATTAGTAGTAAAATTTAATGTAACTGGCAAACTTTACATCGGACAGAGACAAAAGTGGCACCAATGGATAGGGTTATTGTTTAAATTTCTTTTTATCTAATGAACCGTCTTTCAATGAACTCAACCAATCAAACTTGGAGTCATATTTGGAGACATATTTTATCTATTTAGCATGCTTACTTTTAACCTTTCCTGTGGTTTGGTCTCGATAAGAAGTCCATAGCTTGAGTATTATTAACTTACTAGCATAGAAGCCCGTCATACGACGGGTCGTATTCAAAATAATAAAGTAGGGGACGATATGACATTTTCATTCACTTCAAATATTGTTTAGTTCCAGTCGTCGTCAATGTGTTCTTAATGATAAATATCAAATAAATTTTGTGTGCATACTTTTAGGCTAACAATTTGTTCATATAAAAAGCACTGTAAAAGCGTAACAGGTTTTGGTCCAGACTAACATGTTCAGCCTATACATAGCAATAGCAACTATAAAAGTTTGAGCGATTTGAGCACGGATCAGGACGCTTGTGTTTTATATATTAAGATTTGTTCATTTTTGGAAGATAAATAAAAAATGTGCAAAATGGACAAAACAATCGGACCAAAGAGATAATGTAGTAAAGGTTACTACTTAAAAGGATATCTACGTCTGCCCTTACGATACTATCGAAACTGTTTCTTTTAAAAAAAAATAAAATTTAGCCCTTTTTTTTATCTAAACCAACCAGTTAGTGTGAACAAAACAGCAAGCAACTAAGCCAAATATGGCAGAATTGTGCTGCAGTTGAAAAAAAAAAAATCACAACAAAACGCAAGTCAGGCACACCATCAGCTTTGGACCCTAGCAAGCGCCCAAAGTGCAAACAAAGTGGCTGTTATGCCTACCCACTAGACCAGTTCGACTGGCTTGTTTGACCATCAATTTCTTCTTGGCCAACTTGATGTGGAGTTGCATTTCATTTTGTTGGCTCTTTTTTGAGCTGTTATTTTTAGTTCGTGTTTTTTTTTGTTTTGTTTTTTTTTGCAAACATTTGAAGATCATGGTGCATGCCTGGCTGGCCATCAGTTTATGTGGTGAGTGTGTGCTTGTGTTATTGCATCTCTCTGTTATACTTGTGTATTTGTATTTGTTTAGTGGAGCCAATAAGTGCAACAAGTTGCTGCCAACACTTGCCGGATCAGCAACACGACGATCTTTTGACGCATACAGGTTAATGCACTTGAGGTCGTTAGTTATATGTTGCTGTTGTCATTGCTGTTGCTGTTTTTGTTGCATGCTTCTATAAATACATATATTGTACCTAACTATTTCAACACTTTATTTTTTTTGTTTTTTTTTTTCTATTTTCTGTCTGCCTCGAGTATCTTTCAATTAAGCCAATTTAAACGCAGCTCAAATTGACTGCAATCTTTTTTTTTTCTGTCACGCATTTTCACTGTTCGTGCCATCAACTTCATCAAACCACCACCATCACCACATCATGTCCAACAAGTGCGTAACGTTACAAAAACAAAAAATACTACTGTGGGCTAGTAATTAGCTTTCAATTGAAGTGACAAATTGAACGAACGCCTCATTAAAATTTTGACTTAAATTTTATCACCACTTCAGCTGGTTTGCTTTTTGCTGCTACAAAAATACAAGTTTATGACATGCACTTGATATTGAGTTAAATTGGTTTTGTCTATATTTTATTTCAATGCTCTTTATTCGATACGTTTAATGAGTTTGTATTTTTATTGATGTTGCACTAGAAGCCAGAGATTAATTTCACTTTCAACTTTTTTATCCATAACCATTAGTTGTATCATCTGTGCAATTATTTTAGTTGATATATTTTCTTTATTTATTTTTTTAAGATATTGATATGTTGATATTTGCAGGTCTTTATATCGATATGTGTGTTAATTAGTGCGATTTATTTGGTATTAAATCTAAACGGCATTGATTTTACTTTCGGTTTGAGTTTCCGGTTTTACTTTTCTGAAAATATGCAAACCAGCTAAATTTTAGGAGTTGCAAAGTGAAAGCGACGTTTTTGATTTTTGTTCCTTACTTCTTGTAAAAAAATATTAGAATTGGTACTGACTGATATCCGCTCTTTAAGAATATGTTTATTTGAAATTGCGTTTGTGAGATGTAAGTATTTTTTTTTTAAACTATCTTTATAATTTTTTTTAAACAAACAACAATATTGCATGTTTATTTTCAAAGCGCAACGCATGTTAACTCTCAAAGCAGCCGATAATAATTGATAGCAAGCTACTCAAAGAAACCTTCAAATTAATTCAAGTGAAAATTGCGCAAAAATTAAAATTAGTCGACCGTACAGACAGACAGTAGCGTAGCAAGGGGGGGCGGATGGGGTGGTTCGCCCCGGGTGCACGCCAAAATGGGGTGTAAAATTTGGCAAAAGAACTTTTTACCACATAATTTTTGATTTTTTTAATATAAAGAACTAACCTCAATTACTTCTGTTTTATATTTGAATATCAAAAGGGTGCAAAAGTGAATGAAAATATTTTTTACCATCACCAAGACTTCGTTTTATTGAAACAAACTTTAACTTTATATTAAATTTTGTTCAATATTAACGCTCACGCTAAAGCACAAGTCAATTCCATATGTAATTTTTCATTGGTTAGGGGTGCAATTTCCAAACAAATTACAGTCAAACCTGTTTTTGTGCGGTCCTTTTTTGTGCGATTTTATTTCTGTGCGATCTGTTTTATGCGAGTATTATTTTTATGCGACCTTTTTGTGTGCGATATTTTTTTATGCGGTTTCAGTTATGCTTGCAAAGCGATATTTTTTATGAAATTTTTTTCAAGCGACATATAAATGTCGTGAAGTTATTCGCCCTAGTAAGGTCGCGGCGAAATTAGATCAATTTCATATTGCGCCATATTCTTAACCTGGAGAAGGATTTGATATTTTCGACGAAAATTATCTTATCGAAATTATTGAGGATGATTCCTTTAATGATAAAACGTTATCGATATCTTAACTGATCATGAAGATGAACAAGGAGAATCGACTTCTATGACAGCAGACAACATTTATGCAGGAATCCAACTAAGCATCAAATTAGAAATACATTTTCTTAGAATAAATAGCAACTCCAAAAGAAGTTTAAAATTTCAAAAAGAGCTTCGGTCATGTTTATCTGGCTATTGCGATATTTATAATAAGCTAACCAAACGACCGTCGTCACAAAGAATTATTACCGACTATATGGTAGCAGATTAAAATTCCACAACAATGGTGGTAACAGATAATAATTCCCTCTTAATATCTTCAAGTGATGAAAACGATTAAGAACCAGATCAACATAAGAAAATGCTCGTTTTGGACTGCGACGAGTATTGAAGTACGTTTCAATATATATTTTGTGACTTTTTCTTTACTTTGAACACAGAAATACAATTTTTGAAACGTTTCCATGTGTTATTTATTTATTTATTTTGATTGGAGATAAATTTTTCACTTTTTCATAGAACTTGGACATATTTCCTAGGGTAAACTTTTTTCATGCGGTCCCTATCTACCGCACAAAAAAAGGTTTGACTGTATATTAAAATTTTCATGATATTAAGATGGATAATTATGAATAGTAATATGTTAAGGGTATACTGTTATATAAAACTACTAGTTTAATAATCATTAATAAACTTTTTACTTGCTTAAAAAATTTCTTAAAAATTAAATGATTTAAATTCATTACATTTTTTATTTAAATTAAATAAAATTTATGACAATTTATGGCGTTCTGACTTTTTTTTTTATATTATTTTGAAGATGTATATTAAAAACTTTAAGATGGTTTTCTGAATCCTTTATTTTACTAAAATAATTATTATTATGTTCAAATCAACCAAGAAAAACTATCAAAAATACAATTTTAAGAGAAGATAAGATGCACAGTTTCTTAAAAATTATTCTAATAATTAAAATTAAATTTTGTTCTCAATCACCGAATGTAAAACAACAACAGATTTCTTGGAATTGCCAGCTCTTTTTGAGACATTCATGACTCTTGACCTTGTCCAACCCGGGCAAGTTTGCTTTGGGAATTATGAAGATAATGAGAACGAAAAAAAAATTTCTGATATCAATTTGGTATCACTGTAATATTGTGATACTGAGATACTTATAGTGGTATTTATGGTGATATTTATTAAGTAGTCAAATGAAACAGACCTCAATCTTGTCTATAAAAGTCCAAGCGGAGATTAATAAAGATACACTGAGAAAAAAACATTCCTTAAAATTAAACAAAAACTATTTAAATAGAAATTTAACGCCTTTGCGTTTCTACAAAATAATATTTATAACAAGTGTGTTTAATTTTCACCCACCTATAAACTCCTTTCTTTTTTTATTTTTCTCTTATTATTTTTTTGAAAAAAACAAACAAAAATTTGAATTCAATGACAATTTTTGAATTTTTTGAATTGGTTTGACAAATATCGAACATATCGATGGTTAAGCTCACTAAAGTGATAAGTGACCTTTTGACAAAAATAGGTTTACTGCATTTTCCAAATCATCAGTATAATATCTACCTTGTGTAAATTTCTTGAAAATGCATAACCAATGGATGCTGCTCAGTATACAGTTGAAATAAGTGTTTTGTGAAATGTATACTGAAATGTATTGAAATTTAAAAATAAAATCGATGTTTCTGAACATTTAAAATTTTCCACTTATCGCTTTTGTTCGCTTGACCATCGATATGATAAAATAAAAACTAATTAATTAAATATTAAAATATTTCAAATGCAAACTGGTGCTAAAACTTGGAGAAGTTAAAAAAATGGCATCGAAAAAAATATGCTTTAAAACACGTGTTTTGAATTTTAAAAGTTTTGTTTTAAATTTGGTTTTCATAGCAAAAACATTGTTGTAAGAATAAAAACTTTTGTTTTGAATTTAACTTTAAAAACAGCTCTGTTTATTTTTAATGAATTTGTTTCAAGCTCTATTTCAAAAAGAAATTCGTTAGATATGAACACACTTTCATTGAATTTTAACACATTTTTTCCTCAGTATACTAAAAAGAAATTGATGAAAATTATGAAAAATGTTTATAAATGAAGTTTAATATTTTATATTAATATTTCATTTAAATTTTATGTAGAAAATGGGAGTTGATTTCAAAAAAATATTTATATTAATAGTTATTCAGGATCACTAGGGAAAATTTGTCAACGTTTTGCTTCCCTATTTTTTTTTCAATTCTGCAAAATTTTTTCCTAAATTTTTCAATGTTTTCTATATTAAACTAACTTAAGTTTTTATATTAAAACTGATATTGTGTGGTTTAATGATAGTAAATTTTTCTCTCACAGCTTATAAGCCCGGTAGACAAAAATATTGGTACAATTCAGAGAAAATTCTTCAAGTTTCTGAAAATTTTAGATTCTTACTTCTTTTATCAAATATTCATGGATAGCATAGTTTTGTTTACTTTTTGAATCTCTTCTAAAATATGTCATTTTTGTAAAATATGTAGTAAGATAAATCGACTTATTTTATAAAAAAAATCTTCTAAAGAGGTGCACAATTTAGTTTCTGCCCCTGGTGCGACCAACCCTAGCTACGCCACTGCAGACAGACCAACGTATAGTAGTGAGTGCTAAGAACAACTTATAACAACAACAATAGTAACAATGCAACAATAACTTCACAGTAATATTATTAATTAACAGAAATTTAAATTTAACAGTATTTAAAGAAGTAGCTGTTAAGGTTTCACTGAGTTTGAGTTTGTCTGGCTGTTGGCTCTAATGATTTTTAGCTAGAGGTCGTCATGGTTGGTATTGATGGTTATGCAGCAGTTGGCTGACAATTGTTGAGAAACCTTTTGGTAGCATGCATATTTGTTGCTTTTGTGTTAACGTTCTTTTTGCCCAACAACAGCAGCATGAAAATCATAGAAAACATAAAGCACCAAAAACTCATTTAATTATTTTGTTCAAGTAAAGAATACAAGTGCCATAAAACTTGGTAACTCGATGAAGGTAACTAAATAACTCCAACCAGACACAAAATAGAAGAAGTTCAAAAACGTAACCATAAGAATTATGATGAGAAACGAATATACATAGTTAATATGCAGCTTCGGTCGCACAGTGCTTAAAATAGAAACGCACGCGTCACAATTATATAAGCGGACTGGTTGCATGGTGCTTGTTCAGTCGGCTATACAAGGCTTAAAGAGAATGGCGCGTGAAGGTTTGGAAAATTAGTTAATTGCACAAAACAAAAAAAAAAAAAAAAAACAAAAATCAGTTATTTTTATTACATATCATAAAGCGGAGTAGAACAGCATAGAGCTGGGCAAAAAAGATGGAAACCTTTTTTTTTTATTTTTTTACTTAGCTATAAAAATAGCAGCTTTTCATAAATATGCTCAAAATTTCCCACGCATATACATATACAATTGTTATGCAGCTGTATTTGTGAAAGCTTTTAAACAAATCTGTTCAGTTTATTTTCGGGGTTTTTTTTTCGATTTACTTAACGCTAACAATTCATTTAAAATGCATTCATCTTCAAAGCGCTCAAGTGTACGTATTCTATTAACTTTGATTTTGTGAAGTCAAAAAACAAGTTCAAGTGAAATGATTTATTTTTAGTGTCTTTCAATGACATTCAAATTAAATTTTTTTGTTTGATTGAACGTTTATTGATTGGCAGACAGTTTTATGTGCTGCGAATGACTTAATTTAATATGAAGTTTATTTGGCGGAACCTACAATTTTTTGACTGCTGCACAAAACAATTATTTAAAAATATAAATACAGTCAGCAGTGCTAAAAAATGGGTGATTTAAAAAGATAAGCAAAATATACAAACTCAAGATAGTAGTGGAGGTTCATACAGAAAACTTATTTAAGCTCACACTTTCACATCTTAAAACATGTACTACGCACACTATCAAATTTGAAGCATTTCTTAAAAAAAATGTTGTTCGAAATTGCATATGTTTCGAGTCTTTATAGAGTGAAGACTTATATAATAGGCCGGGTCAATTTTTTTTTTTCAAAAAATCGTAGGTGCGGAAAATGTTTTACAGAAAATTCTGACCAGCTTTTCCAAAAAAAAAAAGGCTTCGATCGATTTCGAGCCTGCGGGTACAAATTTTTGTGGTTTCGAACAAACATTTCAAAAATATTAATTTATTTATAAATTTCACGTGTTTCATCACACAAAAAAAAAATTAATTTTCAGACTTCATTACAACATTAAAAAAATATGTTGAAATTTCCAATCCCGGAAGAAGGCTTAAAAATTAAGATGAAATATCAGAGTTAATAAATCAAAACAAAGAAAACCTAAATAGTGTTTTCTTATGTACGGCCAAAGCCCAAAAACTATAACATTAAAAAAATATTAAAAATATATTTTGAAAATTTATTTAAAATATCGTATAATTCCACTTCTTAGAAAATATTTTATTAAGATGAAAGTTAGTAAATAATTAATAAAATAAGTTGTTAACTTGATCAACTACTACTATCTACTACTACTACTATCTACTTGATCGCCATTTTCAATTAACTGAGAGTAATGTTCAACTTTTGGCCAGTGTTCGACGAGTTGTTAAAAAAATCGCGGGAGCAAATTGCTTTCCACGACTTGAAAGCAAACAGTACTTCCTAAAACAATCTTATCAATTTTATATTGAGTTTTTAGCTAGTTTTTTTTTTTGTTCTTTTTCTATGAAACTTTTTGTTACTTTTACTTTATTTGTTTTCGTTTATGTTACCTTTGTTTTTAATGAATTCATTAATTTCTTAAATTTTTGAAGTGAAACTTCTTTGGCGGCGAGTGAAATTTCAAGGTCCTTTTTCGTGACGCTAGGCTAACGTTTTCAATTCGTATGAAAATTAAAAAAAAATTACTACCGCTGCCGAGAATTGAACCCCGAACATCGTTGCTTATGAGCCGGAATCTATACGTTTACGCCACGTAGGCACATGATAATAATCCAAACAAAATGTAATTAAAACTGAACGCGTAACATACTGAAAATAACATAATTAACATTTACATTAGATTAACATTAACATTACATTATTAACATAACCGTAACATTAATTTTCATACTAAAAGTATGCACTGAAAAAAAAATAGAAAAATAGCTAAAACAGGATCAGAACGCGTTCGTGAATAAAGAGAGCGAATTAGAGCTCTTAAGAATACAGCCGCATCTGGGTCTGCTACTAATAATGAAGGTAAGGTGATTGCAACAACGGCTGAGTTTCAAAATGCATTTTTACGAAACATCAGTGTATTTTGGTGAATCTACAAAGAACCAATCCCCAAAAAACACACTGATGCATCTCAACAAAATTTTAAAGCCAACCAAGTTGATGCACTCAAGATTTGCCTCTGCTTTCTGTGGCTCCTTCAAAGAGTACTATGCAAATGCAATCCAGCATTCAAAAAGTAACAATGTCGAGAAGTCATTCGAAAGCAACTAAAACACCAACTGAACTAAAACAAGTACCGAAAATAACTGTTATTTTACAATTTTCAAATGAAAAAAATTGTCGAAAGACTTTTTCAAATAAACCATTATGTTACAAATGTCCTCAGTCTCACGAATATTAAGTCGCTTTTAAATATGAAACTGATTCTTTAAAAGTTAATTTCTTGCCTAGTATATTTCGAGGAAAAATAAAGGTTACTTTTGACTTTTATTTTATCGGTCAAAAATAGCAGTTATTTTGTGACTTTAATTTTTTCGGTCAACAATATCAAGCAATTTGTGTTTTCTTAAAGGCCGCTTGACAGACTGAGCTGTTGACACCATGTGTAAAATGTCTCACCGATGAGATGAAAATAATAATATAAAAATTTTTTTATCGGTAAAATGACTTGAACAAATATAAATTACCTGATATTTTTGACCGAAAAATAAACGGCAGAAAATAACTGTTATTTTTGCCCAAAAAAACTAAAAGGCACAAAAAACTGTTATTTTTGTCGGAAAAAATAAAAATTAAGAGATAAAAGTTAATATGTGACACTTTCGACAAAAACCATATTCGGTACGGTCCCTGGATGCAAATATTGAATCAACAAATTATTATTTCATTTCGTATTGATTGAATTTCTTTTCAGATAATTTCTCTCTCCATTTCACACTAAAATCTCTCTTATTTCTTACTATTAAAGAAGTTTCACTTCTGCCACGTGTACGTTGCTATACGCTAGTTTTTTGTTATTTGTTTTCGTTTATGTTACCTTTGCTTTTAAGGAATTCATTCATTTCTTACATTTTTTTATATTTTATTGTTTTTAATTTGAACTTGAATTTAAGATAATTGTTTATTTTTTATTTGACTTCGGTTTTTTAAAATGTTGATCACATATGGGCATTTCCACAGAAAGGTCTACCGGGACCAAAAAAAAAAATTGTTAAATGAACAAATAATTTTTTTGTTATTATTAAAAAAAAAATGCTTGAATTTTTATAATTTACTGCATTTACAACTAATTTCAGTTTTTATTCTGAGAAAATAGGCCTGATATCTGAGAAATATGTTTTTCTTGCTTTTAGCTGCTTTTATGGAATTTTTCTCTTTAGTATTTTTCGTTTATTTATCAAAGTTATGTTTGCACTCTTCTTATAAAATCCATCTATAAGCTACAAATAAAAATTAAAAAATAAAAAGATACCACACAAAGCACGATTTACGGTAAATTTTTTTATATTGCTTTAACTACTATTCGAATGTTGCGTTCTTGTACCTAAATCATCATATCGCACACTAAATAAAAAACAGTCACAACTCAAAAAACATGATTTTTCAGGAAAAGCGAAAAATAAAACTCTTTGGTTGAAACTGCAGAAGAAAAACAATTTTCATTTAACACAAAAACTCCATTCTTCCAGTTAATGAAGAAAATAACGAAAAATATAGTCAGATATGTGTTTTATAAATTGATTTATAACAAAAATTCGATATAAAAAATTTTGAGTTGTGACTGTTTTGTATTTAGTGTGCGATATGTTATTAGAACTTCGTCTGAAAATTGTAACTTAAATCAAATTTGATCGCCTTACTATAAAAAAAAAGTTACTGCAGGTAAAAATCATACCAAACATTTAATATTGATCATCAAAATGTGTCACGTTCGCGATCATGCGTCGTATTTTTAATACACTTTGTATGGGAAAGTATGGAAAGGTTTCATTAGATTTTTCTGAATTTGTTGTCAAGTGTTAATAGTTCAAATTAAAGCTCATAAGCTAATTCTCAAGTCATTGGATTGATTTTTAGTAGATTTTTAAGAAATTTTCCAATTTGAGAACGTCAATTTGTATGGGAGGTATACTTGGTTTTCATACTATTGGGATTATTTTCGAAAATGATCTTTATTTTTACGATATAAGCTTAAATATCGAATTTCATTATTATAACTTAATAATAACGGCTGTAATCATGTCAACAGATGGGGGGACATACAAAAACAGGGATGTAATGGTTAAAACAACTTAGAAGGTGATACTGCAGTATAATATATGCACTTTTATATATCTGCCACGCCTCCTTGTGGGCGTACAAAAGTCTTTATAAAGTAAATGACCACATACGTAGGACGGGTGGTGTTACAAAGAAATGTAATATTTTTTCTCACTAGCCTCTTATGTATTTTTTTTTTTTTTTTTTATTAATATTACTAATATTAAACTCACAAATAATATTTACGATGTTGTTGGTAGGTAATGCAATATTTAGCTGAAATTACTTTAATTAATTCTTATTAAAAACGTGATGAGAAAAAATGTCGCGTGCTAGATGTCGCGTTCGCGATCAGGCTTAAGCTCAATAAAAAAAAAAACTAATGGAAATATGTCAAAATGACACATATTTCTTGAAATCCACATTAATCTTATTTAATTTACAACTAACCGCATTAAAATATTATATTACATTTCGCAGATATTTGCATTTTTCTAGATGTAGTCGAAAACGAGTTCCATTTTTTGTCGCGTGCGCTATGCCATGTTTATTGCTAATATTTTGGAAACATAAAATTTAGAGAACCTAACTTTTTTTTCTAAATATAGTGCTAATAAAAAGCTAAAAAAACTATGGAAATGCCCATTTGAAAATATGATAAAATTTTTTTTAAATAAGGACATTCAATAAAGACTTTTTATCGAAAGCCAGGAAATTCTTACGCTAATACATGTTTTTAAATTCATTAATTTATAACAAAATAAAAAGCGGTCTGGCTGGGGATCGAATAAGGGTCACTCGATTCAGCAAATTATATCGATAACTACTTAATCAACTCAGACACCGAATAAAATTTTTTGCGCGTGCTAATTGTGTACTTTAATGTTTACGAAATTTAAAAACTAAACCAATAAGAGTTTAAATTTTAAACCCATGCGAGACTAAATCTTAGTTTAAATACTTGACGTTGCTCAAATTGAAACCCATTCGGGACTTATACTAAGTTTAAGCATTTGATGTGGTTTAAATTTTAAACCCATGCGGGACTTAAACTTAGTTTTTGTATTTGACGTGGTTTAAAGTGTAATACAATTTTGGTGTCGTCATATAAACAGTACTAGATTGACTGCAATTAAGTTCAACATTTTTAACCGTGTATAAGATATAGATATAGATGGAAGGTATAGATAAAGGTAACATCCATTTCATTCAATCAATTTAATTCCATTTATGTGAAGTTTTAGACATTCTAATTTGGCAAAATGTAAAAATAAAGGGCTTATTGCAAAAACATGATATGCCACACTGCTTTAAAAGTTCATATTTTATGTTCATTACGTTCCTTGATGCATTATCAATATCCACTGAAAATATTGCGACCATTAGCCGATCAATTTTGGCCGTAAACGTAATAGTTATTGTAAGCATTTTAATGATTTCATACAAATATACATTTTTTAAAAACTTTAAGGTTGATTATTTCGAAATATTTTTTATGTGGCATATCATTGTTTAACAATAAGCCCTTCAAATCATGAAATTCAGATAATTTTCAAAAAATCGTATCTCCGTCATCTGTCGTATCCCCCGTTGGATACCAAAGAGCACTACAGATAAGCCGATGTAGCGGTTGATGGAGAAGTATGATCTTGTCTGCTCTGGTCTGTTCTAAAAAGCACTTTGTTGTTGTAGGCACTGCCAGTTTAATCAATGTTGAGGCTCTCACGATATCAAAGTTTTGGGTCCGCTTTTTTTGAACTTTTTGTAAAATGTATAATTTGATATAAAGCTCAAAAATTAATTCATCAAACATAGGTTTTTTTAAGAATCATAAAAATGTCATGTCAAAATAATTTTTTTTAATGTTTATTTAAATCTCTTTATTTATGCTCTTATATTAATTTAATTCCTTTAACTATTTAACTATTCCAACCACTGCAACTTTTTACAGTTTTCAGAAAGTTAACTTCTTTTTTGCCTGAAGAAATGCATAAAATACTTACTTTATGTATTTTTCTTAAGTTCAAAATTCTCACCTGAAAATAAAAAAAAATATTTAAATTTAGTAAATTTAAAAAAATAGTTGTGGTAAAAACGTAAATAAATACAACAAAACTTAAAAAAAATTCAAATAAAACACGTTTGTAATAAATTAACTGATCTACGCCTTAGTTAACAGATTATAGACAATTTCAGATAAATGCATAATAGAAAACAACAACAACAACAACAACAAGAAAATCACAAGCATAATTATTGTTGCCAGCACGCCCAGGTAGAAGAAGAAAATTTATGATGTGGTCAGCTGAAAACTTGTAATTGAACTACAGCGCAGTTGCAGCGACATAAAAACCAGCAACAACAACACCAACAACAACAACACATCACAGCATTGCATAAATTGTTGTTGATCGCCTACGAAATGTGGCGCCCTGTGTTGTTGTAACTTTTTGCTGTATTTAAGTTGCAAGATCTAGTAAAAAAGAAATATGCACTAGTGTGGGACTATTTATTTTTTTAACCGACTTCAAAAAGGAGGAGGTTCTCAAGTTGGTTGGTTTCTCTGTTTTTTTTTTTTTTTTTTTTTTTTTTTTTTTTTGTGAATGTATGTACATCGATTACTCCTAAAGTACTTGCCCGATTGCCGTAATTTTTTGTCATCATATAGAGATTATCAACGCGGAGGTGCCCAATTATGAAAGGGGGCGGTATTCGGAAAAGGGGCGTGTCTGTATAAGAAAAACACTGTATCTCAGTAAATATTGACACTACGGTAATAAAATTCACAGTAAAATTACAAGGGCAAGCACAAGTATTAAAAATGACGATCACTGAAGTGGGCGTAATTCTAAAAAAGGGTGTGGCAATATTGTAAAAACTCTGTATCTCGAAGAAAATTGACACTAGAGTACTGAAATTAAGTACAGAGGTAGGTACAATTATTGGAAATTACTATAACAAAAGTGGGCGTAATTTGACAAAGGGGTGTGGCAATATAAGAGAATTACTGTGTCTCGAATAATATTGATACTAGGGTGCAGAAATTTATTACAAAGGTAGGAAAAATTACTACAAATTTATAAAAAAAAAAAAATGGGCGTTAATCGAGAAGGGGAGTGGCAATATTAAAAAAAAACACTGTATCTCTATTACTATTGACACTACGATACTAAAATTTAGTACAAAGGTAGGTACAAATATAACAAATTACTGTCAGTAATGTGGGCGGTATTCGATAAAGGGGCGTGTCACTGTAAGAAAAACACTGTATTTCAGTAAATATTGACACTAGAGTACTAGAGTTAATAAAATTCACAGAAAAAATGCAAGGGTAGGTAAAAAACAAAAGTCAATTAAGTGGGCGTTAGTCGACAAAGAGGTGTGGCAATATTAGAAAAACTCTGTATCTCGAATAGTATTGACACTAGAGTACTAAAGTTTACTACAGGGGTAGGCACAGTTATAAAACAATTAATTTCAATACAGTGGACCTTGTTTGATAAAGGGGTGTGGCAATATATAAAATACACTGTATCGCGAATAATATTGACACTAGAGTACTGATATTTAGTATAGAGGTAGGCACACTTATAACAAGTTATTGTGAATAAAGTGGGCGTCATTCGACAAAGGGGTGTGGCAATATTAGAAAACACTAAATCGAATACTGGCACTACTAACTGAAAAAGTACAGACGTAGGCACAACTATTACAAATTACTACCGAAGAATTGGGCGTTATTCGACTAAGGGGTGTGGCAGTGTGTAAAAAACTGTATCATATTGACTTAAGGGTGGTAAAATTCATTGTTAGAATGGGTAGAACTATTGAAAACACTATGACAAAGAGTGTGATATTCTCGACAAAGAGGCGTGTCAATATTATAAACACACTATATTTCAGTCAATATTGACATTGGGGTAGTGATAAAAATACAAGAGTAGGTACTGATAAACATACTGACAAAGACCAGAATAAGAAACGACAGAAAAGCATTTTCCATATTATGAGCATAAATAATTGGTGTTTAATTAATTTATACACTTTTTTAATATATATCATTTTCTCTAAAAAGAAAGAAATAAAAACTTTTTAACAAAAAAAAAAAACCTACTTCAAAATCACTAGAAAGTAAAAAATAATTTTTAATTACTTTTACTATTTATTTCTTGGTCAAATTTGTATTTTTATAATAAATATATTTATTTTTTTATGATAATAAGAGCTTTGAAGTCGGCGCTAATATAATCAGATTTTTTGTGCAGCTGCAACACACATATAGCATTTTAATTAAGATTTAAGAAAAATTAAGATTACAAATTAATACAGCATCACCCAAGCAGGATATTTACAAATAAAAAAGTCTTAAATAGAGTAGGGATGGCGAAAAAATCATGATTTTACGTCAATGATTAGCGCTGACTAGAAGCTTTTATTATCATAAAAAAATAAATATATTTATTATAAAAATACAAATTTGACCAAGAAATAAATAGTAAAAGTAATTAAAAATTATTTTTTACTTTCTAGTGATTTTGAAGTAGGTTTTTTTTTTTTGTTAAAAAGTTTTTTTATTTTTTTGTTTTTTTTTATTTTTTTGTTTTTTTTGCAATTCAAACTGGTCAGTGGCCAGCCAGTGAGTTGATTGCACTCAGCTTGTTGCCTGTAGATGAGCTCGAACGCGTCTTGTTATTAAATCATATCTTGAGATTTTACGTTGTTGTTTTCATGATTGCACGAAGTTCAACTGGGTTTTGATAATAATTGAATTTAGTTTGTCGTGTTTTTTTTTTGCTTTTTCTACTTTTTACTTTAATTATTATTTATGAGTTGATTGAACGAGCTGCACTGGGAGGCCAATGAAATTGGGTGAAATTTAAGGATATGTTTAATTAAAAAGGTCATAAAATCAGAAATGCATAAAAATATTAATTATATGAGTGCACCATAACTACTGGTTGTGAAACTAGACAGACACATAAGTATGACTCTTCAAATAACCAAGTGGTGGAAAGAAATAAATTGCAAGTGATGAAATTTGAATCATAATCATTGGTTAAGAAATACTTTAAAAAAGTACTTAAAAAACTTTGTTTATACACTCAGAAAAAAGATATAAATTTCTCGAAAAAAAATTTCTCTATTTTCAATAACAGAATTATCTCCTTTTCAAATAAAATTCTCTTTAATTAGAATAAATTTTCACATTTTTGAAGAAATATTTCTTCACTTCTGGGAAATGGAAATAATTCAATGTCTCTTATAATGAAAAGTATTTTTCTCGCACAAAAAAATTCTCATTTTATTGAAAATAAAAAATTGTTCCTATATTTTGATAAAAAATTCACTATGAGAAGTATTTTCTTCAATAAAAACAAATATTTTCTCAAAAATAAAAGGTATTTTTCTCCAAAAACGATATTTTTTTTTATATATTTCTCTTTTTCAGCTAAGCTTTTTAACATTTAGAGAGAATTTTTAGAATCACATTTAGAGAAAAGCATTTTCTGGAACAAAATCTAAGCCATTTTTCTATAAATATGATGCCTTTTTTATCAATTTTCGAGAAATTTTTTACCCAGCTAGTGGTACCAAGACGACTTAAGTGACTATAAATTTTTATAATATAGGAGTTTTGCTTTTTTGTAATAAAATACTTAAAAATTTTTATGGTAAGTCTTTCTTAGTCATGTTTCAAACATTGTATTTTTATTATTTGTTAAAAAATCTATGCACTGTTTTTCAGTTTTCGTGACCTCGACAGCTTTTTGACGATGGTAATATTGATATTAAAAAAAATATTGAAAGAGATGATGAACAATATACGTATAAAAATCAACGTTCCAAAAATGAATCAAGTCAGTTTTTTGTGTGTAGATAAAGAAGAATAAATTCTTACCCTCAAATTTTTTCTCAAATCTATTCAAATTTTCATTCCCAGTTTCAAATTTAAAAGTAACTGCACATATCAAAAAAAAAAAAAAATAACAAATTGGCCATTTTAGCCCAATTGAAAGGACTTTGACCGAGCTTCTTATGATCAATTGTATTGTGTGTGTAATTAAATGTTTGCACACAATTGATTGAGAACTGGACCTACATGTTTTATGCCGACTCCAAACGGCTGAAGTACATGTTTTCAAGAAGCTTTGCATGGCATTATTTACTCTCTGAGGTTTGCCATTGTCTGCAGAGAGGTGGTGACCGATCAGAAAAATTTTGTATTGAAAAAACTTTTCGCCGCGGCTGGGGATCGAACACGGGCTCCGAGCATGCTAAGCCACACACTTAACCTGCATGCCACGGTCACCACTGAACATATCCACATCCAATAAATTTGATTTAAAGTTTCTGTAAAATCCTTTCTCCTTATTTTACCTTCTATTATATTCTTATTTTATTTCAGGGACCGAAAATATCTATTATTTTAAAAATTTTGAAGGAAAAAAAAGTTATGTTAAATGCACTGGAGAAGAATGTCGCGTATACCAAATTGATCCTTGTTAAATTTGCTTTTCAAAAATATTAAGATTTTTATGTTTTAAGTTTTATATTAAAACTCATAAAATAACTGTTATTGTTTAGTTTTTTTTTGCTAAATAACACTTTTTTTTAAGTTGTACTTTATTATTGAGCAACTTAAAACATATTTTTGAGATTTATTTTTTCACTCTGAAATAAAACTTAGTTGTCGATTCTTATTTTTTACTCAAAAAAACGCACTTATTTTTGAGTTTCATATTTTTTCTTACAAATAAAGCTTATATTTGAGTTTTGTTTTTTCACTGTGAAATAAAATTTATTTTTCACATAAATTTTTTTACTCAGATAATAAAACTTTTTGAGTTGTATTTTTTCGTTCTAAAATAAAAGTTATTTTTTTTTTATATCTTTACTCAGAAAATAAAACTTATTTTTTCATTTTATTTTAATATAAAACTTATTTTTGAGTTATATTTTTTACTCAGAAAATAAAACTTATTTTTTGAGTTTTTTTTTCGCTCTAAAATAAAACTTATTTTTAAAGTTTTATTTTTTTACTCAGTAAATAACACTTATTTTTGAGTTTTATTTTTTCGCTCAAAAATAAGACTTATATTTTGAGTTTTATATTTTTTCTTACAAAATAAAACTTATTGTTTTAATTTATTTTTTTTACTCTGAAATAAAAATTATTTTTTTACTAAGTTTTATTTTTCGCTCTTAGATTAAAATTATTTTTTGAGTTTTATTTTTTTACTCAAATAATAAAACATATTTTTGGGTTTTTTTTTCGCTTTTAAAATAAAATTTTTTTTTTTATTTTTATATTTTTCTTACATAATAATACTTATTGTTGAATTTTATTTTACTTACTCTGAAATAAAATTTATTTTCTACTCGTTTTTATTTTTTCGCTCTTAAATTAAGATTATTTTTTAGTTTTATTTTTTAATCCGAAATGAAAACATATATTTGGGTTTTATTTTTTCGCTTCTAAAAATAAAATTTATTTTTTGAGTTTTACTTTTTTAATCAATAAATAAAACAAATTTTTAGTTTTATTTTTGCGCTCTAAAATGAAACTTATTTTTTGAGTCTTATATTATTTCTTACAAAATAAAATTTATTTTTGAGTTTTATTTTTCGCCTCAAATAAAACTTATTTTTGAGTTATATATTTTCGCTCTAAAATAAAACTTATTTTTTGAGTTTTATTTTTTGACTTAGTAAATAACACTTACTTTTTAGTTTTATTTATTCGCTCTTAAATAAAAATTCTCTTTTGAGTTTTATTTTTTTTTTCAGAAAATAAAACTTATTTTTGAGTTTTATATGTTCGCGCTAAAGTAAAACTTGTTTTTTTAGTTTTATATTTTTAATCAGAAAATAACAATTTTTTTTAGTTATTTTGTTCGCTTTGAAATCAAACTTATTTTTTGAGATTTTTTTTTTTACTGAGATTAGCACTAATTTTTTAGTTTTATTTTTTTATAAATATTTTATTGAGAAAATAAAACTTATTTTTGAGTTCTATTTTTTTGCTCTGAAATCAAACCAATTTTTTCAGCTTTATTTTTTACTGAAAAAATAAAACTCATTTTTGACTTACATTTTTTCACTCTGAAATCAAATTTATTTTTTAAGTTTTATATTTTCAATCAGAAAATAAAACTTAGTTTTGAGTGTTATTTTTTCACTCTGAAATAAAATTTATTTTTTGAGTTTTATTTTTTTACTCAGAAAATTAAACTTATTTTTGAGTCTTATATTTTTGCTCTAAAGTAAAACTTAGTTTTTGAGTTTTATATTTTTTCTTACAAAATTAAACTTATTGTTGAGTTTTATTTTTCTTACTCTGAAATAAAATTTATTTTTGTACTCAGATTTACTTTTTCGCTCTTCAATTAAAATTATTTTTTGAGTTTAATTTTTTTACTGAGAAAATAAAACATATTTTTGGGTTTTATTTTTTCGCTTTGCAAATAAAATTTATTTTTTGAGTCTTATATTTTTTCTTACAAAATAAGACTTATTGTTGAGTTTTATTTTTCTTACTCTGAAATAAAATTTATTTTTTTACTCAGGTTTACTTATTTCGCTCTTTACTTAAAATTATTTTTTGAGTTTTACTTTTTTATTCAATAAATAAAACAAATTTTTTAATTTTATTTTTGCGCTCTAAAATTAAACTTATTTATTGAGTTTTATTTTTTACTAAGAAAATATAAATTATTTTTGAGTTATATTTTTCGCTCTGAAATAAAACTTATTTTTGGAGTTTTATATGTTTTCGTACAAAATTAAACTTGTTTTTGAGTTTTAGTTGCTCACTCTGAAATAAAACTTATTTGTTGAGTTTTTTTTTTTACTCAGTAAATAAAACTTATTTTTTGAGTTTAATTTTTTTACTTACAAAATAAAATTTATTTTTGAGTTTTATTTGTTCACTCTGAAATAAAAATGATTTGTTGAGTTCTATTTTTTTACTCAGAAAATAAAACTTATTTTTGAATATAAAACATTTTTGAGTTTTATTTTTTCGCTCTAAAATAAAACTTATATTTTGAGTTTTGTTTTTTCACTCCAAAATAAAACTTGTTTTTTGAGTTTTATATTGTTTCTTACAAAATAAAACTTATTTTTGAGTTTTTTTTTCACTCGGAAATAAAATTTATTTTTTTAGTTTTATTTTTTACCCAGTAAATAACACTTTTTTTAGTTTTATTTTTCGCTCTTAAATAAAACTTATTTTTGCACTTTGAAATAAAACTTATATTTGAGTTTTAATTTTTCGTTCTGAAATAAAACTTATTTTTTGAGTTTAATATTTTTTATTACAAAATAAAACTTATTTTTGAGTTATATTTTTTACTTGGAAAATGAATCGTATTTTAATCAAACGAGAGTCAAAAATTTAAGAGTTGATATAAAAATAACAAGAGTGTTATTTTGTGAGGTTAAGAATAAAACTCAAAAAATTAGTTTTATTTTCAGAGTAAAAAATAAAACTCAAAAATATGTATATTTTATTTGAGCGAAAAAATATTACTCAAAAATAAATTTTATTTTCTGAGTAAAAAAAACTCAAAAAATAAGTTTTATTTCAGAGCGAAAAAATAAAACTCAAAAAATAAGTGTTTTTTTCTTAGTAAAAAAATAAAACTCGAAAATACGTAGGTAAAGTGGTACTGCAGTATAACGAACACCGATTTAACGAACTTCCAATACAACGAACCCCTTTTACGAATGCATTGGTAACTCTATATAACGAACATTTGAAAATGTAAGTATTCTATTTAACGAACATTTTGATTTTTTTGAGCATGCTTCGTTCGATTTTCAATTTGTCATGACATAAATTCATATGTATTGTTATTCATTTAATGTATACCTATGTTCGTATAAACTAATATACGTGCAATAATATGGTTGCCGAATGAATTAACTTTTTCCTATGATAAAAAAACATAAAAATGTGTGACCGATTTAATGAACTTTTCGATATACCGAACGACCCTGTACATTATATCTTTTGTTATACTGGAGGACCACTGTATTATGTTTTTAGTAAAAAACTGAGTATAAAACTCGAAAAATAAATGTTAACAGCGAATTTATTAAATTAAACTCATAACAGTAACGGTCCCTGTTATGTATGAATTTAAAATTCTTATTCACTGTGTAACGACTTTTAGCCAGAATTTTTTCACATTAAATTTCGCTTGAAGCGAATGAAAATTTTACTTCATCTAACTTCCCCTTCATGCTTAATAAATCATTAAAAGCTAAAAAATAATCAATATAAACTGTATTTTCTACTTCAGGGAAAAGTAAAGGGTAAAAATAACTGAACCAATGAACCAGTCATCTAAGCCCCTCTATAACTAATTAACACTTTGTCATGTGCATATATTTCACACACACATATACCGACTTCCCCCATTTTTTGTAGCACTCGCCATTAAACTGCTCCAGTTTCATATTTTAAACTTTATCTACCTCAAGCACTCAATTTCGCAACGCAATTCTCTGGGCAGGTTCAATGCACTGGCTTTTGCCACCCTCAGCGTCTAAAATTTCAGCATAGATATTACTTACGTATCTCTGCTTTGCAGCTCTTCTGGTTCTCTATTATTTTCATGCTTGTTTAACTGAGTTGTTGTGACAATTTAGCAACACAACATTGACAGTTGGTGCTGTTGCTGTTGTATCTTCTGCTGACTTTCTTTTAGAGTCTTTGTGCTGCTCTTCTTCTCTACTTAGACAAGTTTTGTTTAACTTTTTAATTTTTTTATGCTTTGCTTTTATGCTAGCTATGCTGCATTTTTTGCTAGCTATTCTTGGCCTTTATTTTGTTTTGCAGGCATTTCTATGTTTTCTAAGGAAAAAGGGCAAAAATGAAAATACAAAAAAAAGTTTGCCATAAAATAAAAAAAAGTTTTTAAAGCAAATATAGAGTGTAGACAACACTTTTTTCGAGCACAACACACACTCAACAATGAGGTTGCTTTTGTATATTTCAACTCAAGGATCAACTCAAAATGGTACAAAAAGAAGCAAAGAAATGCTTGAAATGACAGCAAACTATTTCAACAAGAAAACAATGAAAATACTTCATCATAAGTTTGAAAGTAAATCGAAATGAAAACAAAAGCAACCAACCAGCTTTAAAGGATTTATGTTTTTTTTTATTTAATAAAGCATAAAAATTGCCATTATTATTTTTCTGTTTAACTCGGAACTATAAATTTATAGACAGTCTCTTATTGTAGCACTTTTTCGGTTCATGGTTCGGCCCACCTGAGTGCCCTCTAGCCACATTATTTGTTTTTATAGCTTCCAATTATTTATGCTTGAACTGACAAACTGCATGATTTAGTTAAATCATTTAACGTTTGAGACAGCTTAAAATGCCATAAAATGCAATGTTAACATATAAGTAGTAGGGGGAAAAATTAAAAAAAAAAAACAATCTATAGAATGGCAAAAAAATAGGGTGCCCTAAATAATAGGCAACGCGATTCCCCCTAAACGAAATACGAGTATGTAAAATATGTTGGGGCTTTGTTAAAATATGTATAAAAACAAAAAACAACTCAAAATCTTTAAAGCAACTTCATGCTACATGCGTTTGCATGTGGAAGGCTGCTGTATTTGAAAACGCATTTTTTTGATGACAACAACAACAACAACTTTAACAAAGGAAAAGGGCTCCAACATGCTGCATGATGCATGCTTGTGTTGCTGCCCTAAAACATCTGGCGGCAGGGCCGTAGTCTGAACTTTATTTTGGGGGAGAGTATATAATCATTAAAAAAAACTATACAAATGCTTAAAAACAAGTTATAAAAAAGTTGCCACGACAGATATACAACTTGCGAAATTGTGTTAGAAATAATGTGTTATAATGAAGAACTTTTTATATTTATAAGACCATTTAAATGCGTCCATTTCGTTTTTTGTTTAAAATTTCTTGTAAAATATTATGAGTTGGTATTGATAAAAAAAAACATCCTATTCTAGATAAAACGTAATTTATTCCTTGCTGATTTGTTTTGGAATTTAATTGTCGAAAATAACGAAGAAAAACAGAAATACCCGTGAACAATTTTGTGCAAAAATAACAAAGAAAATATATAGCAAGTTGTGAAGATTTATATCAAAAAAAGTATACTTATGTAAATACTAAATGTGAAAAAATGCAATTTTGGCTATATTTCGGTATTGAAGAACCTAATATAAAGAGTAAAGTATACGGTTTGTTTACAAAACTATCATAGAATAACGAAAGAAATTAAAATTTGTTTGCTAAAAATAAGTCATAATAAAGCAAGTATAAATGTCGTCTAGTGGTGAGAAGACTTTTAAAAAAAACACGAACAAATTAAATTTGTTCATTATTAGGAACTAATGGGGCCCAAGACCACTTCTTGTGTATGCATTTTAATATTTTTGGGCAGGTGTGGCAACTTATGTCGGCTTGTAGTCAAAAAACTTTGAAAGAGCAAGAGAAAATATAAGAATTTTGACCTAAAAGTGCTCAACTATTTATGGTATTTTGACGAAAGATATGCCTGAGACATTCTAAGCACTTTTTTTAAAAAAAATCTCCGCGAAAAAGGTCAACCAGAATAACATACAAGCCATAATATAGTAGATATACTTTGGTGACAAAATTTTTAATATTGTATAAAAAAAGCTTGCCGAAAATTTCATAAACTAATTATGCAATTCGATTCCCCAGATCCGAAAAAGTGTGAAATCATGCTCAACGACATGTCTTCGAAGTTTCTTGGAAAAAAAAACTATCACAGTGATATTTTTGATTATCAATTTTATTTGAATTTTGGTACATGGAAAACGTGATTATAAATTAAATTTTTTAGTGAGTGATTTTTAAAAAATAGTTATTTAATGTGAAGGAAGAGATATTTTATTCAAATTTTGACGATTTATAATAAACAACAAAATAATAGTTATTCACGATGAAATATTATTACGAACATTAGAAACAACTCGAAATTGCAAGAATTACATTTGATTTTCATGGTTATTTTATATCTGACTATGACTATCTTAATAATATCTATCATAATAACAAACAATAATTTAATTTAATTAAAATATTTTAAAAATCAACATTGATTTAAAACAAAATAATGAATTTCAAGTAAGTAACAAAATTTAACAATTTTAATTATATTCTTTAACATGCCGGAAATTTTTGGGCAACCAGTAAATTAAACTGTTCGTTTTTAAGCAATTTAAGTGGTCATTGCTTATGAATATTAGGTACCATTAGTGTACCAAAAGAACAAAAAAATTTCATGGTTGCTCAATCAATGTTTGAAAGTTTATGGAAAAAGGTATTTTCATATTTTTTTTTTTTAAACTTAGAGGTCACGCTAATTGGATTTTCCCTAACAATTAAGTTTTTCGGAGATTTTTCGAATTTCAAACATAAACGGGTCAATACATTACATTTTCAACGTCCTTGAGGCATCAATTCAAACAAAAAAAAAATGTCCAAAATTTACTTTAATATACATAAATCAGTTTTGGCCATTTGGATGATATATATTGTATTTTTTAAGCAAAATTTTCGTAAATTTTTTATAAAATTATTTATAAATTTTTACAAGTTTTTCAAAATTAAAAAATGTTATAATGCAGTTAGAAATATGTTAAAATTCTATGCAATATGAACAAAAACTTGATTTTACTCTTGCCGTTTCTAAGTAAAAGTCTGTGAAGCTGTGTACTATTGACCAACTTATGCTTGAAATTCGAAAAACATGATAGTTTTTTATTAAATTTGAAAAAATCTCAAAAATACTTACCCCAATAAGCTTTAAAAAAAGCTTGAGCAAAAAAAAAAATAATTTCTTAGGGCAAACTAATGAATATACAATCAGATTTGTGAAATGCAAGATGTACTTCGGTTCGACAAATTTTACAAATATAAAATTTGAAACAAAAATAGTTAAGCTTTTCCTAAAACATACAGCTATTGAGAAAAATGTGCTAAGTATCTGTACATATTTTTTCATTGGGGTCTCGGTAGTTGAGTGGTGAACGTGCTTTGTAAACGTTGTAGACGTGAGTGGTAAACGACCCCAGAGATCCCTGATTCGAATTCTGGCAGTTAGTTCTAGTTGGTGGCAGAGATGGTTGAGATTGAGTAAAGAGAGTCAGGTACTCGAATTGATTCAAAAGATTTAAAAAGACATGTTGATATCGCGCCCCTACACACATAGAACATTCTATACTTGTTTTACCAGATTTTTTTTCTCTCCTACTTAGCTATCTCACCATCTCCAAGTCAAGGCAGAACTGTGTGAACAAGTTTGGCATCTGAAACTTCGGATAAAAAAATAAATAAATATATTTGAGTGAGCTCGAAAGGACTAAAAACCTTACTTGCGTAAAATGTGTAAAAGTAAAGCAAACAATTTATATAATTTATATTTATTTGCTTTTTATGGAAATTGTTTTCTTGATTATAAAATTTTTTATTACTACCAAAATTTCCATTTTTAGTCTGTCTGATAACTTGAATTTTTACGTGATCTTCATGAATCGCATACATGAATTTTGATTCAGTAACCAAATATAACCATTCATGATATGAATGAGCATAATACACAAAAGAAAATCACGAGAACATGAACAATTTATAAACTTACGGCATTATTCATTAAGTGATCTTAAAATTGCTTTAAAAAATTCAATGCTCAAAAAGATATTCAAGTTAAAATGTTTTTTAAAAATTAGTTATTCATAAAAATATTGTTTTAGCTTTTATGTAAAGATAAAAACACTTTCCATTTGAATTGGGAACAGTACCAATAATGGTTATCGAATTCCATTTTTCTTATAGAGACTTTCAAAGTGGCTCATAATTTTTTATGTATATATCCGCTAGTGTTAAAAGTTCATAAAATGTGTGTAAACGATACTTGAACTCATAAAAAATTTATAATTGCAAAGAAAACATACAACAGGAAAATTAATCATTCATAATTTTTATGAATAAAATTCATACAATTCATTTTCAACAAGCATACAACAAGAACAATTCATGAAATAAGCGGCAAAGTTGCATGAATGTCATGTATATATACAAAGAAATCGTGAACTGCTTTAGAAGTTTAGTGACTTAAATTCATATAACTCATGTACTATTCACACAAAAAAAATCTGATTAACTGGATTAAAATATTTTTCAGCTTATTTTAATAACGCAAGAATTTCGTGATGTGTTATTATTTATGCATTTACTCGTTAGGCTTTCTGCATTTTTTTTTGAAAAAAGTGCATTTCTAACTTTCAACGCTTAGCTGAACGCACTAAAAGCATTAGTGGTGCTTACGTAGGTACCATCGCGAACGACTTAACTTTAGAATTGGTCAAAATAATAAAATGAAGACAATGTTTGCCTCTCGACGAATTTTTATAAATTATATTAACATTATAAACATTTGAACTTTAAACTGGCAACCAATTTTCTGCATCAGGGTATTAAAAAATATATGAAATATTTCAGAAACTACTTAACCGATGACATTCATGCTCGACACAGATTTTTTTAAATATGAATTAATTAAATATTAGTAAAAAAGTAATTTTCATTACTTCTTACTATTACTTTATTCAATTCGAATTCAATTCGAATCTTTCTTATTATGAATTTCTTACGAATTTTTAAAATTTAAAAATTTACAATTTTCCTCTAGAAAAATTTATATGATTAATCCTTATATAAATTTCTTTTTAATAAAAACATTTGCTTTTATTGTTTGAATTGAATTGAATATTGATTAACTCTTTGTTATCTATGGAGGCATTTGAACCCCAAAAGCACCTCTTGGCTAAGCGCCTGTCTGCAGCTTCTCATTTTTTTGCTTTAAAGCAGCAACAAAGTTTTACATATGCTATAAATGTTGTTGTTGTTTATTTTTTTTGTTGTTCTTGTTGTTGTTTATTTCTTTGTTGTTGTTGTTTGTATTTAAATGCATTCAACACATAGAACTTTTATGCTGCTGCGTCACACTTGAGGGCTCTTGTGCGGTCTCCGCGGAGTAGACCTCAATTTTGTTTCTTCTCCACTTCCACTCTTATTGAAAAAAAGGGAAAAACTGGGAATAGCTTATGTTGTTAAATTTTATGTGAATTTAAATGAAATTATGTCGGTCGTGATGCCATGTTGTTAAATAATTTATTTACTTTGCCCTTCCCCCCATATGAATGTGTTTAGATACATTTTCATGAAAGTGCAAAAATCAGGTAGATAGCAATATAATAAATTCTACGCATGACAGATAAAAACATATAAATGCCATTTCAGGCATACTCCGTGTTTGGGTTTACAAAAAGGTACTGGCAAAATTATGCTTTCTTTAAAATTCATGCTTGGCAAATTTTTCTTTGCATATTTTCACAAACTTCAAACCTAATTACGATTAACTTAAAATGAACTAGTAAACACTGAAAATATATATTATGCATGCGTTCATAAAAATCCTTCATGAATTTGTCACTTAACTCATCAACTGTTCTTGTTCTCTGCGTATTTGTACACACATTTTATGAATTTTTTCACAAAAATTTGAGTTTGAATCATATGCATTATCTTTTGTTTCATATCATTAATGAAAGTTTTTATTTGTTCATGTATACTGTACACATAATTTATGAACTTTAAACACTTCACTGAGAAAAAAACACATACCTTGCTCCGGTAAAAAATTTCTCTATTTTTGATAATAGCAATTTTCTCTTTATCAAATAAAATTTTCTTCAATTAGAATAAATTAGAATAGAAGAGAAATTTTATTGAAAATGAAAAACTTTTCTTATATTTTGATAAAAAATTCACTATGTGAAGTATTTTCTTCAATAAAAACAAATATTTTCTCAAAAAAAAAAAGTATTTTTCTCTAAAAATTATATATTTTTCTATTTCATGGTAGCTTTTATCATTTTTAGAGAATTTTAAGTATCGTTATTAGAGAATAGCATTCTCTGGAGCAAAGTCTATATCATTTTTCTCTAAATATGATGTCTTTTTTATCATATTCCGAGACACTTTTTTCTGAGTGTAGACTTATGATTCATATGATATTAAATATTCATGTTCTCGTGTTTTTTCTTTTGTGTATTTTATACATTGATATCATGTGACTCATGTTATTGTTTACTGGTCCAAAATTATGAATGCGATTCATGTAGATCATGTAAAAATTCACAGTTACTGTGTAATTGTTGCTTCAATGTAACTGTTTTTCTGATTCGACAAAAAAAAAAGGCAAAATTAACTTTGGCATAAAACGTAAAAACTAATTTCCACTTTTATGCATAATTTCAATACAATTTCATACATTATTATAAATTTTTAGATAGATTTTTTTAGATAATTTAATTTTTTAATAAATTAAGTGTTAAAAAAAAATATTAAAAAAAAAACTGCGTGTGCTAAACATTTATTTGCTTATCTTTGATCTATTTAAAACTCACAGAAATCATCGACAGTTGCGAAGATTTACAACGCTTTGCTTTGCCACAAAGCGCTCAATCTGTCATTCAAAGCGTATTCAACGAGAAGAATTGAACACAACAAACATTGAATTGATTGTTCCTTTGTGTTTGTTGTTGAACTGTTGCTGTTAATGTCTGCTGCTGTTGCTGTTGCTGTTGCTGCTGCCTTTTAATGAAAACTCAATCAAGAAGAAATCGAACAACTTCTTCAATTGAGCTCATTTAATTGTGCTGCTTCGTGCGTGTAGTTGTTTTTGTTATTGTATGTACGAGCATGCAGTTGGAAAATCAGGAAAATTCTAATTTTATGAGAAACTTTTTTATTTCGTTTTTTTTCTTTTCTTTTTGTATGCATGGTTTTTTTTGTTTGTTGCTTGTCTCTAATGAAATCATGACATTCAGCCAATAAATAGATTTGTGCTGGCAACATGCTGCTTGATTCTTATTTTGCAAAATATATAGAAAAACAAAAATTCTACACTTGATTTTGCGTAAAATTCAATATTGAAATGGCGCAACAGCTTTTCACTTGAAAATGGCAAATTTTCCACATTGTCTTGGAGTGGAAAATTTTTGTCACTTTATTTAGATGTTGTTCTCTGTTGACAAATGCTTGGAATTCGCTGTGCAAATAATAAGAAATGCGATTCTTGTGAATTCAATTAGCAAATAGCACATAATTTTAAGTATACATTTATATGCCATACATATTATGTAAGTATGTATGGCAATAAATTCAATTTTATTGTTTAAAGTTAATTTGATGAGTTGTGAAATATTTTTAAACGGAAGATTTTGAGTGCAGGAAGGAAACTTGAAAATAACTTTAATAAACACAAGCTTATGCAGGATTTTCCGTGGTAAAACAACGTTTTTCTTTTCTTCTTAAAATTTTTCCTATAAGTTTTAAAATTTCGTGGAAAATTAGTCAAAACTCAAAAAACATAGCATCATTTTAGGCATTTAAATGCACTAAATTTTGAATAAACTTTAAAAATATGTGTATATAAATTGTTCAGCAATGATATAAGCATGTTTTTGAAAAACATAGAAAACATAGAATTTCAAAATTTATATTAAATACGCTCTATAGGTTAAGGATCTCAAAATATGCAATTAAAACACGAAAAATTCAATAACATAACTTCTTAAAATTTACAATTTGAAAAACATAGAAAACATAAAATATCAAAATCTATTAATAATTATCTCTATGGGTTAAGATTTTCAAAATATGCAGTAAAACACAAAAAGTCGTAACAAATTACAAAGAATTTTCAATTCTTTGTATTTAACTGATTATTTTTCAGTTAAGCTATAGAACTTCCACGGAAGAAAGAAAAATTATAAGTAATTTTTTTGTTTTAGTAAAACAAATTTATTTAGTTTTGCTAAAAACATTCACAGAAGTCTCTCGTTAAGCAGATTTCAATTTATTTTTGAGTAAATATGAAATGCAAGAAAACATAGAATGGTTTAAAGTTGTATACATTTTGTTTAGCCTATTTTATTTATGTGCTTAAATTATGAAATGTGAAGATTTTTCAAAAAAACTTGGTCCAAGCACATTTTAATGAAAACCTCTAAAACATAGAATCTAAACTTTGCTACAATTGCTTAAAAAATGTCTAAGCAACAGCCTGAAAATTAAAACTATTTGAAAGACTTTAGCTTTTGAGCGCATATAATTATATATTTCTGCTATCTAAATCTTTTTGATCTTGAGTTTGAGCTGAAGGTTTTAGCTTTGGAAACCATGAAAAATTTTTAAAAACTCACAAAACATAGCATAGTTTTAACCATTGAAACGCACCAATTTTTGATTGAAATTGAAAAAATATGCGTAAAAAGTTGGCAAGGGGTGGTAAAAACATATTTTTAGAAAACATAGAATTTCAAAATTTTTTAAATATATTTTAAATGATTTTTATAAAAGCATAATGGCTTAAAATGCTGCACACAAAACAAAAATCAACTTGAAAAAGGCCTCAAAAATTACTTATAAAAATTTTAAAATTGAAATTCTATGAATATAGCTTGTTCTTTTAGCTTGTTTCTTTAGTTCTTTTCTTAGTGTTAGTTCTTTTGTGGTGGAATTCCTTTCAGTTTAGTGGTAGGAATTCCACAACAAAAGTTCAATAGTTTCTATTTGTCAATTTAATTATGCATTAAAAAATGGCAGCAGGCTTTTAGCTGAGCAGATTTTAATTTGTTTTTAAATTAAAATGAAATGCAAAAAACATAGAACTGTGTTAAGCCACACAAAAAATCACTTCATTTATTAAAAGTGCTTAAATATTGAAATGTGAATAGTTCCTATCAAAATTAAGGTAGCAGCACATTCCAAGTAAAAAAATCTAAAACATAGAATCTGAAATTTACTACAACTGCACACAAAATGTCTTAAATAACAGTTGTATGCTTAAACATCTTTGGAAAACACAGCCTTTGAGAACATCGAATGCTTTAACATACACATTTCAGTTTGTTTTTGATATAACGAGAAACATAGAACTGCTTTCAGACACATCATAGCTTATTTATTGATCGAAAATTATTTAGATTTATGTGAAATGTCAGAACAATGCAACAAAATTATAATCTTATCTGATTTAAATAGAACATAGAAAACAAAGAATATTAAATTTGCTTTGATTATTCAGTTAATGTTATAACTAACAGTAAAATGCTTAAAAAAATTCTTAAAACTCAGTTTCTGAAAACATAGAATAATTTAACAAACATTGACCAGCTGGTTTAAGGCCTATTTTATATAAAATTATAAGTAAGAGGAAATAGTATTGCTGTAAAAAGCAAGTTCAAGCTGGTTACAGTTTGATATTGAAATGAAATGAAAAAAAAAACATAGAATAGTGCTTAGGCAAAAAAAGCTTAACAGTAAGCACAAAACAAATCAACATTTTTTTAAATGTGAATATTTTATACAAAACCTATGATAGTAGCACCTGTTTTTAAAAACATAGAATATTCAATTTACTCGCATTGCATCATAAATGTCATATGTAAATAACAGTTTTGTGCTTAAAATTTTCTTAAAAGCACAGTTTTGAAAACATAGTATACTTTAACAAGCAATACGACCATTTCGATTAAGAACAGAGTCTGTTTTAAGACAGAAAGTCCGCATTATACATAAAATCTGTTTGAATTTGTTTAAAATGTGACTATTTGCTCCAAAGTTTTGCTCGTAAGCCCGTTTTTAAAACATCGAATATTTAATTTGCTGCCATTGCATCAATAGTACTGTGCATAACAGTTAAATGCTTAACAAGTTTTTGAAAACAGAGGCTTTGAAAACATAGAATTCTTTAACGAGCAATTAAAGATAATTTTGACTTGTTTTTGATATGAGGACTATCTGAAGGTCATGCAACGGCATTTTTAATTTATTAAAAACACAGACTTGTTTGAAATTTTTAAAAAAACATTTTATGAAAACATTAAAATCTTTCAAAAGCAAACGCAAGTTCATTTCAATTTTATTTTTAAGTAAAATGAATAGATAAAATATAGAACAGTTTTAAGGCATAAAATAGCCTTCTTTATGCAAAAACTATGCTTCAATTTGTTCGTTATATGAATATTTTGTTCAAAATAACGATCATGACAATTTTCATAAAAAACATAGAAAACATAGAATATTAAATTTACGGTTATTTCATCATAAATGTCTTCGATAGCAATTATATGCTTAAAAAATTTCAAGATCAGAGTTTATGAAAACATAGAATTTTTTAACAAGCCTATTTTGATTAAATTTTGAAAGTAAGAATTGTTGAAGGTCATGCAATAGACTTTTGCGTGTAAAAAACCTAGATTTTATTGAAATGAAAAATTTTGTATAGAAATAATGAACTTAGTTATGAAAATGGACTTGTATCAATGAAAACATAGAATTAAAATTTGCTTCAATGTCAAAAGCAAATGTTTCCAGAATTTGAAAGCACATATTTTGAAACCAAAGAGTTCTTAAGAAAGCAAGGGCAAGCTGATTTAAATTTAATTTTGAAGTAAAAGAAGTAAAACATCAAGAAAACATAGCATAGTTCTAAGGCATAAACAAGCTTATTAAACATGTCTCATTTGTTTAAATTTGTTAAAAATTTGCCTAGTTTGTTTCAAAATCATGTTCAAAGAAAACATAGAATATTTTTAAGGCATATAATAGCTTATTTTATATAATAAAAATTTTTATTTGTTTTAAATAGAACTATTTTGTGTATAATAGCACAAAATTCTGATTATATCACATTTTTATAAAAAAACATAGAAAACATAGAATACAAAATCGTTACAATTGCACAAAAAATATCATAACTAACAGGTTTTTGGTTAAAAGTAATACTAAAAACATAATTTTAAAAAACATAGAATTATAAAACAGCCAAAAACATGCAAATAAGCGCAAGTAGTTTAAACCAAATTGTTGCGCCAACATCTTTTTTAGAGTTTAAACAGTTAATAAATCATATGTTGACTAAAAAATTTCACTTAATTATACAAAAGAATCTATGTGTCTAAAAGAATAAAAAAACTCTTCAGACTTTAATTCAAGCATCTCCATTTGCATCAGCTTCGCCTGATTAACTGAAATCCAAAGAAAAAAAATTCTTCAGACTTTAATTTAAACACAGCCCCTACTTGCATCATCTTCGCCTGTTTAACTTAAATTCACTTAAATTTATCTGTTTGTTAACAAAATGTTTCACACGATTTATTTCAATTTTCTTTATTAATCCGTGTTGATTACCAATCACAGTTCATTCTTAATTAATTCCACCCAAAAGCTGCCAACTTAACACCAACATAAAAAAATCGAACAAATGTATGTGTGTGTATGAATGAGTGCAACGATTGCTATAACACCCTGTTAGACTTTAACCCCCCCCCCCTACCAAATACACCAAGCCAACAACGAACTGTTTGTATCAGTAAATAATCAATTTACTGCAGCGACGATGACATGCAACAACATACAAGTTATTCAGGTCTCATAGACGTCAATTAGTTCAGCTTAAAAAACAGCAACAACAACAATACAAACAACAACAGCAATAAAATAATATCGTAATAACAATAAAGCAGGAATGAGCAGAAGATTCCAACAGCCTTAGTAGAAGAATCGAAGTGGCTGCTTTGGAAAACGCTTATGCAAACACACTTGCAACACGTTGTTGCTGCGACCCCGATCGATGTTGTTGGCAGCAATCAATGCGCGAGCCAATAAAGTGTAAACACCGGCAGCCGAGCAGGCAGGCAGGCAGGGTGGCAGTAAGTAGCGTAGCGCTCCCGTTTAGCATTAGACATGAAGAGCGCAGCAAAATAAAACAAAAAAAAAATTCGAAAAATAAGAAAAATTTTCAAAATCTTTAAGAAGCAAATAAAATAGAAAAAAAAAAAACAATCAAAATAGTAGAAAAACTTACAAGAAATAAAAATAATATAAAATAGAAAAAAAAACAACAACAATAAAATAATCAGCAATAACAGCAACAACAAAGAAAAGAAAACTATGTGCGAGATGAAAAGTTGGCAGCTAGAAAAACTCGGCCAGTGGGTCACTCTTGGCTAATTTGCGGAATTTAGTATGAGCTGCAGATGAGTTGAATAAGTTGCATGCCACAGCCAAGAGTAGCAGCAGCTGCCGCTTACGATGATGCAGCGCAAGCAAAGCGATTGAATGCGTGCGCAGCAATTAGTAAAAAATAATAATAAAAATATAATTGTGCAGATAGGCACACCGACAGAGAGACAATAAAATTGTTGTTATAACAACAACAATATCAACAACAACAACAACAACAACAGCAGCAATTGCAGCAATATCTTGTGCAATCACTGCCTCTCTTGAGCTGCGTAAAATCAATTTTAATTTAAATTTACAATTAAATTTTTATTTAATTAAATGCACAAGAAAAATGTATTGTTTTTTTTAAAAGAAAATCACCTAAAATATAAAAAAAAAATAAAACAACATGTACTGTTACGAAAATTTCAATTAGACAATTCTACACAAATTAAAATTTTGCTGGTCATAAAAGAAAATTAATTTGTTTTGCTTGAATGCAGTCTAAGAAGTTTTAGGCGGAAAAAAAACTGCACTAAAATTTGAACTAATCAGAGCTCAAAGGCACAACGGCAGATTTCGATTTACGAGTTCTTGAACTGAAATGGTTTATTTTTATGTGCAACCTTAATTGAATGGAGCGTTTGTTTTTACTCTCATAATTTTAATATGTGAAGTATTGGTCTCATAATTGATTTTTCTAATTTCACACCAAAAACAAATATTTATATTTCTTAAAAACAAGTGAACGGTAAAGGTAAAGTTAAGACCTTTTTTAATAGTTCAGACGAGTCGTAAAAAATATTTTACAACAATAACATTGAGGAAATATTGATAATTTTCAGATATTCTTTTTTTTTAACCCAGAGCATGAATATGTATTAAAAACAAACAAACTATATTTCAGTTTGAATGCTGAACAAAACACTTAGCGAATGCTTTATTTTTAACGAAACTATTATTTTTGCAGATTTTTAAAATAAATTGATCAACACAATGCAAATTTAAGTTTAAAAACACATTTTTGACTTGCACAAAAAACTTAACGAAACTTGAAAAACTTAACGAAACTTGAAAAACTTCACGAAGGTTTTTGGTTCTTGACAAACAATGGCAAAAAACATATATTTAATTTACAAACATAAAAATTCTAAATGGCCTTTAAAAACCACAATATTTTTTTTACACCAAAAACAAACATTTATCGTTCTTAAAACTCAACAAAAAACAATAAAAACTAAAACTAAAATATTTTTTCACACTAAAAACAAATATTTATCTTTCTTAAAAACAATTTAACGGTAAAGGGAAAGTTATGACCTTTTGTTTGTAGTTCAGACGAGTCGTTAAAAATATTTTATGACAATAAAATCAACAAAATATTTATAATTTTCCGATTTTCTTGTGTTTTTTGTTTGTTCTATCAAGAGTTGCAATTTATTTTTTTTAAATAAATAAATTCTAAAAATTAAAAAGAATTCAAAATAAATTCAAAATATATATAAAAAACTGACCAAAACTTAAGTTTGGTTACAAAAATTAAGTAAGTAGAAAGTATTTTAAGGGGGTCTTCTCATAGAGCAACTTTTTTTTCAATTTTTTTTGTTTTGCATTTTTTTTTAGCTTGGGTAGTTGTGAATATGCCCCTAAAAGGATTTTTAGAAATTCGAAATACTTTAGAAGATACAGCCTTTTTTACAGAAGCTAGGTCTTCGTCAAAATGAGCTATTTTTAATTACTTCAAACTTTAAACGCGTTTATCTCGAAACCACGTTTTTCGAACTGGCGGCCATGATATCTCCAGTTCAACTGAACCGATTTTCATGAAACAAAGTGGAATCGACGCAGAATTGTCACCATTCTTGGGTGAACCTCGACCATAATATTAAAAAATTTTTTACACTAAACTAAAAAAAAAAGCCCGAAATTGAATTTTTTTTTTGAATGGCCGCCATTTTGTCAAAAAAAATCACAAAATTAAGCTTGAAGTTCACCCAAGAATTACATCTATACTGATTATAACCCCGTTTTTTTTTTTCATTTCAGACGCTCCGGAGACCCGGAATCGTGGCCGCCGTGACGACACCTTTTTTTTCACCACCAACTTTGAAGTCTCATTACTTTTTGAACAGCCCACGTAACGAGGCAAAAAAATTTTTTTATTTACTTTGAAACTTTTGTAATACAATAAATAAAAAAAGTTTTCAATTATTCTTTGCGTTTTCAAAAAAGAATTTTTTTAAAAAGGGTCCAAAAAACGGGTTTTGAATGAGAAGACCGCCTTAAAATAATTTTTCACAAACCTAGCAAAAAATTTGAAAAGCAACAAAAATTTTTTGGTTACACACATTGCAAAAAATGCCCAAATTAACAAAGAAAAATTTATTGCCAACAAAAAACTTAATTTAAAGCTAACAACAACTAACAGATAGCTTGAAATTCTTGATTTTTTATCAAGTTCTGCGAACAAATGTTTTGAAATATAGTTTGGATTTTATTTTTGCAGATTTTGAAAAAATTTTACTAACAAAATTTATATATAAGAAAATTTAAAAAACGCATTTTTGGCTTGAACCAAAACTTAACGAAACTGGACGAAACTTAAAAAACAACGAATTTTGGTTTTTGATAAAAAATGTAAAAAAAAAATTTTTTCAAATTAAAACATAAAAATATTCTCGATTTATTATGAAAAGTTACATATATTTTCTATAATTTTTAAAAATAAATAATTTTAAATAAAGTTTGGTCCAGAAAACACCTTATTTTATTTAAGCATTTTCTAAACTTAGGAAAATGTTCAGAGATTACCATACAATCTATATAAAAAAGTTTAAAAACACATTTTTGGCTTGAAAAAAATAAACTTAACGAAACGTGAAAAACTTGTCGAATTCTTTCTAATTATCTCCACTTATTTTATTTAAGCATTTTCTAGACTTAGGAAAACGTTTAGAGATTACTATACAAAATATATATACAAAAGTTAAAAAAAGCAATTTTGGCATAAACCAAAAACTTAACGAAACTTGAAAAACTTAACGAATATTTTTGGTTTTTGACAAAAATGTCAAAACACAATTTTTTCAAATTAAAACATAAAAATATTTTAAATTTCTTATAAAAACTTACATATATTTTCTATAATTATAAAAAATAAATAATTTTAAATATAGTTTGGTCCAGAAAACCACTTATTTTATATAAGCATTTTCTGGACTTAGGGAAATGTTCAGAGATTTCTATTCAAAATATATAAAAAATTTGAAAACACAGGCTTGAACAAAAAACTTAATGAAACTTGAAAAACTTGACGAAGGTTTGTGATTTTGAAAACCATTGCTGATTAACAATTTTTTTAATTTAGAAACATAAAAAATAGTAAATTTATTATAAAAACTTCAATAATTTTTCAACAATGTATATAAATAAATAAATTGTAACAAAGTTTAGAGACTGAAAACCACATAATGAAAGTTTAAAAATTTATTTAAACATTTTCTACGCCAATAAAAAACTTTACTTAATTTTTAAATTGAATTTAAAAACCTTAACAAAGGTTTCGGATAAACGGTTTTGATCTAAATAAAAGCCAAATTGTTAAATTAAATCACACACTTAGCGAAAATATTTGAGTTTTATACACAAAATATTGTCATACATATATACAAACAGCAAATAAACCGGTTGTAATACAGTTTCGATCCTTAAAATAACTAAACTTAGGTTATGAGATTTATAAAAACCTTTCTGAACTTAAAAAAATGTTCAAAGATTGTTAGAAATACATTTTTGAGATAGTCAAGAAACTTAACGAAAATTTTAAAAACTTGACGAAAGTTTTTTTTCGGCGTTTACCATAAGAAAGGTTAAATTTTGGCATTAGAACGCATCAAAATATATTTTTGAGCAAATAATTTAACAAAATTCGGCCTTTGAAAAATTTAACGAAACTTTTTGTTGATTTTTTTTTTTTGGGGTAATGTTAAGGCTCAAACAAGTTATGCGTAAGCATACAAAAGTTTCAGAGAAAAGTCAACGAAAAGTATACAAAAGTTCAAAAACACACTTTTCCATACTTTATTAAAAACAAAGTAGGCATGAAAAAAAATTTCAATATAAATCGATTCGAATGAAATGACAAATAAAAAATAATTTGTTTTTGTAGAAAAAGATTGCCAACTAAAATTACAAAAAAATATTTTCTTTAAGTTGGTAAATTCATCCATGCTTTATGATTGAAAAGAGCTGTCAATTTCAATACAAACCTCGCTTAATAAATTTATCCTGCCTAAAACATATATTTTTTACTGATTTTTAATAAAATTTCGATACATAAGTGTTTAAAATGAAAACTGAAATTATTAATTAAAGAGATTGCAACCCTTTTCTGCTTAGCAATATACGGTGTCGAGCGCTCACACTCAAGTTTTGAAAAGTTAACGAAAATTGAGAAACTGAACGAAAAATTGCTTACGCACAACTTGGGCGACGCAATATATTGCTGAGCAAGTACGTTCTTTTGCTCTCTAGCTTTTGTATGCTTACGCATAACTTGGTTGAGCCTTTACTTTGAGAGCTCTGCTAAATTTTAACAAAAAAAAAAAAAACTAAAAAACACATGAAAATAACATAGCTTGATTAATATTTTTAAAACATGACGAATGTATTTGCTCAGCTTTGCTTATAAAATGGAGGAAATTTATTATGATATTAAGTTTTGAGCAAAGCTTACGAATATTTTAAGAATTTCAAGCTTCTTTTAAGGAATGTAATATTTGAATATTTTGAAATGAAATTTTTAATACCTACGAAATACCGAAAAAAATTAACAAGCAAGTGTTTAAAATAAAGTAATGAGCTTGCAAACTTATTGAACATATAAAACTCAACAAAAATTACGGCTTTTCTTTTCTCTTCGTTAAATTTTCTAGAAAAATTCAAAAATTTTTAATTATAAATGTTTGAGATTTAAAACAGAACTTAACGAAAGTTTCAAAATCGTAATGAAAATGTATTTTTTATTCTTAGGCATATTTTATGCACAAAATGTGTTAAATTCTGATATATTTTACAGTTTTTCTGACAAAACAAAAACTTAACGAAGAACGAAAAACTTTACGAAGACTTATTTAAAAAAAAATTTGACAAAAAATTAATAAAGCTAATAGTTGTGAGCTTTAAACCTCTAAACTACGAGGTTTTAAGTTTGGTAAAGATTTAAGAGTTTACAGAAAACTAATTTTTAGATATATTTTAACTTAAAAAAATCGTAACCTATAATTATTAACATTTATAAAAACTTTGCTTTCGAAAATTTTTTGAAAATCTTTAAGAAATGTTTGAGTTTGAAAACGAAACTTAACGAAGATCGTTAAACCTTTTTGAGAGCGTTAAATTTTAGTTATTTTAACAGGTTTAAACAAATATTTTAATATAAGGTTACAGTTGTTAGAAAAACTTAACGACAGCTTGCAAAACATAACAAACATTTATTTTTAGACTTTTTGACATAATTTAAATTTAAAATTTGAAATTAATATTATAATTAACAGTTTTAATGCAAACACGCAAACTTAACCAAAATAGGAGACCCTTAATCACACCAACATTTTTTAAATTATGTTTAAATGAAAGATTTTTGGAATAAAATTTTTTGAAACACAGTTAAAAAGGATGAAAAAATAAACATTGCACTCTTATGAGTCCTTTACTTTTTGCTTAATTTTAACAAAATTTATTGAAAACAATTTTTAAAACAAAGTTTTTAGCTTGAAAAAAAACTTAACGAATATCTGAAATTTGATATTACTGTTTTATGTTGATGATTGAAATAAATTAACCACGCTAATATTGTGGTAATAATATTAATATAACTTAACGAAACTTTAAAAACTTAACGAAAGTTGTTCTCTGTCTGACTTGTACCATAAATTGACGAAATTAAGTTTAATATACAATTTTGGCATACACAAAAACTGAACGAAAGCATAAAAACTTAACAAACCACAAAATTAACCACATCAAAAATCCTTAAAATAAGTTTGGAATAAAATTTCTGAGAAAAAAATTAACGAATGTATTTCATTTCAGTGATGAATCTTGAATTTTAAATAAATCTAGAAAAACTTAACGAAAGTATTTATTTTTTTGACGAATTCAACTCATTAACTATGGAAATAACCTTCAAAATTAAGTTTAAGCATGAACACAAAAAACTTAACGAAAGCATCAAAATGTTTTGTAACCCTTAATCGCATCAAAAATAGCTTAAATATGTTTAAAATAAAATTTTTGAGTTTAAAAAACTTAACGAATGTTTTTAGTTTCACCGATTTAAGATTTTTCATTCGTTTCTGAAAATTTTACCAAAACTTTGAAGAAAAAATGATTTCCACAACAGTTTCAAGCATGAAAAAACTTAAACAAATGTATAAATACTTAACATTAGTCTTGAATTTTGCTAAATATTTTTAAAAATTTTGTCAAAAATATTAACAGAAAATTTTTGAGCTTGAAAAAAAAACTTAACAAAGCTCTGAAACTATTTAAAACTGTTTTATTCAGATGTTTTTAGATTTGTTAGAACGCCAATATTTTGATATTACGTTTAAAGCTTAAAATTAAAACTTAACGAAACTTTGAAAAACTTAACAAAAGTTTAACTTAAAGTTAAAGTTTAATAACAAAATCAAAAACTTAACGAAAGCATAAAAACTTAGAGATCCCCTAAAGGCTCAAACAAGTAATGCGTAAGCATAAAAAAGTTTCAGAGAAAAAGTCAACGAAAAGTATACAAAAGTTCAAAATACACTTTTCCATACTTAATTAAAAACAAAGTAAGCATGAAAAAAATTTCAATACAAATCGATTCGAATGAAATGACAAATAAAAAATAATTTATTTTTGTCGAAAAAGATTGCCAACTAATATTATAAAAAATTATTTTCTTGAAGTTTGTAAATTCATCCAGGCTTTATGATTAAAAATAGCGGTCGATTTCAGTACGAACCTATCTTAATAAGTTAATCCTATCTTAAACATATATTTTTTTACTGATTTTAAATAAAATTTCGATACATAAGCGGTTAAAATCAAAATTTAAATAATTTATTAAACAGGTTGCAACACTTTTCTGCTTAGCAATATACGGTGTCGAGCGCTCACACTCAAGTTTTGAAAAGTTAACAAAAATTGAGAAACTGAACGAAAAATTGCTTACGCACAACTTGGGCGTCGCAATATATTGCTGAGCAAGTACGTTCTTTTGCTCTCTAACTTTTGTTTGCTTACGCATAACTTGGTTCTGCCTTAAAGAAGGAAACCACATAAAAAAATAGTTAAATATGTTTGGAGCAAAAATTTTCTGTTTGAAAAACTTAACGTATATGTACTAATATATAATTTGAACGATTTAAGATTTTTGGTGGTGACCGTGGCATGCAGGTTAAGTGTGTGGCTTAGCATGCTCGGAGCCCGGGTTCGATCCCCAGCCGTGGCGAAAAGTTTTTTCAATAAAAAATTTTTCTGATCGGTCACCACCTCTCTGCAGACAATGGCAAACCTCAGAGAGTAAATAATGCCATGTAAAGCTTCTTGAGAACATGAGCCGTTCGGAGTCGGCATAAAACATGTAGGTCCAGTTCTCGGTCAATTGTGTGCAAAAATTTAATAACACACACAACACAATCGATCCTAAGAAGCTCGGTCAAAGTCCTTTCAAGGGCTGAAATGGCCAATTTGTTTTGTTTTTTGATTTAAGATTTTTAAGGCAATTTGCAAAATTTTACTGAAGACAAAATTATTTTAAATAAAGTTTTAGAAAGAAAAAATATTTCAAAATACATAATTATTTAACAAAAGTCCGTCTTTTGGCTATAGTTTGCTTAAAATTTGTCGAAAATGTTTAAAATAAAGTTTTGAGCTAGAAAAGAAAACTTAACGAAGGTTTTAAACTGTTTAAATTTGTTTTATGCAGATTTTTCAGCACACCAATATTTTAACATTAAGTTTTAAGTTTCAAATAAAACTTAACGAAACTTTCAAAACCTAACGAAAGTGAATTTTTTTTTTCTTTTGACAAATTTAGCTCAAAAACTGTGAAAATTTACTTCTAAATGAAGTTTAAGCACAAAAATAAAAACTTAACGAAAGCATAAAAACTTAACGAAGCCCTGTAACACATCAAAATAATGCTAAATTATGTTTTAAAGTAAATATTTAGACAAAATCTGCTCTAAATACTGCTTATCACACACATGCACCCACATAACTCAGCTGTGCTTGTTATCTAACAAATATGTTATCACATATCAAAGACATCGGTCTTGTCAAATGCAAACAAACATTGAATTTTACTGTCAATCTTATCAACACTACTTACTGCACTATCAACAGGTTCTATTGAGTGCAACATTGTTATTTAAGTAGGTCGTTGCATTGCAACAGCTGCGCTACTTTAAAAATTGGCAAAAAATATCACAACAAAACTTAAATCACAGCGTTCCGTTGCCAGAAATAGCACAAGTAGCTATTAATAAAAAATATATTAAATACTTAAATAAATAGAAATAAATAAACAATTAATTGTTGCCAACATAAAATATGTGTGCAGTACAAAAAAAAAAAAATAAAATAAAAACTACAAAAAAAAAAAATAAAATAAAAACTAATCACTGCTTTTTTGATGCTTGCATTTTGAACAATGATATAACTTTAAGTGTTGGCATTAATTTAATTGAGTGTCGCTTTTGTGTGTTAAGCTATAAATAACGAAGCCAACGACTGCCAAAAGCACATCAATTTTAAAATTTTTTTTTTTTCTTTATGCTAGCATAACTCTGTCAACTCGTTGAATGGCTTTATTTTCTGAATGCTTTTACAATTGTTGTTAATGTTTTTGTTGTTACAATTGTTATCACAATGACAATTAAGCTTTGCATTTAGAGCTTAGCAGAAATTTGGCGTCTGTTAAACTTGCTGTCGTTATCTTGGCGCATTTATCACTGCAATTTTTGGCGACTTGTTACGTGCGGCTATGAGTAGCATGACGGTATTTTTTTTTTTTTTTTGTTTTTTTAATTGTTGCACACTTGCAATAATTTGTGTTATATCTGAAATACAGCTTGAATCTAGGCTGTATGCAAAATTCTTCTAAGTTTGTTTTTTGCTCAACTTTAGTGCGCCACAATTTTGGCTTGTATTGTATGTTATATTTGTGGCTTGATTGGTTTTTGTTGTGAATTGCTTTAAATGTCCAATTTTTACATTTTTACATTTTTGATTAAGACTTATTGTTTGCTGTAGTGCACGTGTTTGTCGTGATTCTTTGTGAATAGGAAGCATAGAATTCTATATAAAATTGTATCAAGTTGGCAACGTTGAGACAACTTTTGTGCAGCTGCTGTAATTGCTGTTAAAATTTTATTTGAGAATTATAAAAATATCAAAAATTCAGAAATTCAGGACAATTCAATGTAAATCAACCAAGCTAAGCCACTTTAACATCCATCCAATCAACTATTTCCAACCCAAATTAGCTGATAGCACTCATCACTGTAACATCATTAATGTTGGCCCTCATGTCATTCAACCCTAGCACACAATTACAGTTTAACTCAATTACATTTCAATCAAAATATCTAACATATGCCACTTCAAGAAAATTTTCAAATTAAATGTAAGCAGCTCGAATAAATGAGATCTAAATGTAGATAAGTAAGTTGAAATTTCTTAAGAATAAGTAACTCGCTGGCATCTGTGTAATTGACTGACAGCTATCAGTTATTTTCATTTTATTTAATTTTTTTTTTTTTCATCTGATAGCCAACACAAGAACGACGCCCTACTTTTTTTTTTCTAACGGCTGCAGCGGCAGCAACATTCGACCCTGGCTGCCCTTAATATGCCGGTAGCGCTGCAAATAGTGTCTGAGCGAAACGCAGAAAAATAGCAAAATTCTAAGAATTTGTATTTAAGTACCAGCATACAATAATTTTTGGCACATTGTTTTTCTTTTATTTTTCTGTGTTATTATTTTGTTGTTTTGTGTAATTGTATATTTAAAGAATTTCAAGAATTAGAGCATGCAAATTATTGTGAGTGTATGAGTGCGTGTGGTGCGTTGAATGTAAACAGATTTTGGGTTATGCAAGCGTACAAGTGCAATTTTTCAACTCATTTAATGTGAAAATTGAACGTAACTAATGGAACTTTGTTTTCATTAAAAATTGTATATTTGTTTACATTTGGTACATTGCAGTTAATTGCAGGCATTTTCAAAATAGAAAAACATTACTTAAGTGCATACTTGGAAAGTTCTAAAGTGGTACAATGTAGTTGAGAGTGAAACGAAATTCGTTAACGAAGGATTTGTCCGAGTAGGAAATTTCAATGAACTGTCATGAATTTCAACACTTTTCGCATCGTTAAGCTTTTTAAGCCTTTATTAAGCAAAATACATGAAAATTAGCATTGTCTGCTTTTGATAAGCAAACTTAACGAATAACTTGTAAAAAAAACTAATTTTTATATTATTAAACTGTAAATAAATCAAATTTTCTTCGTTTTCGTATAATTTTAAAACTTAACGAAATTTTCAAAACTTAACGAAAGTTTTGAAAGCACACGGAACTATTTTTTAATGAAGTAAATAATTAAATTGATGAAGTAGCAAGCTTTAAAATGCATCTAAGTCAATTTTTTTGCTTTCGTTAAGTTGTTAAAAACAGATTTTCTGCTTAAAAATACTTTTATTGCTTTTGCTTTTATTTAAATATTGAATAAATAAAAGTCAATTAGCTTTTCATTTAATTTTAAAACTTAACGAAGCTTTAAAAACTTAAGGATTTATGTAAAATAAGTAATTAACAATGTATATTATCCTATTTTTAATCTTAGCTAAATACACAAACTTAACGAAACTGTTTTAAACTTAACGAATGTTCGAAAAGTACACAAAATGGGTATTGAAGTAAGCGTTTTGTTAAATACAACATTTGAAATTTGAAATTAATTTTAATCAATGCTTTTAATTCTTTCAAACCAACTAAACTTTTTAATATGAAATATAATTTTTTTCAAATTTTTAAATTTTTAATTTTCATATGAAATTTATAAAAAAAAATAATTAATAGAAATGACGATAAATAAAAGCAAAAACATATTTTTTAACCAACAAATACAAAACATATTTATTTTTTTGACAAATATTCTTCCATACTAAAAATTCCGCTTGATTACGAAACGAAATTAATTAATGAAGGATATGTTCGAGTAGGCGAATTTCAATGAATTCTAATGAATTTCATTATTAATTGTATCGTTAAGTATTGTAGATTTAAACGCACTTTTTCTTAGCACAAGTATTGCGTGCTAAGAACAAAGCTTAGCTTATTTTCAAATTGATTATTTTATTAAAATTATTACTTTTTAAATGATTATAATATATTTTTAAAAAAACATTCTTTCCTTTCGTAAAAATATTATTATTTTTAAGCAAATAATTGAATATCAAAATTGTTGAGGCTTTGCTAACTTTTGTTAAGTTTCGTTGAGTTTTATAGGTTTCGTTGAGTTCTTAAAAGGCATAAATCAAAATCAAATTTCGTTGATTTTCAAATATTTAGTTCGAAATTGTTTTTTTCGAATCAATTATAAAATATTTAGTTTCGTTAAGTTTACAAAGTGACAAATTTTACATATTAAAAGTTAATCTTTCAATTAAACATACTAACAAATTATTTTCATGCATAAAAAACTTTCGTTAAGTTTTTCAAAGCTTCGTTAAGTTTTCAAAAACCTATTGTTAACACTTAATGTATCTATGGTTTGCTTTTTAAGATTTAAAATTCAGTTTTTATATTCATTCTTAAAAGTTTTTGTTTCGTTAAGTAGCAATTGTTAATAAAAATGCATTTAATTTTTTTTTTGCATTTATATTTGTTTTAAAAAATTAACCTTTTTGGTGTATATGTCAATAAATTTTACTAGGTTATTGTCTCTCCATCAATTTAAGGATGGTTTTGGATAGGTTCGTCCAGTACGTTAAGAGCTTAAGCTTAAATTTATAATAAATTAAGCTTAATACATAAGTAAACCGTGGCGTTCAGGTTGAGTGCGTGGCTTAGCATGCTCAGAGCCCGAGTTCGATCCCCAGTCACGGCGAAAAGTTTTTTCAATAAAAAATAAAATTTTTCAGATCGGTCTCCACCTCTCTGCAGACAATGGCAAACCTCAGAGAGTAAATAATGCCATGTAAAGCTTCTTGAGAACATGAACTTTATCCGTTCGGAGTCGGCATAAAACATGTAGGTCCAGTTCTCGCTCAATTGTGTGCAAACATTTCATAACATAGGCAACACAATAGATCATAAGAAGCTCGGTCAAAGTCCTTTCAAGGGCTGAAATGGCCAATTTGTTTTTTTTTACATGAGTAAAAAAGGTCATAAGTTTGATGTTTACATGAGTTAATGAAATATTTGCTTTCTTTAAGTTTTCAAAATCATTTAATTCAATCACAACACAGTTTAAATCACTTTTTATCACCTAAACTACTTTTTTTATGTTTTAAAAAAACCCTCGTTAAGTTTTCCAAGTTTCGTTAAGTTTTCAAAAAACCTACAATTCAGTCATAAATACAGTTTTACCTACATTTTATCAAATAAATTAGTCGAATATGCTTTAAAAAACTTTCGTTAAGCTTTCAAAGTTTCGTTAAGTTTTCACAAACCTTTTATTCATATTAAATTCAACCCTTATATACTTTTTGATGTTTTAATAATAACTTTTCATTTGTATTCTTAACATTTTTTGTTTCGTTAAGTTACAAAAATCTCCAAAAATACATTACTTATAATATAATTACTTCTTAAGTCTATAAATTAGCCTAGCTTATTATTTCTCCATCACTTCAACTCTCATTATACATATTTAATTGCAATATCTGCTTAAAAGAATCGTTAATTTTAAGCTAACCACATCGTTAGAGGCCATTTAAGGATGTGTCGTTGGAATTGCACTGCTGGCACGTAATTTAATTGCTTACAACTTGGAAAATAAAAAATAAAATTTCACAACAAAGATAATTTAACGAAAAATTCTAACCGCGAGCCGCCAAAAACGCCCACATAATGTTGTGACGTTCTGCATTTCAATTAAAAAATATGTGATAATATTTACAACAAAAAATAAACAGCAACTAAAACAACGCTAAGCTAATGAAAGCAAGAAGTTGCCAAGTACGGCAGCAGTGCCAACAATAAAAACAACAATAGCAACAACAAATAAAAACAAAACCACACAAGTCATTGACATTTTACAAGCACACAAAAAAATATATATATATAAAAGAAAAAAAAAATAAAGCAAGTTATACATACAACGATTACCGTAATCAGCCGCTTTACGCGAATTTGTTAACCCCTTTTAAGGGGTTCAACACGCCCGTCAACGCTGCCTGAGCTGTTGAAAACTTTGGCGCGTAGAGGCGTTGCAATGGCTGTTAATTTGGCAGTTAATTTAAGCGTGTGTGATGCTGTTCTAATTGTTATTGTAGTTGTTGTTGTTGTTGTTGTTTAGGTGTCGCTGCTATGACCAAAATTGCTGTTACTGTTAATGTTGTGCAAATTTTAAATATACACCGCTTAATTTATTATTTTTATTTTTTGCTTAGAAATTTGAAATAATAAATTGAAAAAGCTATTTCGTAGGTTGTTTGCAACAACAAAAAAAAAGCATAAAAAAAACATTCTAAGTGAAACGCTTTTTTATGTTGTTGTTTTGTCAGCACTTTTATGTTTATTTTTTTTTCATTGTTGGGCATGCGTGTCGTGTTTTTTTGCTATTTTTGTGCTTTATTCTTAATTCTTTTTTTTTATTACTTATTTTAATATTCATGCTTATCATAGAAAGGGAATTGAACTCATTGTTTAGGCGCTGACCGTTAGGCACTGAAATGAAACTCTCGTTTACGCGTTACGGCCACAGTAGATATTGCTGTGACATTGTGTATCTTTTTTGTGTTTTTTTTTTTGCAGAATACATTAATTGAGCAATAAAAAATCTTATGACGCTGTGAAAGTGCTACAAATTGATTCAGTGGTTAACAAAGGCAAACAATTAAATGGCAAAAACTGTTAATTTTTATATGCAATAAAATTAAACAAAATTTTATTATTGCATATAAACACTCAATTAGCCTTTATAAGCCAAAATATATGAAAGTTAGCATTGTCTGCTTATGATAAGCAAACTTAACGAATCATTTTTTTTATAAAAGAATAATATTTTACATATTTTAGCTGTTTATAAATCAATTTTTAATAGTTTTGACATGATATTAAAACTTAACGAAATTTTCAAAACTTAACGAAAGTTTTAAAAGTACGCAGAACTATTTTTGCATAAAATAAAATGTTAAATTAAGGCAGCAGCGAACTTTTTACTTCACATAAGCCAATTTTTTGCTTTCGTTAAGTTACTTGAAAGCAGTTTTTCTTCGTAAAAATATTCTAGTTGCTTTTTGTTTTAGTGGTGTAACGAATTTATAAAAGTCAACTAGGATTTCACTTAATTTCAAAACTTAACGAAGGTGTAAGAACTTAAGGATTTATACAAAATGAGTATTTAACAATGTTTATTGCATTATTTTTAATTTTTACTAAATACACAAACTTAACGAAACTGTTTTAAACTTAAAGAATGTTAAAAAGTACGAAAAGTGGGTATTGAAGTAAAATTTTCAACAAAACTTTACGAAATTCATTGTAATCACTTTTTTTTTGTTTCGTCAAATTTAAATGTAACTAATTTATCCATCCTAAGAACTATATATATTGGAAATGAAAGCACTTTATGTATTTTTTACAGAACTCATGCTCAATAACAAAATTAACGAAAGTTTACAAAAAGCTTTCGAGTAATTTTGAACGAAAAATTGGTTAGATGACGAAGTAGTGAAGACATTTATCAGTAAAGAAACAATTTTCAAGCTTCGGTAGGTTCACTTCTCTTAGCTTAGAAATTGACTTAAATTAATTAAAAAAATTTAATGCAAAGATTTAACGAAATATTACTTCAATACATATTTTAAGTACTTTTTGAAACAGTCGTTGATTACAAAATTTCGTTAAGTTAGTCTATTGCACTTAATATTTTAGCATGAAAATTGGTAATTAATTTTATGTAACATCGTTTTTATATTATTTATTGCAATACTTAACGTGCATTCAAGTAAACGAATTATAGGAAATATTTATATTTTTACTAATTTCGGCTATTTGAATTTGTTAAAACAAACTTATTTAGGAAAACTTTTACAAAATTGCAGACATAACGAAATTTTGAAGACTCCGAAAAATATTTCTAATCACATTTTGTAACTGAAATCATTGTTATTTGTAAAATATGTACAATTAAGAACATTTTTAAGTTTCGTTAAGTTTTGTCTTAGCTTTTATAGAAACTCAAAACACTTTATTCTTTGTTTTTCTTTCACAAAACATACACTGAACATTTATAATTAAACTAAACGAATTTTTTAAAACTTAACGAAAATATTAAATGTGTACATTGCTCTTTTTCTATAAGAAAATTAAATTTTCAATACGCTAAGAGAGCTTTTTTATGCAGTAAAGCCAATTTTTTAGTTTCGTTAAGTTTTCTAAAATAGTTTTTTTATAAAACTGTTTCAAAGGCAAAGAAATTTTAACGTTATGAAAGCCAACGCAGTTGCCGTTTTTGTTTAAAACGTAACTTAAAACATTTTTAGCACAACTTACTCAAAAAATGTTTGTCAAATAAGTAGTTGTGTTTATAATGTAAATTTTAATACAATACACAAACTTAACGAAACTTTGAAAACTAATCGAAGATGAAAAAGTACTCAGCAAGTAATATTGTTATATTGCTTATGAAATTTTAGTAGAATATGCAAACTTAACGAAAATTTAAAAACTTAACGAAAATTCATTGTGATATAAAAGTGTTTATTATAAGGAAAAAATGGTGACTTTCTAAAATAAATTTTTTTTAATTTTTAAGTTTTGTTAAGTTTTCTGTTGTTACTAGTTTAGTTCTTTTTAATACTTTTCTATGCTGTTTTTACACTTATGGTGGTTTTTAAAATTCAACATAACTTTAAATTAAGCTTAATTCATAAACTTAATGAAAATTTACATTTGAACGAAAACTTAAAAGCGCACATAACTATATTTGTTTAAAATTTAATGTCAAATTAATGCTGTAGCGCGCTTTTAAGTACTTACATAAAAGCCAATTTCTGAGTTTCGTTAAGTTATCTATAGTGTTTTTTTCCATAGAAATGCTTCTAGGGGAAATTCATTTTGTTTTCATGGAAGTCAATATAGTTTTCGTGCATTTTTAAAACTTAACGAAAGTTTTTTAACATAACTAACAATGCAAAATGTTTTTGTTTTTAAAAATTTTGTTACATTATAAAATTTAAGCACAATATTCAAACTTAACGAAACTTTTAAAACTTAACGAAATTTTAAAAAGTACTCAGAATTCATTATAAAGATTACGAGAATTAGGTGTGAATTCAGCACCCTCATCTTCAACATTAGCAATTTCAAGATTCACATTTAAGTTTCACTTTCGATTTAAGACTTGTATAAGCATTTGTTTCATTGATCAGATCAAATTCACAGATTTCAGTTTAAGATTTGTAAACGATTATGCAATTGGGGTATGCAATACAACCCTTCTTGCAATGAAATACAAGACCACAAGACCATAAAGTAAAAATTTTATTGAACCATTGAAATCAGACTTCGCAAAAAATATTTTTGTCTCTTTTAAAGTTTCGTTAAGTTGTTTTTCTTTAAATGTAAGTAGCTTTATAGCTTTTTTATTGTTTTTCTTAAAATTTTTGGTGAGTTTTATCTTTGCCGAAACTTAAATTCAACTCAATTTTTTGGAGTGTACACATTCTTAAAACACGTGCGAAACAAATTGTTTGATCTTACTTTTCTGCATCAGTAATTTAAATTTAAGCAACACAGTTGTTTGTTAACAATATAAATCATATTTGACCTAAATATGCTGTGAATATATTATGTTTTTATATCGGATGATATACAATGTATTTATCTATTCAAATTTTTCTAATGGTCTTGGCTGTTCTTCTTCTTTTTGACTTTATGACTACTTTAACTTTTTCTACCGGTTCTAGGCTAGTTGAATAATAGTATGTACTTTTACGTTCCGCTTGAATGAAAAATAGCATTTGAGGCACGCTTAGTTTTGGAGAAAGAGTCGTTAAAGAATACTATTTATAAGAATGAATGAACTGTATAAAAACTTTTTCGGTCAACCATGTCATTGGAAAGGTTTTTTGTTATTATAAAATAGTTCAGGTTTTGAAGAAATTCTGACAGATTTTCAGAGGCATTTAAAGTGAATGTATAGCTTATTTTAGCAATAAACACTTTTAAGAAAGCTAATTTTTGTGTTGAGGTTTTTCAGAATCATAAGTAATTTTTGAAATAAGAATGAAGTATTTTCATATGATATATTAAGATGACTATTCATTGCTCCTTAAGTGGTAGACTTACCTTAAAATCAAAACTGCGACAATTTAACTGCAAAGATAGGACAAAAGAAATATTGGATTAGTTAATTTAATTTTGGGAATGCATAACTTAAAGCTATTGTTTTGACTAAATGTAAAATTTCAAAGGCGTTATAAAACTGAATAAAAAATTAAATAATGTTAACAAGTAAGGCTTTTCAATGAATTCAAAAGACATAGCTTACTACCAACAGACGTTTATCAACAAACAAACAATCAATTCACTTTAACTGCAACCATATTGAATAAGAATTGAATTGAATTGAATAAGTTTTATAAGCAATACAACTGTTGATAACTTCACTGATTTCCGGCACTTAGTTTCACGCAATATTTAACAAAAATTTATGCAAAGAAGTTAAGTTTATGACACGCCTAAAAGCAAGCAACAAAATTGATTTATTATAAGCAATACAGCAGCAAGAATTCTTTGAATTTCTTATAGCTATACAATAAGTAAGGTATGTAAGTTTATTTATAATTTGAAGCAGCATGTTTTAATGTATGTTGTTGCGCCGCCTTAAGTCGTTAAGCTGCAAACTTAGTTTTCTGCTGCTGTCAATATCAGTAACTTTCGTTTAATAATTCATATTGCTTAAGCTATGACGTTTTCTATTAGTTTTTTCCTGGTAAAACTAAAGCTAAACAAGCGCATGCCAGGAGGTGAGAGGTAAAAAATAAATAGTGGCCAACATTCTGGCTTGTGTAACAATTTCTGAGCGCCAGCCAGCACGAATTCCATCAAGAGTAAAACGAGTTAGGCGCACACTTTGCTAACAGTATCCTGCAAAGGATATAGTTATGACAGGAAGTTGTGTTCAAAACTTTTTTCATTATTTTTTTCTTTCTCTTCTAACTTTGCTTTTTTTCTTGTGTTGTTTTGTTTTTTCTTCTCTTTAAGCTAAAGAAAAAGCGCGCATTTGGTCTCTCGCACGTGTAAAAAACAGGATGTTTACATTAGTTGCTTGCTGGCATTTATTTACCCTGCATATTTTTGTGCTCTAAATGGCTGTAACGCAAGCAGGATGCAGGCGAATTTCATGCTCTAGTTGTGCATAAATTTACGCCTCAACTTAATTGACTTTATTTGTGTTCGGTTGTAAATCAGATTATTTTTTTTTTCATTTTCTTGAGCCCAACACAACCCAGTGAAACGAAAATTTCCGTTTAGAATATATTTATGAACTCTTAAGAGTGGAAAACATTGCTTACGATTAACTCAAATTAATATTTTTCAAACGCTGGAGTCAAATGTCTCAAAAACCGAAACATTTTCTGTTCCTGCATGAGTTCACCTAAGTACTAAATGTAATAATTTTAACATTTATATAACATATTTCAACTAAAGCTTTCACATATTAGGCTAAAAGCCGTTGGTTAGCAAATATATTGTTTTTCACAATTTCATCTATTAAACTAACATTTACTGTATTAAAGAAACTTTCGTTAAGTTTTGTAAGTTTCGTTAAGTTTTAAAAAAGCTTTAAATTCATATATAATTCCATCCCCTTGTATCACTTAAACTAAAAAACTTGTTGTCTAATAATTTCTTAACGTATTTTTGTTTCGTTAAGCTTTATAGAAATTGAAATTTTGTGTGATTGTCAATGAGTTCACACAACCCTCAAAAGTAACAATTTATTTGTTCTTTAAAGTGAATAAAAATATATATATCACATATTTTTGACATATTAAACTCAAAATTGTTAGTTTTCAATGAATTAATAACATATTCCGTTTCGTCAAGTTGCAGAAACGATTAAGTTTTAGTAAAACTATAGTGCTATATTAACTTCACCAGCAAAACTATATTTTATATGTAAAACAAACTTTCATTAAGTAAGTTTTCTAAACTTCGTTAAGTCATTAAAATTATTTGATTCATATGCAATTTAAACTTGTTTAGTTATGTAAGAATTGAAATGATTTTAATATCATTTTTATTTTATTTTATATTTTGCTTGAGTTGTTGTTTTTATATATTAGCTAACATCAGTTAATTTCCAATAAATTATGTACTGATTTCGTTTCATTAGTTCGTTTCAGTTGCAAAAACGATTTAATTTACCAAATATATAGTTTCTTCTGAATTTCACTATTCATATAACTTTTATTGTATTAAAAAACTTTCGTTAAGTTTTTAAGTTTCGTCAAGTTTTCGAATAGCTTCAAATTCATATGAATTTCTGTTTAATTGTTCTATGTAAGCTTGCTTATTCATGATTTCAAAACATATTTTTGTTTCGTTAAGCTTTACAAACACCGAAACTTTGCGTGCTTGTCAAAGAGTTCACACAGGAGTCAAAACTAGTAATTTGTTTTTTACTCAAATGGATAAAAATATATCTTTTAAATATTTTAACCATAATTTTCACATATTTAACTTAAAACTGTTATTTTTTAATGAGTTAATAACTGCTTTCGTTTCGTTAAGTAGCAAAAACGACTTAATTTAAGCAAAATTACTGTGCCAACTTAATTTTTTCATTTAATATAACTTTCGAAATGTTAAACAAACTTTCGTTCAGTTTTCTTAGTTTCGTTAAGTTTTCAAAAACTTTGTATTTCTCTATGATTTAAAATTTGTGCACTTTTTAAGCTCAAAAGAACTATTTTTTAATGCTTACTTCTTATAATTTTCTTTCGTTAAGTTAAGAAAGTTAAGAAAAATGCATTATTTTTAAAATAAAATTACTTTTCAAGTCAGCATGTCTATATTTTTAATAATTTCTATCGTACGGCAACTAAAAAGCTAATTTTATTAATGAAAAAAATATATTTTCTTATATTAAATCAAATTTAACGATAAAAACTATGCCGCAAAAATGAAAATGAAGCTACTTAGATAATGAAGCCATTGAGCTTTATATAAGCTGTCTAATTTTCAAGAGCGGCGCCTCACCTTCGTTTTGAATAGCTGACCACTTTTAGCAAAACTTAAAAAAAAAAAACCAAACAAAACTTGTTAAAAAAAGCTTTACTGCCGCATTAGTTCAAAGCGTTTATTTTATTGTATTGTGTAAATAAATATTTAACAGCGAACAAAACAAAAGTTTATCAAATTGCATTAACAACAACAACAACAAACTGTGTATTGTTTATCAAAAGAATTAAATTAAATAAAAAGAAACAGCAACAGAAACAACAAATAATAGCTTAATCAACACCTCAAGGATTTCCGAACAATAGAAAATCGTAGAAATGAGCGCGCGTTGAATCATGCAACGGCATCTTCATGTTTCAATGGAACAGTTGAAAGCGATAAGTTTGAAGAGCAAAACGTGCCATGCCTTGCCTTGCCTCGTACCACCCAGCTGTGTATAAAAGTCTACAGTTACAGATAAGCTGCCAACAATTGTTTTAGTGGGAAGTAACGGTATAATTGTTAGTTTCCTCAAAAGAAATTTGAACATTGCACAAGTTCTCAAACAAAATAAAAAAAAATTGCGATTAAAAAAAATAAGATTTATAAAAATACAAAAAACAAAAATGTTCAAAGGAGAGCTTAAGAAAAAAAAACTAACATTATATAGAGCTTATTTTTCAAGTATGTAATAGATATTGCAAAGTATGGCTTTGAAAACTTCAGCTTTTAAAGCGAAATGAGGTAAGCAAAGCTCAGTTATGAGAAATAAACAATATAAAAATAAACAAAAAAAAAAAATACCGTTATTTCACTACTTGCCAAAAGCTGTTTCAACAATGAAAAAATTCAACCTTGTTTGAACGAAAGTCCACACAGTAGAACATATGTAAAAATGTAACAAAGTTTCTATAAGAGACTGTTATATGGTTTTATAATGGGCTTGTTTTAAAAACTAAGCTGCTCAAATGATTATAAAGGTATTTAAAGCTTGCCACACCCACATCACAATACTTGAACAACACAAATGACATATTAACTGTAGCAAAAGATTTTTAAAAACATTAAAAATTGTTAAAAACGAAATAAAAATTTTTTAAGTATGTGCTTTAATAACATTTTTGCAAAATTTCCCTTTAGGGAAATTTTTGGGAAATTTATGGTAAATTTTTATTTTAGGCATTTTAAAGGTTTTCATTACTTTTGAAGAATTTGCTATGATTTTTTGGGAAATTTTTATATTGCTGATTTTATGTGTTTTTGTGATAAGATTTTGCATAGCTGTGTTATTTCATCCAAAATACTGCAGTTACGGATAAGCAATTGTTTTAGTGCGAAGTGACGGCATAATTTTAAGTTTCCTCAAAAGAAATGTGAACATTGCAAAAAGAACTGAAATATATGAAGCTTTATTTTAAATAAGTGCTAAAATAGTCAAAATTCCCTTTAGGGAAATTTTTACTGTATATGTATAGGGAAATTTTTACTATAGGTATTTTAGAGGTTTTTATCATTTTTGAAAAATTTGATCTGTCGGATATTTTTGGGAAATTTTTATATTGCTGATTTCATGTGTTTTAATTATAAAATTTTGCTTTCTTTTGTCTTATCTTACCACCCAGCTGTGTAAAAAAGTCTACAATTAACACATAAATTGTTTTAGTGGGCAATAACGATAAAATTGCTAGTTTCCTCAAAAGAAATTTGAACATTCCAATAAGGGCTCAAATATGTATTGAAAATTTCCCTTTGTTTATTTTTTAGGAAATTTATGGGAAATTTTTATTTCAGTTATTATAAGGGTTTTTATGAATTGTGATGAATTTAGTATTATTAATAATTTTTGGGAAATTTTTATTTTACTTAATTTAAGAGTTTTATGATAAAATTAGCGTGTTTGCTTAATTTCCCTTGAAAAATATTTTTGGAAACTTTTGATTTAAAATTTTTAAAAGTTTCTTCTCATTTTTGAAGAAATTTCTAGCAGGGATATTTTTGGGAAATTTATATTTCCCTGATTTAATGTGTTATTACGCCAATAAGAGTTTCTAAATATTAAACGTCAATGTTTCTGAAGTCATGTTTAATACGAGTGTGAAGCTATTATTGAAGTATGAAATAAGATGCATATTTTGAATCTCTACAATAAGGGATTTTCGATTGAAATATTTTTGGCAAATTTTTCTTTTACTGTTTATATAGATTTTTTAAATTTTTTAAAAATTTCCCTTGAGGGATATTTTAGGGAAATTTTTTTTTCTGATATAAAAGGTTCTTACAAAAAAAATTTATTCTAAAGCAGATATATTATTAAATTTTTTCAACTCCATGTCTATGTTTTTTTGACAATACAATTTACATATCACTACAAAAACAATTTTTTTATATGGTAAATTTTCAGAAATGATATTGCTTGGTATAAGAAAAGAGCTTTAAAGAACTTTAAAATTTTTTGAAATAAAAGAAATATTGAAACAGATAGAATACTTTGATTAAATTTCAGTTGAAATTGCATTTTTTTTTAAATTTCCTCGAAGGAAATTTAGGTTGAAATAACATTTTATGAAAATTGCCTCGAGCGACATATCTGGGAAATTTAGGTGAATTTATTTTAACTGATATTGTAGGTTCATGGCATTTTTTAAATTTATGGGAACTTTTTCTTTACGGTCTTTAATGTATTCAGCATAATTGAAAATTTTTTCTTCAGGCATACTATACGTATCTGGGAAATATCTGTTTCTTTTCTTGATTTAAAAAAGCAAACCGTGAAAGTTCTTACAAAATTTTATAGAAAATCTCCTTAAAATCCGAAATTTGACAATACAAAATTTTTGAAATTTTAAGGAACTTTTTAAAGAAATATTGAACTTTGAGTATTAGATTAAAATACATGAGCTAAGCTCAAAATATATAGAAAATTTCCTTAAAATCCCAAATTTGACAGTGCAAAATATTTGTTAAATTTTAAGGAACTTTTTAAAGAAATATTGAACTATTATTATTAGATTAAAAAACATAATTTCAGCTCAAAATAACCTATGAGAATCAATAAAAATTCCAAGCATTTTGTAAAAATTTCCTTTGAGGTATATTTTTGGGAAATGTTTCTTATAATGATTTTAAGGTTGTAAACATTTCTGGAAAAAGTTTTTTGGAGGTTTTTTTTTGGGAAATTAGTCTTTGTTATAAGTTTTAAGCCTTGTATGGGAAATTCGTGTATAAATGATTATAAAGGTTTTGATGAATTATTGAAATATATTATATTTTAATATAAATAAAAATATTATCTGGTTGAAACAATAAAAAAACTTTTATTATATATCTTTAAAAACACTAGCTAGTTATCGCTAGGTTTCTAAATGATGCTTAAAAAATATTTTTTGAGTATTTCCTATGTGTCATATATTTAGGGAATGTTCTTTTTACCGATTTTATAGATTTTTGGCATATTTGGAAAATTTCCCTCGAGGGAAATTTTTGGGAAATTTTTCTTTTGTTTATAAAATATGAAAAATGGTTCATTTATAATGAGGAATTAAAACGTAAAAGTATTTTATACATAAACAAAGCATGAGTCAGACCTTGAAAAGACTTGGATCAAAAACCATATAAGCTTCTATACTAAAATGCTTATCCAAACGTTTTTTAGATTGAGATCATATTTTATCTACTAGTATATTTCGAAACAAGATTTGCATTCATTTGAAAACCAATTTTTCTTTTTGCTAATAAAAAAGGTTCGCTAACAACAATTTTTCAATAAAGGTTCTAATATTAGTTTTGTTTTTAGTTCCATAACTTTATTAGTCATTCGCTAATTCGTGCCACTATGCTAAGGTTCAAATATATTACTTTGGTTTAATGCATGGTTTTATTTATATTGTTTTTTATTACTCAAGCTTCATAGTAATTTTGTATTTTAAGCAATAAATCAAGATTACCAGCGTTTTCTTTACATTTCAGTAATTATTAATATTTTATTAAATACCATGACTCATGAGTCAGTTTTTTTAATTTGCGACTAGTTGTTGGTAACAAAGAGTTTGAAGGTCGCTTAATAGTTTCATTTAAGAAAAAATAATTTATACCTCAATGACTAAAAATAATCGTCCAGCAATTCTAATTTAGTTATTTTTTTATGACTGAAAACTATTGGCAGCTGCAAATAATAGCTAAGTTTAATACATGCAAAAAAAAAGTCCAATTAACAGCTTATTAGCAATAATTTCATATTAAACGTTATATTTTTACATAAACTTCTGTCTGCGATGTTTTTCAAAAGGAAATAAACAATAAAAAAGTTCTTGCTTAATTAAATTATTTATATAATCGTGTTAAGCGCGAGCTGCTTAAGAATATAATCAATGCTTAATCAATGGTTAAGCGTTTTATAATTATTTATTATTCACACTTCTGCTTTTGTCTACAAATTCCATGCATATAAATTTTATGTAAATGATGGGATAATTTTGTTTTTAAAATGAAAATCCGCACAAATTTGTTGTAATAAATAAAAGAATATGTATTGGTGGGGTCATAAAAGCCAAAGGTTGCTGAGCATGGACTTTATTTTGTAGCATAATTTAAGGGTGCATAAATAATTGCATCATTGCGCTCGTAGCCATGGCGAGATGTATGGAAAAAATACCTAGCGGGTGTAAAAAAATGTATGTATTTTTGTATGTTTTTTTAAAGAACAGTATATTTTAATGTAACTCTGAACACATTTCTGTATCCTTATAGTATATAATCAAACGTAAGCTGCTGCAGCTATTGTAAATAGTAAAACTTGTTAGGCAAAGAAGTATAAAAGGTTCTGTTAGCCTTGCATAAAATGTTAGCAAATCCACTTATTGAAGTATATAACTTCTATAAGAGCTTATGACTAGATGCTATATATATGCAGTTTTGAAATCAACAATAGATATTCCAGAAGAACACTAAAATTTTTTCCGAGGAGTGTCTGGATTCGAAAAAATTACTTTTAATATGCTTTATGGGATTACTTTCGTTTCCCCAAAAAACTTCGGTAACCCTTCTATAAAGCTTCGATAGATAAAATTATACAAGTTACTTTAAGAAAGCATTAAAAAACCACATACAAACTTAATTAGGCTTAAAGAAAAAAATTCTTTGTATTTATATTAGCTTGCAGTAAGTTTTAAAACTAAACTGAGCAAGTAACTTACCTTGATCGGACTACCATTGGTACCAGATTGCTATAGACAATTATTTTTGTATATATTCTTATAAAAAATTGTACTTCATTACAATTATCACTCTATGCAGTACAGAGTTTCAAGCTCCGTTTTTTCCAACAACTTCGGTAACACTTCTTTAAAATTCATATAGCTAAAATTATACAAGTTATAACTTTATCTCCTTTAAAAGTCTTAAAAAACATATTCAAGACCTTCAAGAAAAATTGGTTGTTTTTTCTATAGCTTCCAATAACATATTTTTAAGTAAAACGGTTTTAAGTAAAGTTACTTCAAGTAATATCCACGAAACTTCTGTGTTTCATTTCTGCAAGACCTGACAAAAGCTTGTACAGAAGCTTTGGCTTCATTTGCAAATAAGGAAATGCAAAATATTAAACAAAGCAATGTCAGAGATACCGTTTCTGACAACAGCTAACTGTATGTTATTGTAACCGACAATAACATAACTATAAGATTTAGGAAGTTAGTTCACACTTCGAGCGAGACAAAGTTTCTGAGAGAAAGGTCTGAATAATGCTTAAGCTAAATCCTTATAACAGACTTTATATAAACTATACCTACCGGAGCAACTTAAAAAAATTCAAAAAACAACGCAAAATAGTCGTCAAATCTACAGAAAATCGACGAAGAAGAAGAAAAATAGAAATTTAAGTTTCCTATAACATAATAAACTTTTGCAAAACTAAGATAATTTCGCAGAAAAATTTAATTGTATTTTCGATAATACTTTTAATAAATTTCTACGTAGTTTTATAGAAGTTGTAGTTTCTCATAGGAGTTTCTTATGACCTTCATAAAGCATCTAATATCCCAACAACAAACAGAAACTAATAAAGCAGAGGTTATATCATACATGTATACCCTCAGCTTCGGTAAAACTTCTGAAGAGCTTCGGTAATTAAAATTATATAGGTTTTTATTGTCTTATTTTTAGAAAAAAAATTACGAAAAAGCTTTCAGTAATATTTTTGACAAACTGAGATTCTCAGCTCTATTAAAACTAAAGCTACCATAACTTATAGTAATGAGTTTGAAAACTTATTGAAACTTTGAGAGGAATATTTATATTTATCTTCTCAGTTTTTCTTTATGGAAGCTTTAGCTTTCAAAACTTTTAGCAAAGAGTTTCCAAAACGTTTGCTAATTTTTGGAGCGATAAAATTTGTAAAAAGCTTTCCAATATTACTTTTGAAAGACCTTTATAAGGCTTTTAAAACAACAATGATTTAATTTGCAGAATAGCACACGGAAACCACCAGGCAAAACAGAAATAACTCCGATTCTACCAAAACTTTTGGTAACAGCTCTCTAAAGTTTTGGTTAAATAAATAATAAAGAAAATGAAATTTTATCTTGCAAAGAGCTTTGGATAGACTTTTGCAGGCTTAATAGAAACTGTATAGAAACTAAAAATTTTGCAAAAGTATATTCAGGCACAATTGAATGAAATTGATGTCGTGTCTATCAAAATATTTACTACTCAATATTTTTCTGAACACTTTTAAGGCTAGTTAAGCGACAACAGTTTTTTTTTATTATTTTTCTGAAGTTCTGTGGAAGTAATAAGAAGCTTTATTAAGCTTTATAAAAAAAGCTTTTAACAGTGAGTTTTCGAAAGCTTAACGAAAACTTCGATTCTGATGTTTAGAAAGTTTCTTAATTTTGCTTTCTCAGTTCTTATAAAAGTGCTTTATGCTAACATTCGCTTGATTTAAGCGCCAACTTTCAGTCACAAGCACTATGGAAGCCCAATAGAAGCTGTAACTATTCATTCTGCAAATTTCATAGCCTCATTAATATTTTTGTTTGTTTGTTCATATCTTTGTGGGATTGCTTTCGAAATAACTAAAAGAAAATTTTGTTTGAAAAACTCTTTAGAATATTTAAAGAAATTTAATTCTAAAAAAGCTTCTTTCACTTCTTGACCGAACATACAAGTCTTATTTCATTCCGCTCCAGTTTTTTAAAATTCTTAACTAAATTTCATATGTGCTGGATTTCTTTCAAAATAAAAAACAACCTCAAATTTCATTGACTTTTGCTGTTTACTTGTCTGTCATCTATAAAAAAAAACACAAAAACAGAAAAGTTCGCGCTAAAAACTTTATGACGACATAAAAACTAGCAAAATTTTACGTACATCGCTGATAAACAACAATTTTTTGATACCTGCGTTTAATCTGTGTTGATAGAAAAAAATACTGCGTCACTTTAATGTTGTTCCATGCTGGAAACCAAAGTGTTAAAATTATAACAAAAATAAAAATAAAATCATATAAAAACAAAAATCCAGCATGGTCAGGGCAAAGAAAAAAGTATTGCCAACAGCGTGTTTTTCTAAAGAAAGTCATAAAAAAAAAAAATTGTTGTGCTCTTTTCGCTATTTTAAACAATCTACAAAAGCTTATCTAAAAATTCGCAATCTGTCATTAAAAAATTTACTCGAGACGCTGGTGGCGGTGGTGTAGGCAGCAAAAGAAAAGATATATTATTTTATGACACACACTCCAAGTTTTACGCTAGAACTCAATGGAATTGGAACTCATACGGTAACAGCAGCAATTCGCAACAAGTTCAAAGTGCTCATAAAATGTGGTAATTATTAAAGTTCTCTTTTTTTCATATTTTTATTATGTCTTGGATTTAATAGACATGATATTTTCTCTGCTGAGTTTTATTGGAAATGTCGTAAAATTTTGATTGGTAAGCAATTGACGTAAAGTGTTGCCGCCATGAAATTTTTAATACAAACACAGCATGTGCAAAACGCAATATTTTTACAGAAAATTTTGTAAGAATTTGTCGGCTTAAGTCTTGTCATTTGTGCCGTCAAAATTGTAGTAATGATGACAGTTGTAAGTAAAAGATTTATGGCGGAAGGCTTTGGAAATTTTGAAAAATATATTGTTTTTGTTATGAAACAAAAATATTTCGAAATAAAAATTTCTTGATGTTTTAATTGGTTTTTAAGCTGCAGACTTTGCAGACATTTCACTTGATTTCTTGAAACTTTTACGAACTAACACCTTTATTTTATTTTATTATTTTAATGCATATTTTTCATCCTTCAGCTCTCGATTGTATTCAGATTACAATGAGCTGAATTACTTAACGTTTTAAGTTTAATTTAAATTTATTTCAAAATGTACTTGAAAATTACTTAAAATTCTCTTGGCTCTATGGGTATATCAAAAAGCGTAATTTCCATATGGGCAAATTCAATTTTTTTTAACTTTCGTTAAGTTTCGTCAAGTTTCGTTAAGTTTCGTTAAGTGCAAAACTTTTAGTTAGACGATCTGAGTTGGCTTCAAAATTATAAAATGCTCTAATTTGCGGCATTTTATCTCCTTAGTAAAGCTTAAAACAGTTTCGTTAAGTTGAAATTTAATAAGCAGATTGAAAACTTAATTTAATTTCACTTGACTCTGTCTATAAGTCAAAAAGAGCAATTTCCATATGAAGCAATGCGACTTTTTAACTTTCGTTAAGTTTCGTTAAGTGTAAAAAATTTCAGTAAGACCTTGCTGAACTGTCTTCAAAATTATAAAATGCTCTAATCCGTAGAAAATTTTTTCTTGGCAAAGCTTAAAACAGTTTCGTAAAGTTTAATTTTGATAGACAAATTATGAAATTTCGAGTGAAAAAGAAACATGAATTTAATGTTAATGATATTGTATTTATTTAAATCAAAACTTAACGAATCCAAAATAATGTGTAAGAAAAATTTATTTAAGTTCTTTTGTCTCTTCTGATATATCGAAAGTGCATGGAAAAATTATACAGTTGTGTTCATAAAAATAGCAGCGCCGTGTCTCATAATATGAATTTGTCAATATTACTTATCAATATTTATTTTCAAGTGTCAGTTGTAACTTGTTGTTGACTGCATAAAAGTACCGTTATAACGGTATATCACACTCGTTTAAAAAATAAGTGATTGATTTTTAACCAGATCATTTGATCGCGCACGTGCTAGTATATCAGTCTTAAATTTACGTCAAATTTGGTTACCAGTTTCGTTAATTGCGAAACTTGTACTGAGACGATTGTCTTATAAGATATTATTTTTAAATCGTATCGAAAACAAAGTTTTCAATAATACCGCCTTATTAAAACAAACACATATGTTTCGAAAATTAATTTTTTTGCAATCCTGAAATTTTTCGATTTTTTCAAAGCGGTTTTGAAAGTAAAGTTTTTAAAACTTGACGAAACTTGCAAAATATGACTTATAAACTATAAAACCTTTGAAATTTAATTATAAATCGTTTGTGTAGCGATCTGCGGCAAGCTTAACGAAACTCTTTTGGGTTAACGAAATTGAAAATATGTGAAATAAATACTTATGCAAAATATTTGATGCAATTTCACGATGATTTTACAACTTAACGAAACTTTTAAAACTTAACGAAACTTGAAAATTATTTCTTATACGAAATAAAATGTAAAACACAGAAACTTGAGAAAATTGAGGCATCAATCGTTTATATTTGGAACTTAACGAAACATCATCAACCAAATGAAAGTAAAAAATATTGGGAAAATGATTGAGCATAAAGTGTTAACACTGTCTTTACATGATTTTGCAACTTAACGAAACTTTTATAACCTAACGAAACTTAAAATTATGACCCTTTAAACTGTTAAAAATAACTCAACATATTTTGCAAAATTCAAGTTTCAAGTTTCAATCATGTGACTAATGATCTTCACTGAACTTTACGAAACTCTCTTAAATAAAAGAAAGTGAAAATCTTGAAATCTTGAATCGTGAAATTTTAACTTAAAACCCTTCAAAAGGTGCAACTAAAGTGGTTTAAAAATTGTTTCTTGTGATTCTATGGGCTTAAGTAAAAAGTATGTCTGTCGATTCCAATATTAAAGTTTTATGTTTTTTAAGTTAAAAAATCATAATTTGTAAGTTACAAAATGTAGCAAAAATATTTTATTAAATCGTTTATTTAAAGTTTTTTTCCACTTTCAAATTTTCGTTGAGTTAAGTATAGGCAGTTAAGATGTATAGATAAGTAGTCATAATTTTAAGTTTCGATAAAAATGAAAAAAATTCGTTTTTTCAAAAACATAATAATTCGTGATATTAAAAAGTTCGTTAAGTTAGATGAAGATTTGAGACAAACGATTTGAAGACTTGAATGAATATTTTTGAACATTTTTTTATTTCAAGTTTTATTGATAGTTTGTCATAAATTCAAGTTTTCGTTAAGTTTTAAAAGTTTCGTTAAGTTTCAAAAGTTTCGTTAAGTTGAAAAAACATAAAAAACAGCATAGGAAATTGCGTATAAGCATTTACTTTAAGATTTTTCACTTTTGTTTAGTTAAAAAAAGTTTCGTTAAATTAAGTGAATATCTTCAAGCAAACGATTTAAGCTGGGAATCTATAAAATTGTATAAATTTAAAGTTTTATAGATTATGGGCCATTATTTTTTTATTGTCGTCAAGTTTAACAAGTTTCGTTAACTAGGAAACCCATTTAAAAATTGATATAACAGATGGATCTTTAGAATTTTACCAAGTTTTTTTGATATCATTATGTTTGGCAGTCTCGTTTTCAAGTTTCGTTTAGTTTGAAAAGGTTCGTTAAGTTAGACAAACATAAAAAATAGCGTTAAATAATGTGAACAAGCATTTATTTCATGATATTTAACTTTCGTTAAATTAAAATATTTCGTTAAGTTAGTTAAAAAACGTTAGGCAAGCAATTTAAACTTGATTTTTTTAACTTTTATTGGTTTTGTATTCTATAGTTTATTGATCATAATTTTCAATTTCGCTAGGTTTTTAAAGCTTCGCTAAGTATGAAAATCAAATTAAAACTGCGTCAAGAGATTATTATTTTTAAAAGAGGCATTTTAAAAGGAGTTTTTAATATCATTGGGTTCGGTGACTTCGATAGTGGAGTGGTAAGTATGCTTGACTGCTATTTCAGAGGCCACGGTTCAAACCCCGGACAGTTTTGGTCGTATGGTCCTATTTAATTTCTTTTCTCATTTGTAAATAACTGCCTCAAACGAGCTCGTTTACAAATTAAAGTACTAATAGGTACGTTTCGTTAACTTCGTGAGCAACCGTTGATAATGGAAATGGTATCCGAGTTCGTAGGGTTTTTTTTAAGCAAATCAAGTTTCGTTAAGCTTGCTGTAGATCGTTAAGCAAACGACTTTAGCTTATATTTTGTGTAATTATATCGGCTTACTAGTAAATAAATAGTTTACAGTCAAAATTTTCAATTTAGTCACATATAAAAAGTTTCGTTAAGTTGTAAAATCTAGAGAATACAGCGTTAAGTGTTATTTATAGTTATAATACAGATGAGCTACGACTATAAAGCACGTTTATTTGTCAAATTGTTAAATATTATTGATATTCGTTAATTTTCAATAATCCTATTTCACAAATCCCTTCCGAGAAAACTATCGGCAAGACTTTCTTTCAACTTTTGATCTTCTGAAGCCGCTCTTACTTTTGCTTATTGAACTTAAACTATGCCATTTAAGCAAGTTCTTCCGCTATAATCCAATATTTATAAACAATTTCACATGCATTTCAAAACCTCTTTTCAATGTATAGCCTTAACTTCTTCAAGCAAAGAAATGAGCTTAACATAAATGCTTGGCTTTTTTACTAAAGCCAAATCAGATGATGCTGTCTGCTGCATTGAGAGTTTTTTTTTTCTTTATAGCAACATATATTTCTATTATTTAACTTCAGCTTATTTTCTTGTCTTTAAATGATCGGCTGCTGTGGCTTACGTTTCATGTTTTACCTTAATTGGTTAGACGGCGGGAAATAAAAACCAAAACAACAACAACAACAAAATCAGTTAGGTTAACTTAAAAGTTGTCAAATGTTCAAACCGGCAAACAGCATGAAGCAAAAATTCATTAACGTTTTTATGCGGTTTTCGTCAATGTTGAGTATTTATATATGTATCAACGTGCTGTTTTTAGCCTAGGTTATGTTTTCAAGCTCGTTTGCTGGGCTTGGAACAAAACAACAAAAACAAGACATGCTGGCTTGCATGCAAGATTGGTTAAAGACAAAATTAGCTAGAACTACTAATTATGACTGCAAGCAAGCAGTTAAGAAAAAAAATCGTGAAATTCTGTTTAGAGTTGGGTATGGTTAGGTAGGTCTGTGGTGTTGTGAGCTAACATAGGTTTGGTAGAATAGTCATACCGCTCAAGGTCGAATGAAATGAAAATGATTTATTTATATTCAGATTTGTTCATTGGTTTTCTGTGAACATTAATATTTAGTGGCTATTTTAATAAAAATTAATTTTAAGCTATAAAAAATTAAATGGAAAAATTTAAGAGAGTAAATGTTGAAAACAAATATGGGCCAACATAATGAAGCAACTTAAGGCAAAATATATAAAAATTTGTAAATGAAGTTATGAAAAATTAATGTTTGATTTAATATAAGTGAACATAATATTGCTCTTTATTAATAAAATTGAAAAAAAAAATTTATTTGATAAAAATTAAAAACACATTTGAGTAACATGCCAGAAACTAATAAAATGAATCAAAATTGAACTTTAAGTTTTTTCCGACAAAAGCTACTCAATACATAAGAATCAAAGAAAACAATTTTTAAACATCTTTAGCTTCACTTTTTCAATGATTTTAAGTTAAAAGCATAATAAAGCTGCGTGTAATATAATGTTAAAGCATTTATTAACAAATTTTTCAATTTTTTTTTAGTCAAAACAATTTCGTTAAGTTAAGCAAAGAGTGTAAAGCAAATGATATAAGCTTAAATTTTGCAAAATTCCAAAAGTTTTATATACTACGCTCTTCATTGGTCAATATTTGAAGTTTCGTTAAGTTTTAAAAGTTTCGTTAAGTTGGAAAATCATATGAAAACAGTGTTAAGATCCAATCATCAAGCATTTTCTAAAGATTTTGTACTTTAATTTAACTTACAATGTTTCGTTAAGTTTAAAAAATAAACAATTGCAGGCTAAACTGTCTCAACTTTGCAGAATTTACATTTTATTGCTTATAAAATGTAATTTAGAGTTTCGTTAAGTTTTAAAAGTTTCGTTAAGTTGGAAAAACGTAACAAAACTGTGACAAAAGTTCTGTAAAAGCATTTATTTGAAGAATTTACACTTTTGTTAATTAACAAAAATGTTCGTTAAGTTTTACTTAGATCACTTAATAAAGGGGTTGATATTGAATTTTGTGAAATTTTAACGGTTTTATAGTTTATTACTCATTGTTCTTAATTTTGTCAGAAATTAAAGTTAGAGTTCACAAAATCACTTTAAAAATCATCAAAAATAATTAGTGACTTTTTACTTTATCAGTGTTTAAAAATTGTTAGCTTTACATTTTGGTTGTTATTAAGTTAAAAACTTTAAGAAAATATTATTTTAAAGCATTAATTAAAAATTTTTTTTCTTTCTCTTAGTTAAAACAGTTTCCTAAAGTTAAGTGAAGATTGCTAAGCACATGATTTAAATTTGAATTTTGCAAAATTTTACTATTTTCATGTTTTACAATTTATAGGTCATAATTTTAAGTTTCGTTAAGTTGGATAAAAATGTTAAAACAACCTTAAGACTTTATGTTCAAGCATTTTCTTAAGAGCTTTAATTTTCGTTTGGCTTACAATGTTTCGTTAAGTTCCAAAAATAAGCAATTGAAGCTTAAAATTAGACATAAGTTGGTAGGTCTTACGTTTTATTGCTCATTAGACATAATTTTAAGTTTCGTTAAGTTTTTAAAGTTTCGTTAAGTTGGAAAATCATAGCAAAAGCTGTTTCAACAAATGTGTAAAACATTTATTTGAAGAATTTTAACTTTCGTTAAGTAAAAAACTTCGTTAAGTTTGCTGCAGATCGTAAGACGAACAATGTAAAATTAAATTTTTGTGAAATTTTTGCAATTAATAAGTCATAGTTCTAAATTTTGTCCGGATTTCATCAGCTTTTTTTCCAGGATTTGTTCAGGAAGTTCACTAAGTAAGAATACACAAAATCACTTTCAAAAATAAGCACTGATTCTTTACTTAATCCAAAGCAATCAGAGAAAAAAATTCTGAAAATATTTAGCTTCATCTTTGATGGATTTTAAGTTGAAAACTTTAAGATCATATTATTTTAACGGCTACGCTTTTTAACTTTTCCTTAGAATAATTCACTAATTAGTTAAGATTAGTGAAGATCGTTAAGCAGCTGATTTAACTACAATTTTTCAAAGTTTATTGGTTTTATGTTTTACAGTTTCAAGGTTACAATTTTAAAATTCGTTAAGTTTTAAAAGTTTCGTTAAATTATAAAATCATATTAAACTCATGTTAAGGCTTAACGTGTTTCGTTAAGTTTCTAAAATAGACAATTGAAGCCTACATTTTCTGAAGTTTGTAGGTATTATATTTTATTGCTATTATTAGGCATAATTTCAAGTTTCGTTAAGTTTTCCAAGTTTCGTTAAGTTTAAAAAGTTTCGTTAAGTTAGAAAATAACATGTAAAAAACGTTAAGACTTTATGCTCAAGCATTTTCTACAAAGCTTTTACTTTTATTCGTCTTATAATGTTTCGTTAAGTTCAAAAAAAAAAGGATTGAAGCCTACATTTTCTCAAGTTAGTTAGTTTTATATTATATTGCTTACTAGGCATAGTTTCAAGTTTCGTTAAGTTTTAAAAGTTTCGTTAAGTTAGAAAATCACAACAAAACTGCATCAAATGTTATGTATAAACATTTATTTCACATATTTATACTTTCGTTAATTCAAACAAGTTTCGTTAAGCTGACTAAGTTCGCTAAACAAACGATTTAAACTTGAATTTTGATGAATAATTTTTACTTCTGTCTTTGTTATTGAAAATAAAAATTTTTGATTACAATTTACCAACTTCCTCAATCAAAATTTTATAAATATTTCACTGTTTATAACAATTAATAAATTGCAACAATGACGTTATTTCATTTCAGGTAAGAGCTTTGCAAAGCTACCAAGAATTGCTTGCTTTTCGTTATCATTCGTTAGTGATAAGTTTGTGTATAATTATAAATTCAAGAATAATATGACGATTTTTTTCGGCTGGTTATCGGAAATGCCTTTCTCACTGTTATTATTTATTAGATTTTTTGTTGTTTATTGAAAAAAAATTTCAATGTTACATTTTTCAATATCAATTCCATGCCGATATAACGTATATTTAATTCCATTTACTTAACTTACTTTTTGAACTTTGGTACATTATTTCAAAGCTTCGTTAAGTAGTAGTTTTAGTTCTTTAGTGAATAAAGATACTGTTTTTAATTTAATATATAGTAAAAAAGTCATGCATATGCATATGCATATATTTCCAGTCAAAATTATCGCAACATGGCTTAAAACAGTTGCCAAAAATATCTTTTATTTTAAAAATGTTTAAAGAATAAATCATTATGTTAAAGGCATTAGAGAAGTATATCACATATACCAAATTGATCCTTGCTCGACAGTTAAAAAAAAAAAACTAAAATTATAAAATACTGCAACGACAATTTTTCTCTCTTTTCTTCAAGATATGTTCAACGTCACATATTTGAATAATTTCCTCTGTCTTACGTCTAAAACTATTTTAGTTTCCTCCATCAAAGATAGATAGCTTAGTTTTTGTTTTTACTACGTAGCTGGCATTTTAATGTATTTGAAAATCTATCCGTCTAACAAATGAAAACAAAAAAAAACAAACATTTAATAACTATTAAAAAGCTTGCAACCTGTATTGAAATGCAAATTAGCAACAGCCAATGGAGCTGATATAAGAAGGCATAAAAATAACAAACACTTGATTTGCATGCATTTTTTTTTCAATTGAATGTGCTGCACGAAGCACACTCAAGCTTATTTAAAGCTGAGCTCGAAGCTTAACGCTGTTTATTGACAAACAAAGAAGTCTGTTGCTTTGTAGTTTTTTGTATACTTAGTAATGCGTTTTTCTGTTATTTGTTGTATACTTTAGTACTTGTTGTTGTTGTTGTTGTTGTTGTTGTTGTTGTTGTTGTTGTTGTTTTGATTTGGATTTGCATGAGTAACTTGAGCCGATTATGGCTTGAAGATGATTAAGACGCTGTTGTTGTTAAAATAAGGCTTGAAGTATGCATTCAAGATGAGTTTAAAATACGTGTTATTTATTTTCTTTGTTAGCTCTTAGATGGATAATGATGCTGAATTATTTTAAATATTTAAGACAATACATATTTAGAGATGTTAAAATATATTCATTGATATTGTCTTAAATTTTCAAAAAATTATTTGGAGCAAAATGGTTTAATTTTAACATTTAAGAGAAACATATATAACAAATTGGAAATTGTAGATATTAATTTTTTTATTTTAATATTTTAAAGCATTTATATATATTTTATATAAATATATTTGCTAAATGTTTTTATACAACATTTCAATTAAATTTTAAGCAATATATTTTAAATCAGCTTTAAGCACTTTAAGCCAATAAAATGTGTTTTATGGCTGCTTTGATGCAACCAGCTATTTTGTTAAAAGCTTTTGAAAAAATTTTTAATGTTTATTATTAACACATTTGCAGTCTTTGCATATCTTTTTATGATTTTGCTGAACTTTAGAGTGCTACTTTTTGAAGTATTGTACGCTTACCTTGAGTTTGATTGCTTTGTAGGCCATTTGAGCAAATTTCTGAACAAATCTATTATGAAAGTCTGACATCTGCTGATTTTTTTTAATTATTTTATATATCTATGAAGTAAGGATTAATGACTATAATTAATATAATAATGTATGATTGCATAGAAAATATTATGCTAGTGGTGAAGAGTTTGAAATTTTTTTTCGCTGCCGTTGTTTGAAAGCAAAATTCATATAAAGTAAGTGTTGGTAGTAAATAAAAATATCACAAGAATTTTTAATTTTAGCAACAATATATCTGTGTCGACAAGGAATAACAGCTAAACTCATTTTCAATATAACAAGAGAGCATTTTTAAAATTAAAATTGCTACCTAATATAAGGGCACCCTGACTTTTGCTGTTTAGATTTGATGGCCTCAAACATTTAATTTTCAAGTTAAAACCATAAAAATGTGCAATGAAAGTAAGTACCTCAGTTTGTCCTAACTCGACTTTAGCGGTTATTCCTTGTCGACACAGATATTTATTTCATTTTCAAAATAATCATCAAAACTTTGAATATATTGATCATTATACCGACGGTATCTGTCTGATAGATACTCATATTTTAATTTTTATGATCTTTATATACTTAATATCAACTTCTAAATAGCAGTTTAGAGTACTCGTGACATATTTATGTATATTCATGACATATCTTAATATATAAAAGTCAAGCGTCTTGCTCCGTGCTCTATATCGGAAAACTGTTCTCAACTGTTTATAGTTGTTATTGCTACGCTTCTTAAAGCATCTTCAGCCCGTACCAGAACCTGTTTCGCTATTATAGTGCTTTTTATATGAAAAAATTGTTAGCCTAAAAGTATGCACACAAAATTTATTTGATATTTATCAGTAAGAAAACATTGATCATATCGTCTGCTACTTAATTATTTTGAATACGACCCGTCGTATGACGGGCTTCTATACTAGTGTATGTATAAAAGACAGAAGTGAACTCTTACAGGTACCGCATACTGGTGTCTTATGTAAGTGCGCACACCTACCGATTAAACGAAACCCAACTAAAAAATCAAATGATAGGTCAGATTTCCTTTTGATTTTTTAAATGGGTTTCGTTTAATTGGTAGTTGTGCGTACTAACATAAGACATCGGCCGATTAAAAGTCTGTAGTGTGCGGTACCTCTTAAAGTCCTCTACGAACACCGAAAAATGCCGCTTCGCCTTGAACAAGGCGAGTTTCAGAGAATGGAGGAACCACTTCTTGAATATTTGGTTTGCCAAGTTGAAGAAGCGTTATAGAGAAAGTTTATTGAAGCAGTCTGATGAAAAATTATAGTAAATTGGCTGATTCGCGTGAAGCTGATGAAACTGGTCTCCATTGGAAGATTTTACCGGAAAAACCTATCTCCAATTAGGCAAAAAAATGTACCTGGTCGAACAAAGTATAAAAAGAAGGAATAATACTTCTAGATTGTGAAAATGCTAAAGCAACTAAAAAGATAAGATCATTGATTGTAAAAGCACAAAACCATGGTCATTTTGAAATAATATCATGTCTTTTGAAAATACGAGCTTGGGTAAATTTTCAAGAAGTGGTTTTTCGACATTTTTGTTCCAGAGGTTTGTCGAGCGATTTTGAGCAGTTTTTGTAGAGATATTCATTTGAAATTCTTGGTTCACTTCTGAACTAAACTAGGCTGTATTTTTATTACGATCTTGAAGGCTTTTTCTCAAAATGATGCGGTTTTCCTTCGAATTGGTGCACTTTTTTCTACCCGATCCTTTCTTAACTTCCAATTGACTGGTTTCGCGAAATTTTTTTAACAAACGACATACTGAGCTTTCATTAAACTGTATTTCACGTGCGATTTTAATAATAGCACCCTTTTGATCTAAAGAAAGTTGCACTTCTTAGGCATGGTTTTGAGAATTTTTGTGATAAAATATTTATTTTATGTAATCAGCATATGTTCTGCAGCAGATATTTATGTAAAATGAGTTCTCAAATGTATAGCAATTAAAAGAAAATAATACTGAAAGAAGAATAAATTAAAACAAACAAACATAAAGGAGTAAACATCGAATTTGGAAAATTTTGTATGTGCGGCTTGTTTTTGTTGCGTTGGGTGTAAATCTAATATTTGCACTAATGACACATGATGAGGGTGAGTTTAACTAATATATAATTATATTATATAATATATAATTATGAATAATTATGAATATGCTGGTGAGTATACTTATATTATGAATGACGCGTTGAAGGTCTCTGCTCTATAGACTAAAAAAATGTAACGATATAAATGGTGATTATTTCCAATAAATTAAAAACAAAATTTTTTAAATTTTTTCTCCAATCATTTGCGTGAATTTTTGTTAAACATTCCGTATGTGTTACCCAATTATTCGCACAATTCATATACCTTTTGCACACTTATATTGATAATCGTCTTAGTAGTAATATCAGTTGGTCTACATGAAGCTGACATATGACACCCTTAGGCTGCGTGCATAGTAAACGCCGATTCAGACAGGCAGACAGATAAGCAGGTTGAAATCTGTGTGAACAAATGAAACACAAATATCTACCTATCGCGCTTGTTTACACACTCTGTCTGCCTGCCTGTCTGAATCAGCGTTCACTATGAACCCAGCCTTAGACTTTTCTAGTGGGATGCAGTAACGCTTAACTTTTCAATAATTTTCCAATGTTGCTTAATATGCTTATGGGTTAATTGCTGCGATGATCGTTCTTAGGCTTATTTGTTTTATATATTGCTACGACTTTAGCGTTTTTAAACCGTGACGAGAATTATTTATGCGAATGCAACTGTTAAATGTCAATAAAAATTAATAATTTTATAGCTTTAAATAGAAAATTTTTCCAAAAGTAAATTTGGCATCAAATCAAAACCCGATGGTTTTGAAGTTTTAAAAATGGCACCATTTGTAGATATTTGGAAGTTCAGCTTTCAAATTTTTAACGGTAGAATGTAACAGTTATTCGAAGAATGTGAATAATTTATGGTTAGATTATGAGAAGTAACAAATGTGTCTGCTAGATCTTGCGATTTCTCATTATCAGTTATTTTTTTATACCCTAAACCTGCAAAATCAGGGTATATTAACTTTGTTCAAACGTTTGTAACGCATAGAAAGAAGCGAGTCCGGTATAGAAAAGTATATATATTCTTGATCAGGGTCACCTCATCAGTCGAGCTACCTATGTCCATCCGTCCGTCTATCCTTCCGTCTGTGTGTTGCCCGTAAAAACAGAATAAGAAGAACGCGTTGAAATAATTGAATGAAACTCGGTTCACATAGTCACATGGACCCAAGGATCAGTGATAATAGTTGTGAACAATTTTTCTTTTTTTCTTTTGTTGATCATGTTACTTATAAGTTTGTGAATTTTTTGAAAAAATCTCATTAATTAATGTTATTAGTTCTTTTTGTTTTGTATTTGTTTCGTGCATTTATATATATTTTAATAATTTCTGGAAAAGCGGCATTTTTCGGTATTGATATGTCTCTTATTTCAAGTTAAAGTTTGTTAAATTTATTTATTTCAGTATCAATCACTTCTTTTGAGTTTTAAGATTCTGTAATAATGTCATATTTCTATCAATTAAATTTTGGAATGTGGTCGATGACATAATAACTTGTTGTTTTTAAGAAGTACATTTGCGTAGATTTCTGAAAATTTCTGACAGATATGAAAATTTTAAATAATTCAACATTACTGAAGAGATCATTATTATTACTCTTCAATTGTTCTGAATATGTTTTACTAGAATTTTGTGCTAAATGTTTGTCCTGTATTTGTTGTTGATTATTTATTGCAGGAAATTCTAAATAATTTAAAAAGCAAGTGAAGTTTATTGGGTTCTTGATGATGCTTTCGAACTAGTTTCAAGATATAGAGTTTGAAAAGAGCTTTTTTTTCTGATTTATATTTTGTCCACGTTATTATTGTATTACATGAATTCTTATTTGATGAAGTAAAAAAAATATATTTACCACAAACATAATGGGAGAGGAAACTATTGTGTTTGAAAACTTATTGAGAGCAAACATGATTATTTTTACTGGAAACATGTTTCTATTTTACGGTTACCATGAATAGTTTGGGTAAGCAAGTTACTTTGTAACGATTAATATATTGTGTTCACAAGCAACTATGCTACTTTGATGCAATAAATATATTATGTTTACTGTGACCAGTTATGAGACAACTAAGTTCATAGTAAGCTAAGTATACAATTAGAGCGCAAGCAAAATTTTTATTTCGTGGTTCAAATTGGTAAAGCGCTTGTGAGTTTGATTTGAATTTGAATATCAAATCAAATCCCAGGTTCAATTCTCAAGCCAAACCGAGCTCTAATTTTATTTTGTTATTATTAAAATTTATGCAAGCAAATAATTTTAGGAAAAAGTTACATATCATTACAATTGATCAATTTGACATAACCGGGATTTGAAACCGGACCATCGTTCATCGTAGTCCAACACACAAACCATTATGCCAATCGCCTGATGGCGTGTGAGCGACAAAAAATTCAAACAAAACAAGCAAACCGAACACGAATATTGCATGAACATATAATGTTGTATACGATCATGTTATGTGTTTCTGACAAATATGATATTTTCATAGCAAAAAAATTACTGTTTTTGTTGCAAACATATTGTGGCTATGTTTTCAACAAAACCATTTTTTTATCACATTTATGACAAATATGTTTACTGTCATGAGAAGCAAATATTGAAATGATTGTCACGAAAATAGTTACATGAATAACAAACAAAGTATGGTCAGAATTGTATTTTATATTTACAGTAAAGGTAAATATGTTTGCTACAATCAAAGTAGAAAATATAATTTTTCTGCGTGTAGCTTTTGGCTTCATAAATAATATCATCTGGAACTAATTAAGGTTAATCGTACAGAAATACTGTGAAAAGACGATTGTCTTTGGACTGTGAAAGACTTTTTGCAGTGTTCCTATTTTTCTACATTATGTGGATAGAATTGCCAATAGAATTGTGTAACTGCTTAGAAAATTTTAATTTTTTTTAAAGGAATGGAAATGTCAGCTACAGTTGGAGGTGGATTTAGGTGCCTTTCAAATATAACATCCATTTCATTGTGATCAGCAAGTGCACTACATCTAAAGTAAATTCAATGGTGAGTTTAAACTTTTTCGATGTTTCGATTTTAGGATTAGATTGTGATGAAGACTAGGCCAAGCGGGACATAGTTAGAATTTTTATTTTATATTTTATGTTTTATGGTCTTATGGCTTATATGTATATACATTTTTCCATTTGGCATCTTATAAAGCAATAATAATTGGAAAATATTGAACGCTGTAGTTTTCATAGAATTTTGTGAAAATAAACTTGCCGCTGACCTACTTTTTTATTGCTTATAAAGATGATGTTTGTGTAAAAGAACATTCAGAAACTTCAAAATGGGTGAAGTAAAATCGCTAATCAAAACATAAATTATAAGATTTACAGTTTTTTCTGGACAAGTCAAAACAAATAAAATTTTATACCGACAAATGGTGGTTAAAGTGCAAATGTCATTTACAACTTTACTTCTATTAAAAATAATTTCAACAATTTTCTTAAGATAAAATATGAGCGCTCAAAAATTACTGCTGGCATGGTTCTATAATTAAAAAAATAAAAATGCAATATTTTTAAACTCAACACTCAGTGCTAAAAGTCAACGACAACAGCGGCAAAGCAGCAAATCCAATTAGCCAAAATGTCTGCAAACATATTTTCATTGGCAAGCTTTGGCAGCTCAAGCAACAATAAAAATAACAAAAACAACAACAACAACAACAACAACAATAAAAACAATAACAACAACAACTTAAAAAATCTAAAAAAAAACCAACAAATTTAAAACATCAAGGCAAAAACCACTTCGTGTGGCAGAAGAAATGTGATTTTGTTGCACAGTGCGGCGCACATGTGCTGCATTTAGCACATGTGCTTAATTCAATTCTTTACACACACTACTATTTTATGTGTGTATGTAGGCGTTGTCAGTGTCGCACATTTCTGTTATCGATTTTTTTTTATTTGCCAACATTTATTTTCAGTGTAGATAGTGTTGTGTGTTTGTCTGTTTTTGTATTCTCGCCCATTTAGTTTTCTGTTTGTAGTATAAAAAGGTGCTTAAAAAATGCATTTTGTCACTTGAAGACGACTTTCAGTAACGTAATGGAAAATTTTAAGTGCTGCCAAGGTTTACTTTTATGCTACTTACTGAGGTGTGTGTAGCACATAAATGGGTGCAATTTATGAGTGTTGTTTATAGTGCCGAAAGTGTGTGTGTTTGTGTGTATGTGTTTGAGCAGTATTTTTGAAATATGATTATAGCCTGATTTTATATGCGTTCGGTTATAAAGTTTAGCTAGAATCAATTTCCTCTTCATCATAACCTGACTGCAACAAATTCTAAACCAATGTTTATATTTTAATTTTAAGCTTAAATTGATATTTGCTATAGTTCACAGCAAGTTTTTCGGCATAACACAGCAAGTTATTAAAATTTTTATATAAGTTTTAGTGCTTTTTTAAAGCAGCTTTAAACATAGCGCTAACCTTCTTAACTTTTTGCCTCTAATAAAAAATAAATTAAAATTGACAGTAATAATAAGAGTTAACTATAAAAATTTTAAAATTCTTAATAAAAATTAATCAAAAAATTTTAAATTTCACAGTAGCAAACATAAAAAAAAACAAAATCATAAAAATCTAAACCAACCAAAAAATTGCTGTTAGCACAAGAACTGCAGTATAAGAAGGTTGCAGAAATCACTACAGCATCACTTCGATGGTTAGCAACAACTGCAATAAAATAAAACAATTAACAGCAGCCAACATTGAGCTGCAATTAGAGCTGCACCAACACAGATTGCAGCAACAGCAATTTTGAAAAAAAAAAATATGAAGCAGCTGCTTTGAAGTTTTCTTAATATTTTTATGTTTCTTTGTTAATTGTTTTTTTTTTTGTATTGTTATTTTAATTTTTATATCGTTGCATGCAGCAACTGTCGCTCATGTTTGTATGGCAGTTGTTGGCGGCAATAACTACAACAACAGTGCAACCAGCAACAACATTAAACACTTACTTTTAAGCATTAACCAAGAGCACAACTTGACCGCACCTAGTCTTTGTTGTTTTTTTTTTTAAACAGTGCACTCGCACCTTCAAAATCTGCACACCTTCGTATGCAAATAAAAGTAGTTTCCTAACGTCAGAGTTTAAAAATACTCAGATAAACCAAACTTTAAGTGTTACCAACTGATTTTCAGAATCAAAAGCGATACATTTTAACTGACTGTGAATGAACAAGGTCTAAGGACTTACTAATATGGAATTAATTTGGGCAATTTTTTTGTTTTCAGAAATTTGGTACATGTGCCAAAATGTGCTTCAATAACTTCTTAATACTGTTGTGTGCAGGCCCGGTGAAATCCTACCGTCTGCGCCATAACATTATGGCTCACTCAGAAAAAAACACACACATCGATCTCGGATAAAAACTTTTTCTATTTTCGTTAACAGTAATTACTAATTTCAAATAAAATTTTCTTCAGTTATAATAAATTTTTACATTTTCGAAAAAATATTTCTTCACTTGTGGGAAATGGAAATATTTAATGTCTCTTATAATGTTAAATATTGTTATCGCATAAAAACATTCTCATTTATAGTTAAAAATTTATTGAAAATGAAAATGTTTTCTTATGTTTTGATAAAAACTTCACTCTGAGAAATATTTTTTCAAAAAAAGAGTCTTTTTCTCCAAAAACGATAAATTCTCTTTTTCATAGAAGTTTTTTTTCATTTTTAGGAAATTTTAATTTCACATTTGGATAAAAGCATTGTCTGGAGCAAAATCTATACCATTTAGCTCTAAATATGATGCTTTTTTTATAATATTTCAAGAAACTTTTTTCTGAGTATAGATAACAAGAACAAATGGAATACATATATTTGGGGGGACATGACATTGTCCGTTTTAAAATCGAAATTTAATTTTTTTTTTAAATTTTGTATTTTAGTAAATATTCTTAAGACTCTAAGAAAAAAATTTTATGGAAAAGGTTCAAAAGTTACAGCCGGATTAGTGAGAGCGCATTTTTAATTTTCGCGCTTATTTTTTCTTTGTTCACAAACTTTGAACGAGTTTATCTCGAAACCATGTTTTTCATACTGGTTGCGGCACTAGCGGGTTCATTTTTTGACGAAATTTTTTTTTTTTTATTTTATTAAACTTGATTTGCTATCGTATGACACGAGCTTTTTTCAATTTTTTTTTTTTGATTTTTTATGAATTTTTAGTCAATATTTTTTTCGAAAAAACACACTTTCAAATTTGGAACATCACCAAAAATTGAAGAAAATTTTAAAAAAAGCTCTTGTCATACGATAGCCAATTTTGTTAAGATTTAAAAAAGTAATTTTTTCCCAGATCGGATAATTTTTGCGACTCCCAGCGCTGCAAACTCGAGGCCTCGTTTTTTTCTCATGATTATATAAAGTTTGGAGCTCTATAAAATCATGTTGGAGTGAAAAATATATTTTTTTTCTTGTAATTTGTTCAATTCTCTACAATAATAAAAAAATTTTACAAAAATGTTTATTTTTGACTGAGTTATGAAATTTTAAAAAAAGGTCTGTTTCCTCTGCCGTGATTGTATGTCCCCCATAAGAGTGCCGCCTCCCTTGGACTCATATTAAAATTTAACTTGATTTTCTATAAGAGGTGGATACAAAAAAAAGTAAGCCGATTCTACTGAAACTCAGTGAGAATGCTAGACAAATGGAGCAATAGATGTGTACTGAAAAAGGTAAAAATTGGTAAAAATTTAAGGGTACCTCTATTGCACCTATAATATAATAATGAGTTTTTCATGCGGCATTCTTAGAAATATATTTTCATGAAGTTTTAAAATTTTTGTCATTTATTGACGACTTTTCAAAAGAAAATTTCGTTTTTTTTTGTTTTTTTTTAAATATTTTTTGTGAATCCATACAGGACTAATGTGGTCTCTTTATAATTAAGTGTTAAGAAAAATCGTTGGAAAAAGTAAAAAACTTAAAAAATTTTGTATTTGCAAAGTAAATGCAAAGAATTTTCTGAAATTCTTCCAAACAATATATATATAGCCTAAAAAGCTCGACAAGACCTTTCAGAAAAATAAATTATTTCCCAGGCATTTCAACTTCGTTCAATTTTGTCGCATCATGTTATTTTTCGTAAAATTTCAACAAAAAAATTTGTACGACAAATAAATTTTACTTTAAATAATCACTTAAACACTTTAAAAATTTTAAAAAGTTAGATAAAGATGCAACTGTAATAAAAATAAACTTTGAAAACGTTTGTTTTATATTTAAAAATTAACATTTTAAAAAGAGCTTTTAATTGCCTCAATTGCCTACAAATTGTACATGATATTTAATCACATTTTACAAAGTTCAAGTTTAGCCGAACTTGATAGCAGTAGAGTTTAATACTCAACCGTTCAGGGTTCATTTCCTGACGTAACCTGCAAGCATTTGTTTTTATATAAAATATTTTTTTTACATAACTTGATAGTTTGTTTTCAAAGATTGTAAGCGCGAATTTATTTTGAGACTTTTTTTGACCAATGAGTCAAAGAAACAATCAGCATTAAAGTTAAAATTATTTAATGAATAATTTTGATACATACACCATAAGGATTCGAACCTATGTCGTCTGCATGCTTGTCAAGCACACCTCCACTGAGCTGTTGGTAACGATGAGTTAACTGTAGCAATACATATTTAAATCTACTCATCTTAAATAGGCTCAGAAAATCTTGACAAAAATATGATTTTTTATAAAATTTTTTGTAAGAACGTTATAAATATGTTTAAACGTTCAGTTCTGTTTCGTTTTACTTTTGTATTTTAAAATGTGCGTTTTTATTTATGTATGGCGAAGAATGTTTTTGAAAATATTTATTTAAGCCAACTTTATCATTGTAAAATTATCGTTGTTGTTTCTAAAACGTTTTATTTCACTTTTGTATTTTAAAGTATGCGTTCTCATTTCTGTATGGTGTAAAATGTTTTTAAAAAATATACATTTTACTAACCGTTTTTACAATGTGTGCTTTACTTCTGTTTGTTTTCTCAGTGTGTAGTCGAGTACGTGGACGTCCTAAAGCAGCTTTTAACTCGAATAGTCCAAGTAGCCCAACAGCTATGTAAAGAATTAGTCACGCAACTGCAAAATGTACCATTTTTTGAAAATATTTTTTCGAAGCTTTATTCATTCATTAATTTTTATTTATTTTTTTTAGTTTTTTTAAAAGAATATTAACTAAAATATTATAAAAAAAACTTTTTTTCTCTTATAAGTAATGATAACTATAATTAAAGAATTCTATATAATAAGTGTCTCATAGCTTTCTTTGAGATACAAAAATCCATACAATTGTCAACGGATTATAAAGAAATAATGACCTAGTAATAGGTGCATTATCAACAACATTAGTACGACATGTTGGTAGGAAAAATATCAATACTTCGTAGCACCCAAGCAGGGAAAAATAAATTTTTTCCAAAAGTATAGGACAATTAACCGATCCAGAAATTATATCATAAAAAAAGTAATGAAAGTAAATTTCTTTTACTCTCTAAACACTTTATGTTTAATAAAAGACATCGTTCACTATATGAGGGAAGTGGAAATTCAGGACTAAGCGTACGAAAAACAAAATGAGAAGAGATTTCTGCACACGCTCAATGCGCAAGCTATGAACAGCATAATACCGAGGCCAAAGTACTGATGCATATTCTAACCGAGAATGAACAAGATTAAAAATCAATAGGGGTATTCACACTGCCTTGGGTAGTTGAGTAGATTGGCAAATGCCATACATTTTGTTTTTGTAAAAGTGCCATTCTACCCAAGTACCCATCTAGCAATCTACTCTAGGTGACCCCCTGACTTGTTTGGGTAGATTTATTGAGTACTTTTTTCAGCGGTTACCACCTTTTCCAAAAGTAGGCAATAATTGAATTGACAAAAAACTAAAACAAAGTTAACAAATTATAAGTGAATAAAAAAGGCAAATGTGTTCAAATTAGTTATTTTAAAATTTTTCAGATAAAATTTATTAAATGCCGCAAAGTTCACGTAAAACATTACTCTAAATTTTGCGCTCATAAAATGACATGAATAATATGGTGACAACTCTTTTCTAGCTGTTATTCATCTCTCATCAGCTGTTTCTACAAAGTTCTCAATTTCAGTTAAGGGTGCTCGCAGTAATCAAAAGTACTCAATCTACCCGTACCCAACTACAGAAGTCAGTGTGAATACCCCTAATGTTTTAAAAGTGTACGGGTTTGAAAAAGAAGAAGTTTGGCGCCTAATAAATGCTGACAAAGCATAGGCCTTCGGAATGATAAAATCTAGAAGAAAATTAAATGTAAACTTGGTATTAAAAACAAAACCCCGAGATCTTTAAATTGATGCACGATTAAAAATTTTGTACTAGTTTTTAATCCAAACTTTGGTTTAAAGAAATTTTTAATCCAAAAAGTGTTTTTTTTTTATTCAAATTTACATAAAGGTAGTATTTTCAGGAAAAAGCATTTGTGTTTAAGATTTAAAACTAAAATCGTAGAGCAAATATATCTGGTTAGTGCAAACGGTTCTACATATAAGAAATTTATAAGGCTGATAAACTTATACGGCTTACACCAATTATAAGGGCATTGCCCATTTGCATGAATACCCTTTATGTATATAAAATGAAGTTTATATTTTTTGTAGTTGCATCACAGAAAGACATAGAAACTCAGATGAAATAACTTTGAAAGATCGCGATCAACTCCACGTTGTCGATCTTCCGCAAATTCTGTAAAAGTTTAATAACTGCAGCTGTTTCTACATAGATATAAATCGAAAAGAAAATGTTGAACTTTTGTGGATTAAATATTAAGCCTTTTCGGATAACAATGTATTAAACTTTTTTTGCTTTAAAATCTTATCCTTTTTGGATTATAATATTTTAAACTTTCTGTGGACTAACAATTACTCTTTTATGGATTAAAAAATTTTTGCGGATTAAAAATAAATCCTTTTTGAATTGGAAAATTTAAATCTTTTCATCGGACTAAAAAGTAATCTGTTTCTATGTTATGTCCTATATGTAATCCAAAAAAGTTTAAAATTTAGTCCAAGATTTTTAACAGTGTGGAGAAGAGATAACAAAGTGTAATTAATATGCACAGTAAAAAGTTTGAGGGTAAATTTAATCTTTTTTATAACATTTGTGTAGTATAAACTCGTTTTATTCCAAATTTATTATAAGTTTTATCCCACTCAATATTAAAAAACTTGCATTTCCATTCAAACAGCTATTTTACTCCAAAATAGTATACATTTTAAAACATGAATTTATAAAAATCACATATTTATTCCAGTTATACACACGAAAACCTCACGGATGCACTCGGCTTCACGTACAAGTCGAGTTTTCGAAGCTACCGAACTTCAGCGATGCTAACAGGCAATCAGTTTGCATTTCTTCTTCAGTCAGTAATCATGTTATGCGCAAATAGTTCCGTTGAATATTTTTTTGTACACATATATTAAGACAAAAATATTGCGCTTGAATTGGAAGCTCTGTCAACATGATCGAACATGCAAATTTCTGAGTACAATTTTTACTCTATTTTTCCTGTCAATTTGTTTTTGAAAATATAAAAAAAGCAGATATAACATGAAATCTATCAATTGAAATCTAGAAATTATTCCTGATTTATGACTTTCAATGTAACACACATTCAAAGTATGTATGTGCCATAAACTTTTTATACAATATTGCTATAAAAAAATTAAATGTGGTTTTCAAAGATTTTATACTTTTTTCTTATAAAAATCTATACCAACGTGGTGTAAAAAGATTTTATACACTTTTCAGATAAAATCTATCCCAATTTTGTATAAATTTGGTTTATAAGATTTTATGGTATAAATTTTATAACATTTTTGGTATGGATTTATATTTATACCAAATAGGATAAAATTTATCCTCATAATCTTTACTGTGTGGTATTCGCTCGGACTAATAATTAGGGCTCTCGAAAAGGTCATTTTTTAAATACCAAGTTTTTTTACTTCATTCGAGATTGATTTTTAATTTGAAGAAAAATTTTCAGGTCAGGATAATTAGCAACGTTATTTTTGCTTATTATAGAAGACATTTTCCAAATATCTCAAAAAAAAAACCAGAATTCAAAGATTTCTTGAAAATAATTGTAATTAAGTTTAAGGCACACTTTTTTAGGAAATAAACTGACAAACCATCATTGTCAACTGTATAAGAAAGTGTATGAATACCTCTTAAAACATCATCTTCAGTAACAGAAAGAGAATTAAAGTTAATTCCAGTATCAGTGCAACTATTTAATTCACAGTTAAAAATATGGTATGAATTTGATTAAAAAAGTTCTGCAACTCAGTTTGCAGCTCATATTCCGTCATTCCGTAATTTTTCAATGAGGATCATTGTAGAGGGAATGTTCGGGCATTATTTCTTGGATTTGAAAAAAATCCCAAAAGGGTTTTAGGTTTGATTTAATGTTCAACTCAAAGTTGTAGATATTATTTATATAGAGGTAATTACCAGAAAGTTGAATTCCCTAATTTTATTTAATACATATTAATATTTAATTATTTAACCAAATATTTTTATAGCGAAAAATGCGTTTTGAACCTCATTTTCGTTATTCGAATAAATACATAAAAATACATATTATTTGTTGACAACGAGATAATGAAGCTATAATAGTAGATAAGGTATGAGAGTTCTGGCGCAAAAAACCACTTTTTATATGAAAATCTCTACTGGTTAAAGCTTTTGTGGTTTGTGTCTTGGATAACATGATTCTGATCCTTATCCTGCTCTGATCCTGATCCTGATCTGATAACCATCAGATGATTACCATCAGATGATTAACAACTGATAACCAACCGATTACCAACTAATTACCGAACGATTTCCAACGGATTACCAATCGATTACCAACCATCGGTAATCATCTGATGGTAATCAGATCAGGATCAGGATCAGAACCATATTATCCAAGGCACAAACCACAAAAGCTTTTATCAGTGGTGCCTCCTAGGGAAACAATGAATCATCAAAATGAGACATTTTGATGAATTTCATTCATCCTTTGGCATTTTTTTAAATTTTAAGGTCAAAATTTTATATGGAGATTTTCATACAAAAAGTGGTTTTTTTGCACTAGAACTCTTATACCTTATCTATGCATAATGTTCGCAGGATATTTAACCATTCGTACAAGTAGCTCGCCGTATGGTTAAAAATTGTAATATTTCCAAAATCGCTTTCTTAGGTACCATAATTGTTTTATATAAACTAAAGATAAAGATAATTAAAGATATTTACTAAAAAAATCATTATCATCTTAATAACGGCAGAAACTAGTTCAAAATAGTTTGCAGCAAACCACTTTTGATTTCTATAAAACGCTTTTAAAGCTGCCGCTAGCCAAAACAACAACAACAAAACAACAAAAACTCAATATTACTCACCCAATGCAATATATTTTAATGTGTAAATAATTACATGAATTACGAATATTGCATACTTCATAAAAAGTTGTTGCAATTTTTGTTATCATTATTGTTAGTACATAATATTATTGCAATATCATTTGTATAATGTTGATGTTGTTGTTGTTGTTCTTATTGCTGCAATTGAACTTTTGCTTTTTGAACGAACAACAAAAGTTACGCCATGCCATGCCGCACAAAGTTGTTGGATGGCAGAAAAAAGGTGTTTTTCTGTTTGCATATGTGCTGCATGCAGCACATTTTTCAACTGCGTCATTTGGAAAAATAAAAAAAATATAAATATAAAAAAAAACAAACAAACAACTGCAACCACAATAATGTTGATAAACAAAAAAAAAACAAACAACGAACAATAAAAAAAAAAACTTAAGCAAACTAAACAAACTGGTCGAAAGTGTTTGAGTTGTCGCTATAAGTTGGTCTTTTAAACTGGTCAATAAATGCAGCTGGAAGTAGATGTGTGTGTGTGTGTTTGTGTATGTTTGTCCATACAACAGATACAAAAAATGTATAGATTAACAGCTTGATTGGAGTTTTATTTTCACCTTCATGCTGTAGTTGTTTTTATTGTTTTTGTTTGTTGTTGTTGAGTGACTTAAAACCTAAGTGCACGTTCAAAGTTTTGTTTGTGTTAATTACCTCCTTTTTGTATGTTTTTTTCTTGCACTTTATTGAAGCACTTAATAGTTCAACGAATAAAGTTTTTATGGTTGAGAGATACTTTATAGCTTAAGGCCTGCCTGCAAACATGTTTTATGTTTGGTTTATTGAACTTGAAAACATCTCTTTATGTCATAAATGCATATAATTACAAAGTTAAGTGCAGATAGGATAGATGCCGAAAATCGAGTTGTGAATTGTGTGTTCAAGCAAGCAGTGGTTAGTAAAGTTTTCACATTTATTTTAAGATGAGGTTAAAGAAACGCTTGGAAATTATAGATCGTTTTCAAGGCACGTCCAGATAAAATTGAATAGATTCCTTAAAAATTTCCAAATTAGACTCGCCTTAACTCCAATCGAGCGAATTCGACTTATACAAACTATTTATCGACTTAGTGTTAGTTATAATCTTAATTTATCACGCTTTCAAAATAAATACCACGGTAGAATATAAAAAAAATCTCGCCCACTTTCTCAGTGGTTTCTTGTATTCGTTAGTACGTAGATTACGAATCAAAACTGGGTATAAAATTATGAATATCAGAGTTAACTGATATACAAACAAGATCAAGAAGAACATCAAAGTTTAAAAGTGATGTAACGGTTTTAAAATATTAGGTTACTTTTAAAGGCAATAAGAACACCATCAGAATTCAACCCAATCGGAGAAGTATCACAATCCTCACCATAGATATTGTATAAATTTCATAATGGTCTGTATGTGTTAGTGTTCAAGTGTAAATTATTGAATGGTTTTACGATCAGTATTGATGATCATATCATGTCTTAAATTATTCATTCATGAAGTTACGTAAACTGATGTAGTATTAAAGAAGAGAAAAAACATGTCACTAGATTATTACATCAACGATTGAAGTCTTCGATCAAAAGCTCGTTACCAAGAAAGTGTAGGCATTTTGTTCAGTAATTGATTACTTCAGTATTTTTTGTTTCCTTATTTTAACTGTCCATCATATATTTAAGAGAAAACATATCTGATAGTCATATTTCATATATGTGTCATAGGTATAAATACAGAGCCCAATATAGCCTGCCTTCCCTTCATTTCACTTTCCTCAAATTTAATTTTTAATCTCATTTCTCAACATTGTATAGTCCATCATATTGCCTGGTGTATCAATATCTAATCAATCATTGGAAAAATATCTCAATTAATGATGGTTTGTAAATAGTTTACAAGACAAACAAAACCCAAAAAAATAATGAGCACAACAAATATTGTGAAAGCTAAATGCTTAAGTAATTAATGTTTATAGAGCTGCAGGCGGTAATGCATTTTATATCACTTAAATGCTATTTTCATATTTTTTTTTTTTTTGTTTTTGATAAACAAAAAAAAGGGTCAACCAAATTTGAAATCCGTTCAGTGATAAGACGCATATATGTGCGCATTTTATATAGAAAAATTTTCTATATTTATTAGTTTAAAAGAGATAAACAAAAGCATGACATAAATAATAAAAACAAAACTTTCTTATCGCCATGTTTAAAAATCTCGCTGGCTATTTAGCGCTGCCAAAAGTAAATACAAACGAGCCTTATCGAAAATAAAAACATAACAACGACCTTAAACTAGATTTTGCCAGCAAGATTTTGGAAGCCTATCTTAGAATAGGTTTTGTGTATGACACGCTTTTTGACGTATTGCGTACATTTGGGCATATTTTTTTTTCTACATAATCTCTATTTTTGTTTGTAAACTAACAAAATATTTGTTTGAAAATCAGCCTTTGCTGATAAAAGTTTATATTGTTTATGAATTTAATATTATTAAGGCTACTCAGTGACTGACTCAGTTTCTTTAGATAAGTATTGCGAGTGACAAATGCACACATTTTTATATGCATTTTCGTTAACCGATAAAAGGGGAACTTTATTATATATTTTCGAGTGGATTATTTTGGGCGGAAATGAATGCGATAAAAAATAATGAAAAATGTTTTACACACAACGTAGTTTTTTGTTCTAAAACTTGATTTTTTGATGCCTCATTTTGCATGCCGAAAAACCATTGCATGCACTGAAAATATAAATTATGTAAACATAAAGTTCATAAAAACACTACAAAAATTCTGTGTATTCATGTTTTTAATCACATTCATTTTTATATTCATTTTTGATTTCGATTACAAATCATTGATTTTGATATTGATCGAACACCATTGATTTTTATCAATAATCATTGACTTGATTTCGATAAAAAAATCTTAGATTTTCATTTTGTGTAAAAATCATTAATTTTGATTTTGTGTAAAAATCATTAATTTTGATTTTGAACAAAAACAATTGATTGCTATTGATTTGAATTTTGAACAAAAATAATTGATTTTGGTTTTTATTCAAAATAATTGATTTTGATTTTGATATATTCATATTCATTTTCATATTCATATTCATATTCATATTCATATTCATATTCATATTCATATTCATATTCATATTCATATTCATATTCATATTCATATTCATATTCATATTCATATTCATATTCATATTCATATTCATATTCATATTCATATTCATATTCATATTCATATTCATATTCATATTCATATTCATATTCATATTCATATTCATATTCATATTCATATTCATATTCATATTCATATTCATATTCATATTCATATTCATATTCATATTCATATTCATATTCATATTCATATTCATATTCATATTCATATTCATATTCATATTCATATTCATATTCATATTCATATTCATATTCATATTCATATTCATATTCATATTCATATTCATATTCATATTCATATTCATATTCATATTCATATTCATATTCATATTCATATTCATATTCATATTCATATTCATATTCATATTCATATTCATATTCATATTCATATTCATATTCATATTCATATTCATATTCATATTCATATTCATATTCATATTCATATTCATATTCATATTCATATTCATATTCATATTCATATTCATATTCATATTCATATTCATATTCATATTCATATTCATATTCATATTCATATTCATATTCATATTCATATTCATATTCATATTCATATTCATATTCATATTCATATTCATATTCATATTCATATTCATATTCATATTCATATTCATATTCATATTCATATTCATATTCATATTCATATTCATATTCATATTCATATTCATATTCATATTCATATTCATATTCATATTCATATTTATTTTTATATTGATCGAAAATCTTTGATTTGATAAGTAATCATTGATTTTGATAAAAAATCATTGTTTTTGATAAAAAATCATTGATTTTTATAAAAAATCATTGTTTTTGATAAAAAATCATTGATTTTTATAAAAAATCATTGATTTTGATAAAAAATCATTGATTTTGATTTTGTTAAAAATCATTCATTTTGATTTTGATCAAAAATTATTGATATTGATTTTAAAAATTGATTTTGATTTTAATTAAAAATCGTTGATTTTATGTTTGATCAAACTTCGATATCTAAAAACCATAATTGATTTTGATTTTTTTTAAAAATTCATTGATTTTAATTTAGACCAAAAATCATTGCTATTGATTTTAATCAAAAATCGTTGATTTGGATTTTGATACAAAATAATTCATTTTGATTATGATCAATTTGTTGATTTATTTCATTTATTATTGATATTGATTTTGATCAAAACATCATTGATATTGATATGATTCAAAAATCATTAATTTGGAGTTTGATCAAAAACCATTGATATATTGATTTTAATAAAAAAAGGAATATTGATTTGGTTTTGAATCAAAACTTATTGATTTTAATTTTGATCAAAATCAAAATTAATGACTTTGATTAATGATTTAAAACCATTGACATTGATTTTGATAAAAAATGTAATATTGAATATCAAATTCAAAAAAATTGATTTTGATTTTAATCAAAAATCATTGATTTTAATTTTAATAAAAACATTGATTTGGATCAAAATTATTGATTTAATTTTCATCAAAAATAATTGACTTTGATTTTGATTAAATAACCATTGATTTTGATCTTTATCAAAAAATCATTGATTTTGATTTTACCAAAAATCATTGATTTTGTTTTTTATAAAAAAATAATTGATTTTTCTTTTGATCAAAAATCATTGCTTTTCATTCTGATCAAAAATTCTTAATTTTATTCCATCGATATTGGTGTTGATAAAAATCACTGATTTTGATTTTAATAATAATAATTGATTTTGATCAAAAGTCATTGATTTTATAATGATACAAAATCACTGATTTTGATTTTGATAAAAATCTGTTGATATTGATTTTGATAAAACAAAATTAATTTTGATTTTAATCAAATATCATTAATTTTAATATCTGTAATTTTGATCGAAAATTATGATTTTGATTTTGATTAAAAAAGAATTTATTTTTATTTTGATCAAATATCATTGATTTTACTTTTGATCAAAGATTATTGATATTTATTGTGATCAAAAATGCCATGTGGTGACCGTGGCATGCAGGTTAAGTGTGTGGCTTAGCATGCTTGCAGCCTGAGTTCGATTTCCAGTCACGCCAAAAAATTTTTTTTTTTTTTTAAAAAACATTTTTCTGATCGGTCACCACCTCCCTGCAGACAATGGCAAACCTCAGAGAGTAAATAACGCCATGTAAAGCTTCTTGAGAACATGAACTTTAGCCGTTCGGAGTCGGCATAAAACATGTAGGTCCAGTTCTCGGTCAATTGTGTGCAAACATTTAATAACACACACAACACAATTGATCATAATTATGATTATTCTGATTCTGATTATGATTATGATTATTATGATTATTCTGATTGATTATGATGATTCTTATAAGAAGCTCGGTCAAAGTCCTTTTAAGTGCTGAATTGGCCAATTTGTTGTTGCTGGTGTTGTTGATCATAAACCATCGATGTTGATTATAATAAAAATATTGATTTTGCCTTAAAAAAATAAATCATTGATTTTTATTATGATTAAAAAAAAAACTGATTTGAATTTGCTTATGATAAAAAATCATTGATCTTTATTTCGATAAAAAATCATTGATATTGACTTTGATTCAAATTATTGAATAAATTTTGATAAAAACATTGAATTTTGTTATGGTCAAAAATCATTAATTTTTATTTATATTGTTATTCATATTCTAATTTATATTAAAAAAAAACTTATGATTGAATTTTCTCTTTTTATATAAAAAATGTTAATCTTCCAAAAGTGCAAAAAATTCTATTTCACCCACGCATGTGCTGCGTGAAGCACATCATATTAAAATGACACTTAAAGTGCTGCCAATTTTTGACACCGCACATTATGACAAGCAAAAAAAAATCCGTTATTAAGTATTGTGCCCAAAACATATACAATTTATTTTTATATCTGACAAAAGAGAAAAGTAAATATATCACCAAAAAAACAAAAAAAAAAACCATAAAGAAAATACTTAAAAAGTACAATATGAGGATTTTGTGAAAAGAAGCATGTGTAGAAGAGCTGAAAGTGAAAGCTTTCTTTAACAGCTGTTCTCCACTGTCAAGTAGCTGCCAAAAATTATTATTAGCAGCAGCTAATAAAAGGAAATAAACAGTGAAAAATGGCAATGAATATACGTAAAAAAAGAATTGCATATCATAATTAATGGTAGGTTTTAGTTTGCACAAAAGTACGTTTAGTGAAATTTTTTTTGCATCTGATATATTATGAGGTGAAAATTGCGTATTTCAAAAGAAGTTTATGGACACAAGCAGCAATAAAAGATGATGTAGACGTGTTTTGTCATAAATAAAAAAAAAAAAATAAAAAAATACAACTTAAGCAAGCGTTACTTTAAAAGAATAATACTAAAAGTGCAGCATAAAATTTTTTTTTTTAGTGCAGCACATTTGCTCTGAAATAATTTTAAAGCGTGTGTGCTAAATATGCTTTGAAACAAGGAAAATGCAATATAATTGCAAGACCATTAGTAGCGCTCTATCAAAATGCAACTTGTTCAAAGCATTGCATTTAAAATAAGTAACTAACTCAATTTATTTTGATTGCATATTTATGTCTAGTTTTGCATGCAGTGACCCAGCAACAATCTGAAGCCCGCACGTTTATTTTTTTTTTTATTTCTTCATCACGCCTCGCATACGCGCTCATGTGCAAAGATTTCTGCGTGCAACGCGTAACTACTTTTATCATTTATTTTAATGAAAAAAAAAAAAAAACAACAACAAAATAGTGGCTGCGCATGCGCCTAGTGCGCATACATTGAACATTTATTTATACTTAACGATTTTATTTTTCATTTTTTTTCAATTTGTTACTGTTCAATTGTTGTAGAAAAAGTGAAAATTTAAAATTGCTTAAGTGTAGAAAAAAAAACAGCAAAAAATATGGCAGCCTTTATAAAATAAATGCTTATGGAATGTATTACAAGAAGCTCTAAACTTTCTGCAGATAAATGAAAAATTGTAATGGTTGAGAAATTTTTGTGTCGAAATTACATTTGAATGTAATTTAGAGTATATATTTCAGAGTAGAAAGGGTAACACAAAAACACACACACACACAAACACACACATAAAATATATAGCTTAAATGGTAAAATTTAAAGAAATTTATTTCTTTGAAGTTAAATGCAAGAAAGCGACAACAAAACAATTACGATTATGTAAGACACATAAATAAAAAAAAAGAGTACGTAAACTATTTATCACAAAGAAAGAAAATAAAATAATTTATGTTTTTATATTGTTTCTTTAAAGCATTTGATAATAGTTTATTGGGTAGAGCATTAACATTGTTCAGCGCTGGCCACCAGACTAGTGTCCCTTTACGCTACTAGAGGGCATATTACTAAGTGTTAAGTCATATGAGTACTTTTGGTGCACACTGATTTGTGTGGTTCGATGAGGGTAGAGTCCTTGAGTAAGAAATGTAAGCTATATTTTTATACATTTATTTATTGATGATTATAATCGTGGTGACTGTGGCATGCAGGTTAAGTGTGTGGCTTAGCATGCTCGGAGCCCGGGTTCGATCCCCAGCCGCGGCGAAAAATTTTTTTCAATAAAACATTTTTCTGATCGGTCACCACCTCTCTGCAGACAATGTCAAACCTCAGAGAGTAAATAATGCCATGTAAAGCTTCTTGAGAACATGAACTTTAGCCGTTCGGAGTCGGCACAAAGCATGTAGGTCCAGTTCTTGGTCAATTGTGGGTAAACATTTTATAACACACACAACACAATTGATCATAAGAAGCTCGGTCAAAGTCCTTTCAAGGACTGAAATGGCCACTTTGTTTTTCTTTTTTTTTTTTTTATAAGCGAAAAGTCTGTGTCCGTTTTCTACGAAGGAAAAGCGAATATTTAGAGTCATTTAAGCAGTACAAAAAGGCAGTAGAGTTGGAAAGCGTATCGTCTATGGCAGTGTGGTACAAGAACCATAGTTTAAGGTAGATACATGAAATTTATTGAACATAAATAAGTTGATAGCCAGTACTGCGGAAATTCAAGATAAAAGTAAAGTGTTTTACGAATTTCAATTTAAGTCAAATCCCGAAGAATTGAAAGCTACCAAGTAACAAGAAAGAAAAGAATCAGAGGAAAAAGGTCATAGAATCAGAGGACGAAATATAATTTGATTGTTCTGAAGTAGCTTTGGATGAAAAGTGGCTTGAAAGAGGGCTTGAAAGAGTGATCCAAAAACGTTGGAAGAAGCACAAGCATCTCCGTTTGTGCGAATCAGCTCAAGTCTTTCTTGGTTAAATTTTGGGAAGTCGAAGAAAACATGTTCTTCATCCTCTATGACATTTCTTGTACAGAAACTACAGAAAGAATTTTCTTCGTTCTTGAATCTATGTAGCTAGGTACGATTTAAAGCACTCATGCCCAATTAGTATTTGGGTGAGGTAGTAGAGTCAAGCGGCTAGAGAACCTCATAGAAGCAACAAGCAGCCTATCGCAAAAACAATGCGGATTTAGACCAAGAAGACCAACTATGGTAGATCCCATAGAAAACGTATGCAAAATTGCGCAAAAAACGCTGAAAGTAAAACGATGGTTAGAGGGAGAAAACCAAAACAGTACAAGAATACCTTCAATTCCGCCGAATGGAGCCAGATCACTAATGCTCTAAGCGAACTCCAAGTCCCAAACTTTCTGCTTTGAATTGTGACCGTTATTTTCGACACAAGCGAGAAGTCACTGGAAGAGTTCCTCAAGGATCGGTACTAGGACCTCTCCTGTGGAACGTCATGTATGATGGAGTGCTAAAAATCCAAAACAGCAGGGCGTTGAGATAATAGGCTATGCAGCTGATATCACGATATTGGTGGTGGCCAAGAGGCTAGAGACCATTAGTAGCAAGTGCAGCGAGACAATTGCGGATGTGAAAATGTCCTTAGAGCGAACTGGGTTAGAACTAGCCGACCACAAGACTGAAGCAGTTCTTATAAGTAGTCGTAAAAAAATAGAGAGCCTACAAATTAGAGTGGAAGGGCAGTGGAATCTTGGTGTCCTACTGGACCATCTTCCCTACGCTAGTAGATAGGCAATGAACGCGAGTGCAGCCCTATCGAGATTTATGCCAAACGCCGGAGGTCCCAGCCAACATCGGAGGAAAATACAGGCAATGGTCAGCACGTCTATCGTAATGTACACAGCACCAGTGTGGGCAGTAGCAACAGCCTACAAGTCCTACATGAGAGCAGTTTCTTCAATAAAAACAAATACTTTCTAAAAATAAAAAGTATTTTTCTTTAAAACGAAATATTTTGAGTATTTCTCTTTTTCTTAGAAGCTTTTTATCATTTTTAATGAATTTTTGGGATCACATTTATTAAAAAAAAAAATTCTCTGGAGCAAAGTCTATACCATTTTTCTCTGAATATGATGCCTTTTTTATTATATTCCGAGAAACATTTTTCTGAGTGTAGAAAAACGTTAGCCTTTGAAAAATACCTAAAAGTTATTAATCTTATGCCACAAACATCTCTACCACCAACTTCAACTTCCAAAATCGAATATTTTTATGAGTTTTAATTTCAGTTGCTTAGAAATGACCAAAGAATTAATGAAAGGTAAAAGCGTAGGATCGTGGCTAGAACGGGACTCGAACCCGGTACCTCTGGGATGGCAGTCAAGTACGCTAACCACTCGAATACCGAGGCCCCGAATTACTCCATATATTACTCATTCAAGGAATATAAGGATAATAAAAAACTTTTGTAGAGCTCAACCAATAGAAATTTCCCTAATTGACAAAAGATAATTTTGGTTAAAAATTTTTAGTTTTGAAAAAAATTCAAATTCGATCAACTCATAAGCTCTTCTCAAACTAAATTTCAAATCGATAAAATAACGGATTTTTGTACAAAAATTTTATTTCTGTTTTAAAAGGTTGGGAACCCCCTGAAGTGAAATCACAATTTTTAAAAGTGGTTTGCACATATACAGCCTAAACCTGATTTAATGAGATCTAAATCGATAGAATCGGTCCATTGGTCTGAGAGGAGTTGAAGTCACAAAAAAAACCTTAGCCTATTAATTATATAGATAAGCAGGATGATTAAAACAGATTCGTGGCTATAACTTTTAATTGGTTGTAGCTATAATGCAATTTTTTTCAAATATATTGTTTTTGAAGCTTGTTGAAGATTTAAAAAATATAAGAACAACATTTTTAAAAAAAAAAATTTCGAGCAAAAAACCATAGGGTGTAGCCTTGTTTTTTCGACGACACATAGTATTTATTAATTTTTCTGTCAAACAAAAACAAATTCGTCTTAAATAAACTACATACAATGAAAGAAAATCAAAAATGCAAATTTGAAATTTTTTTATTTTTACAACAAAAACAATTTTTAATACATTTTTTGAGAAAACATTCATTTTATTGGACTCTTTTGAAAGGCAATGATTAAAATATAAATAATAAAGTAACGGTAAAAACTTTGTTATTATTTTAAAGTCAATTAATTGCAATTAAATACAAAAAAGGAATAAATGAAATTTTTTAAAAAGTGGCAGAGATATTCGCTTCCAAATACAGAACTTTAAATTTCAGAGAGTTTTTTTCTCTGTCTTGGCGTTTGATAAAAATACACGTTAAACAACTAAAGAAAATATTAAGAAAATTCATTACAAATACATTTGGCAAGATAATTACCGTAATTGCCAACACATTTCAAAGAAAATTAAACAACAATTTAGAAAAACAAAAAAAATTTGAAAACTGTTAAAATTTGACTGACTTCTTTGCTCGGAAAGTGGAATTTTTGATTTTGGAACTGCATTTTTCGGACAATTGACATTTGAGGAATGCATAAGAGATAATTTTGGTTAAAAATTTTTAGTTTTGAAAAAAATTCAAATTCGATCAACTCATAAGCTCTTCTCAAACTAAATTTCAAATCAATAAAATAACGGATTTTTGTACAAAAATTTTATTTCTGTTTTAAAAGGTTGGGAGCCCCCTGAAGTGAAATCATAATTTTTAAAAGTGGTTTGCACATATACAGCCTAAACCTAATTTAATGAGATCTAAATCGATAGAATCGGTCCATTGGTCTGGGAGGAGTTGAAGTCACAAAAAAAACCTTAGCCTATTAATTATATAGATATAATGTATGCTTAAAGTTGTTTTTATTTTAATTTGTTATATGAACCTTTTTTTAAAAAAAAAGCCAAATGCACTCAAACAGAAAAAAGTTAGTTTTTTACTAAAAAATATTATTATTCATTAAATTGTTTGGTATGTTCTCTTATTCTAAATAATCCAAATAATCAAAAACAAGTAATTTCTACAAATTTTTCCGCAAAGGACATCGGTAGGGTTCTTTTGAAGAATGGTGTCGTCGATTCGACGAAGCATGACCTTAATGTATAAAAAATAAGCATGTTCTTCTAGGGTTAAAAATGAGTTCAACATATTCCGGTTTTTTTAAGAAAAATCTCAAAATTTCAAAAAGTTATCAATTTTAGTTTTTATAAATTATTTAAAAAATGCATCTAACAGGGGCGTTCTAATGAACATTTTTGAGAAACAGACAGATTTTTTGGCGCTCCTTAATATCGTCGCCTCTGTTCCGAGTCAGCTTTATTTGCACCTAGGTACGTCGCTGCTAAAGTATGTGTATCTTTTTACTGCCATACAATCTACAGCCACTTAACTGCAACTTCAACAACTTAACTGCAACTTCATATTTCTTTTATAATGTGCTACTTGAAGCACATATTTGTTATTAAACAGACATCACTTAAAAGCCAGCTACTTGAACTTCCTTCCTGCTTCATTATGAAATTTAATCCTTCTTAAATATTTTTCAGAGTTCATCACTCAATCAATGTGTGAGTGTGTATGCAAAGCTTCAAGAGCAAAAAGATAAATATGTATGTGTACAAAAAACACTTTGCAACAATGAAAACAAATTTCCTCAAGCAGGCCAGGCCTACCCTTTAATATTATTTTCTTTGATTGACAGAGGAAACAATGCGTTGCGGTTTCACTTTCATGAATGCGATATTTTTTTATAGATAAACAAAGTCAAAAATAAGACAATCGCAAGTATTTGTAAACACAGCAGTTCTGTTTTCCAACAACTTTGTAGTAAAATCGACAAAATGTACACTAAACAAAATGAGTAAAAATAAATAAAAAAAAAAATAAAAAAAAAAAAAAAACATATTTTTTGATTAATCAGCAGTGCTGCTGCAGACAATGACTTCACCCTGTTGGCTCTGGCGGTTATAAAAATAATAACAGACGGATTTTTTTTTTTTGTATATCAAAAAGACCTCCTACGTGCAATATAAACAGACTCTCATACAGACACACAAGCATATGCAAGATTTTCTACTCCGTTTTTGGTGATCGTGTTTGTTTGTTTGAGCAGAGCTCAAGTAACACTTTCGATAAAGAAGTTTTTTCTTTAATATTGACGCTTACCCACAATATTAAAGCTGTTTTGGTTGTAATATTAAACATGCAGGAGTAGGTAGATCTATAAAATATTGATTTTTAGCAGAGGATTTTGTATGCTGGCCTTTGATATTTGCTTTATTTTTCACTCTGATGCACGTAGCAGACAAACAAAATAAAATTAAAAAAGCATCTTTAGAATATTATGTATAGCAGCAAGGAAGAAGCTGTGAAAAAATAACAGCTGCATCCTGTTGATAAAGATACATACTTTTTTTAAAAACAACTGTCCAGGTTGCATGAAAGCTTTTATAAAAGCAATATTAAACTGAGTAGAAAACACAGCTGTGGTCGTGCATGTAACGTGCTAGGGTTGGTTGATGAAAAGTTTTTTCCGTTGCCGGGTTCATAAGACTCTGTCGCAAAGCTATTTCTGACTTGTTATCGATAATCAATGAGCTTTTATTACTTTTTTAAATAGCTACAGTAAGAAAAAAAATAGCGTTATCAGCTAAAATTATGACAAGGTAATATGAGGTCGATGCTTTTGTCATGACCGATATATAGAATTTTTAAAATATTTAATCGGAGAAGCATATTTTTTTTTTTAATTTTTGAAACTCAAAATTCTAAGTGAATATGTATAGTACATATGTGTATGAAAATATCTTCAATGAGTTAAGAAACATGTTTGTAGTCATGTTGAAATCAATTTTTATATATTTTTATATTAGAACATTAACTGAGAGTCTAATTTTGCGTATCTTACTTACCGAAAGCAAGCAATTGCTTATTACTTGATGATTGTTTTAAGACATGCGAACAATTTCTTACAAAAAAGTTTTTCAAAAATTACCTGAAAATAAAGAAAATATACATTAATATTTAATTATAAAATATGTTTTGTGAATGCAAAAATTTAACCTTTTTTTTCATAAACTATAAAACTATGAACATATTTCTATATAAAAATTATAAATATGGTAAGTATTTTATACCTATCACAACATCGAATAGTATAAAAATTCCGACCAAATTCCAAGTTATTGTTCGGTACTAGAGATATTGTGTAAGTTTCTAAAAAGATACTCAGCTCTTCAAATTCAAATGTGTTCGTTGAAACGTATTCGTTGCCAAATTTTTTTAAAAAACCAGGTTTTACTTCCTGTAATCAAGTTCATCAATCATAGTTTTAAGTTTCGTTAAGTTTTAAAAGTTTCGTTAAATTTTAATAGTTTCGTTAAGTTGGAAAAGTCCAGGGAAATACATGAAATTGCATGCTTTTGGATTAAAAACTAAATTTTTGGCTTTAATTCACTTAAAAAGTTTCGTTAAGCAAACGAACTAGACCCTTTTTTCAATAAACCAACCAATTTTTAATCTTTAAGTGTATTAAACATAGTTTCAAATTTCGTTAAGTTTTGAAAGTTTCGTTAAGTTTTAAAAGTTTCGTTCGTTAAGTTGAAAAAGTTTCCGAAAAATTAATACAATCTTATGTTTAAGTATTTAAATGAAAATATTATGACTTTTTTCATATGAAATATTTATTTATATACTAAATAAGTTGCGATAACGTTCGTTAAGTAAACTTATAAGTGCTTATTTGTGTTTTTAAAGCAAAAGTTTTTATTTTTTATAACTAGTAAAAACAAATCTCAAGTTTCGTTAAGTTTTAAAAATTTATTTAAGCTTAAATAATTAATAAAATGTGTTTAATATTAAATATAAGTAATTTAATACTAGTTGTTGACTTATGTTTCAATAAAAAAATTTTCGTTAAGTTGCGTTAAGAGTTCGTCAATACACCGAATGAGTTATATTTATTCTAGAAATCAAAAGGCACTATGTTTTTAAGCATTTTTAGCAAAGTTCCAAGTTTCGTTTAGCTTTTAAAGTTTCGTTAAGCGTAAAAAATTTAAGAAAAAATGAGTAAAATCTTATATTTAAGCAATTATACAACGCATTATGACTTTTTTCATTACAAAAACCTCGTTAAGTTGAGTAAACGTTCGTTAAGAAAACATATAACAATCAACTTTTATTTTTAAATCAAAATTTTTTATGTTTTAAAGCTTATAAAATAAAATTTCAGGTTTCGTTAACTTTTGAAAATTTCGTTAAGTTAAAAATGTTTAATAAAAAGTGTTTAATCTTAAGCATAAATAATTTAATACAAGTTTTTGAGTTACGTTCCATTAACAAATTATCGTTATGTTGAGTTAAGGGTTCGTTAAGAAAACGAATATGGTCTAATTATTCTAGAAACCAATAAGTTTTATGTTTTTAAACTTATTTAACACAATGCTTCGTTTCGTTAAGTTTTAAAAAGTTCGTTAAGTAGAAAAAATTTGAGAAAAATGTGCTATACTGTATGTATGAATAAATAAATAAAGAATTTTTTACTTTTGTTTTTTCAAAAAAGTTTCGGTAAGTTGATTTAAGGTTCGTTAAGCAAACAAATAAGACCATATTTTTAAAGATATTAAAAAATTGTATGTTTAATAGTTTATTTTACATAGTTCCAAGTTTCGTTATGTTTTAACAGTTTCGTTAAGTTGTTGAAGTTAAGAAAAAATTATTAAAATCTTATTTTTAAGTTTTTAAAAACAGATATTTTGACTTTTTTAATTGTAAAAGGTTCGTTCATTTTAGTTAAAATTCGTTAAGCACGCTTTAAGGGTACCATTTTGTTTTAAATCTACAGGTATTATGTTTAAGTTCTTAAAAAACGAAATTACAAATTTCGGTAAGTTTTAAAATGTCTTTAAGTTGAAAATATTTAAAAAATTGCGTTAAATCTTAAGTACAAGTAATATTATAAAAAGTTGCAACTTTTGTGCATTAAAAATTTTTCTTTAAATTGAGTTGAGGTTTTTTAAGAAAACTAACAGAGTCTAGTATTTCTAGAAATCAATAGAATTTCATTTTAATAGTTTATTTAACATAGTTACAAGTTAAATTAAGTTTCGTTAAGTTTTGAAAATTTCGTCAAGTTGAAAAATTATAATAAAAATTCGCTTATTTGTTATGTAGAATTAATTAGATAAAGATTTTTGTACTCTTGTTTTGTTAAAACAATGTTTCGTTAACTTTAGTTAGGATCCGTTAAGCAAGCGACCTTAAGAGACCTTAAGTATAAAGAAATCAAAAGGTTTTAATTTTTATTTAATTTTTTCGTAAAATTTAACTTTTAAATTACTTAAGCACAAGTAATTTAATATAAGTTTTTGGTTTCTATTTCATTGAAAAAGTTTCGTTAAGTTTAGTTAGGGTTCGAAAGTAAGCTAAAAAGACCTATTATTTCTAGAAATTAATGGGTTTAAAATTTAACATAGTTTCAAGTTTCGTTAAGTTTTAAAAATTTCGTTAAGTTGAAAAATGTTAAGAAAACTGTGCCAAGTTGTTTCATTACGAAATAAAATATGGGTTTTTTGATTTTTTTTCATTAAAATTAGTTTCGTTCAAATTTCGTAAGGTTTTAAAAATTTCGTTGGTTTTTTGGTTTCTATTTCACTGAAAAAGTTTCGTTAAGTTTAGTAAGGGTTCGAAAGTAAGCTAAAAATACCTATTATTTCTAGAAATCAATGGGTTTAAAATTTAACATAGTTTCAAGTTTCGTTAAGTTTTAAAAATTGCGTTAAGTTGAAAAATGTTAAGAAAACTGTGCTAAGTTGTTTGCATTACGAAATAAAATAATGGTTTTTTGATTTTTTTTTTCATTAAAATTAGTTTCGTTCAAATTTCGTAAGGTTTTAAAAATTTCGTTGAGTTGAAAAATACTAAAAAAACTGTGCTAAGTTTTAAGCATGACTAAAGAAAATAAATGTTGTTTGACTTTTATTATTAAAAAAGTTTCGTTAAAATTTCTTTAGGTTTAAAAAAATTCGTTGAGTTGAAAAATATTAAGAAAACTGTGCTAAGTTTTATGCATGACTATAGAAAATAAATGTTGTTTGACTTTTATTATTAAAAAAGTTTCGTTAAAATTTCGTTAGGTTTTAAAAAATTCGTTGAGTTGAAAAATATTAAGGAAATTTTGCTAAGTTGTATGCATGAATAAATAAGAACATGCTTTTTTTTCATCAAAAAAGTTTCGTTCAGTTGATTTTATATTCGTTAAGCAAGAAATTAAGAGCTTATCTTTCCAGAAATCAATAGCTGTGATGTTTTTTTAGTTTTTTAGCAAATTAGTAAACATAATTTCAAGTTTCGTAAAATTTTAAAAGTTTCGTAAATTATATGAAAAATTTCAAATTTCGTTTGTTTAAAAAAGTTTCGTTAAGTTGATTCCAACCCGCTAAAATAACGAATAAACCCTTATTTTCTTCGAAATGTAAAGCTTTTATGTTCTTGAGTTTATTAGACATAATTTTTAGTTATGTTATATTTTAAAACTTTCGTTCAATTTAGAAAGTTTAAGAAAAATGTCTTGAATATCATGCAAATGAAATTAACGAAAGCTTTTTGACTAAAATTCTACTTTTATTAGACATAATTTTTAGTTATGTTAAATTTTAAAAGTTTCGTTCAATTTAAAAAGTTTAAGAAAAATGTCTTGAATATCATGCAAATGAAATTAAATAAAGCTTTTTAACTAAAATTCTACTCAAAAAGACGATTGACCAGGTACGATCAACAATAGTTGTTAGTGTATTTTGAAAAAAATTGTTCGCATAGGTGTAACCTATGTTAACTACTTTAACACATTGAGAATTATGATTGAACAAAGCTATCTTATAGAAAAAAAAATATGTTTTGTTTTAAAAAACTGCATTTAAATTAAATGAAAAAAAAGTTGAAAATTATATAATAATACTGAGTGAATTTCTCTGCATTTCATTTTGCTTTTATAAAAATTCTTTTTGAGTTTGGGCTCTGCAGCTTTGCACCCTGATCATTGATCCTGCCATAAGAACCACTTTAGCGACCAGTTTTCTCCAACTCAAACATTTATGGCTAAAACCACTACGGCAATAAAAATAACTTGTTGGGAAAGACCACTTTTTATGTTTTAAAAGAACAGCTTTTAATCGCGATGATGACGACGCCGATGATAATAATGATGATGACGATGATGAAAATAAGAACGATGCGATGCAGAGGTGCTTCAAACCAAATATATAAGTGCTCCAAACAACAACAACAACTTGTTGTTAGCAGCATTACGATAATAATGAAGTGAGCTGCTAGCACAGGCAGCAAACTAGATAATGTTTAAGAAGAAAAAGAAGTTGAGGGAAAAAAGGTAGCAGTTAAACGTATGCGCGCATGCGTTCAAGCGCAGCACAAGCTGTTTAAAGAAAAAAAAAAAAAACAACAAAACTTGCAAGCAAGCCAGCCAAAGGCGACAATAGAACATACCAACCGGTTCTGAACTTAAAAACTAGCTTGTTACAAGTACTTGAACTGACGGCTAGAGGAGCTAGAGCTGCTGCTATGTATTATAGCACAAAAGATGTAGAATCAGGCAGTAGGAGGGTGTGTGTGCCTTTAGCCTCTAGAACAACAGGAAGTTGGGGCAGATATTTCAGAGCAAACATGCTTGACTGCAGCCAAAGAGGTTTTGCAAAGAAAACAACAAAACAAAAAGAAAAAGTAAAAATGTATGAAAAAAGGGGAGCTACTGGCATATCCTGCTGCTACATATACTAAAGTCAAAATACTCTAAAGCAAGTAGGTCTTTTTTTGCTTTTTTTTCATTTTGATTTTATAGCAATTTTGGTAACATCATCAGCAGTATTCAAGCTTGAATGCCTTGAAGGAAGCTATGAAAATATCAAACATGAACGAATAGAGTAGAAAAAAATACAAATCTGAGACGGGTTGGGTTTGCAAAAAAAAAAACAAAAAAACAATAAAAACTAAAAAAAACTGCAGCACTTAAGAGCAGCAAGTTTTTAGCACGATGACCAGTCATTTGTTGTGGGTCGTCGCCGCTGCTGTTGCTGCTGCTGCTGTTGACGTTATTGTTATGATTGTTCTTATTGCGGTTAGTAGTCAACAACACTGAGTTGTCTTTAGTCTTGCCTGAAAATCTGAAAATCTTGCCATAGGTTCTTGTGGCAGCCAAAAACTGCTTGTGCTTTCAACAACAGCACGCAAATCAAGAGATAAAGAAAAAAGCTGACCCAAATTCAAAATTTGGACAGCATCAGAAAAAAAAAGACAAGAAAAATTAGTGCCCATAAAAATGGCATTAAAAGTCAGGCAGATTCGGAAGTCTGCCGAATCTTGTTGTTGTGGTCTTTAATGCCAATGTTTATAGCTTGAGTTATCTTATTTTGTTGTTGTTATCATATTATTTTTCTTTGGCTTTGTTTATTTTTTATAAATATTTTTTTTTTTTATTTTTTGTTTTTGTTGCACAAAAAAGCAGACATAAACAAAACAGCATCAAGTTGAAATTAAAGCAAAATAAACGGTAAAAACACAGTTTTTGTTGTCTTTATAACGTTTTAAGTGAATCATAAAATAACAAAAAAAAATTGATTAATTAACTTACACTGAAATGTAAGAGTTTGCAGTTAAAACTTATTTGAATTTACACTGCAATACAAATTCTGTGGACGCAAAAGTATTTTTTTTTTAAATTGAATTGAATTGAAAATTTTAAAAAACTCGACTCTACTTCGGAGTCATTTGTACGTCGAATATGTGTAAAAATTTATAAAAACGATCGGTTAAGTATTTTTTTCGGAACTTTCGGACTTTAAAAATGTCTTGTCTGGAAAAATCGATTTAATTTTTAATTCACTGACAAATCTGAGTTGTAGTAACAGTCATTCAAATAATCATAAGGCCGTAAATTTTTCTTTTCTTGACCTTAAAAATTAATTTAATATTTTTAAGATCTTATATATTCAAAAAATCAAATTGAAATATACAATTTTCTCAGTGTAAAAACTATAATTTTAAAACTTATGCTGTATAAAACATAAAACATTTACTTTGACATAATCATTACCATAACCATTACCTAATCTTTACAACTACCATCAGCATAATCATTACCATTACCATCATTACAACCATTACCATCAACATAATCATTGCGATTACCATAATCATTACAACTGCAATCAATAACCAATAACTACCATTACACTATCCAGTACTATTACCATAATTATGACCAATACTATTACCATAATCATTTCCACTTCCCTTACCATTACCTTAATCATTATGATTACCATTACCAGCACCATAATCATTGCCATTACCATCAATATAATCATACCCATTACTATCGACATTATTATTACCATTACCATCAACATAATAATTACCATTGCCTTCAATGCAACTGCCATTACCATTGCCATAACAACTGTCATTACCATTATCAATATCATTATTATAACCATTACCATTACCCTAACCATAGCCATTACCATTCCTTTTTACTTGCCATTTACACTTCTAAAATCATTATCATTACCATTATTATAAAACTTACTCTTGCCATTAGCAATACCATTACCATGACCATTAACATAACCTCTACCATTGCCAATACCATTGCCACTACCATTACAACTGCCAGTACCATAACCATTAATATTATCATAATCACTACCAATACCATTGTCATTTCAACTACCACTACAACTGCCATTACCATAACCATTGCCATTACTGCTTTCATACTCATTATCAATAATATAGCCATTACCATTACGATTCATACCAGCAATATCTATTACATCTACCATTACCAACTACCATTACCGATACCACTACCATTACCTTTCCCATTACCATTACCATTACCATTACCATTACCATTAGCATAACCATTACCACTACCATTACCATTACCATAACCATTACCATAACCATTACCATTACCATTACCATTACCATTACCATTACCATTACCATTACCATAACCATTACCATTACCATTACCATTACCATTACCATTACCATTACCATTATCATTACCATTACTTTACCATTACCATTACCATTACCATTACCATTACCATTACCATTACCATTACCATTACCATTACCATTACCATTACCATTACCATTACCATTACCATTACCATTACCATTACCATTACCATTACCATTACCATTACCATTACCATTACCATTACCATTACCATTACCATTACCATTACCATTACCATTACCATTACCATTACCATTACCATTACCATTACCATTACCATTACCATTACCATTACCATTACCATTACCATTACCATTACCATTACCATTACCATTACCATTACCATTACCATTACCATTACCATTACCATTACCATTACCATTACATTACCATTACCATTACCATTACCATTACCATTACCATTACCATTACCATTACCATTACCATTACCATTACCATTACCATACCATTACCATTACCATTACCATTACCATTACCATTACCATTACCATTACCATTACCATTACCATTACCATTACCATTACCATTACCATTACCATTACCATTACCATTACCATTACCATTACCATTACCATTACCATTACCATTACCATTACCATTACCATTACCATTACCATTACCATTACCATTACCATTACCATTACTATTACCATTACCATTACCATTACCATTACCTGTTCATACACATTTTAAAGAAATACTTTAAAATTCTTCGAATATGCTCAATTTCTTTCCGAATATTTAATATCCACTACAACCAAAGATCTCTTTTCGATATAGATATATAATATTGGTTTGGGGAAAAAGTATTCGGCGTTGTCGAGTTCGCTTGGTTTCAAAGTGTCATAACCTTGAAACTGTAAGTTGTATTTGGTAACCCTGTTTTTTTTTCTGAACAGAAGACAAATCAGCTGATTATTTTTGATGATTTCAGTGATTATTGCAAGGATGAGTGAAATTTCAAAAAAATATACGTTATATTTTGCAACTTTACTACGATAAAGGGAAAACAGCGTAGTACCTTGGTGAAGGTACTCTATGGAAGGTACTCTATGGTGAAGCTACTATGGTAAGGTACTCATTACTAAAAAATTCAATGAAATAATGGATAAAGTTTAATAAAATCGTCTCGTGAGCAGCCGTGACTTTGCTGAGGAACTGAAGATCGGCCATAAAACAGTTTTAAGCAATTTGCATACAATTTATTTTTAAAAGAATCTTGATGCTTGGGTGCCTCATTATCTTAGTGCAAAATATGTTATGAACCGAATTTCTATCTGCGATTCGCTACTGAAATGAAACAAAATAGAGCCATTTTTGAAACGTATGAAAACAGGTGATGAAAAGTGGATCACAAACGATAATATTGTTCGAAAAAATGGTCTTGGTCGAAAAAAGGTGAAGCTCCAAAAACTATATCAAAGCCGGGATTGACGACAAGCAAGGCGAAGCTGTGCGTTTGGCGGGACGGTAAGGGTATTATCCTTTATGAGCTGGTACTGCCTGGCCAAATGATTGACTCGAATGTCTGCTGCCTAAGAAATTGAAATAAAAGAAGCTGGCATTAATAAACAGGAAAGGTGTTCATCATGACGACGCAAGGCCCCACACATCTTTATAGACCCGACAAAAACTAAGAAAATTTGGCTGCAAGTTTTGATGCATCCACCATACTCTCCTGACATTGCATTATCAGATTATCATTTGGTGCGATCTCTTCAATACTTTCTTGCTGGAAAGAAATTAACCCCAAGAGATGACTTTGAAAACCACATGCGACAGGTTTCCAACGATAAAAGACCGGAATTATATAATAAAGGAATCATGGTTTTAATCCAAAAACGGCACAAAGTAGTTGAAAAGAATGGACAATTTTTGGATTAATTAAATCTGTTTTGTTTTAATATAAAATGTTGTTTATTTTTAATAAAAAAAAAAACCCGAATACTCCCAAAGCCAATAATTAATACGCCCTCAATAATTATACATTCAAATTAATAACATTTAAACCCCTTTTTCTGAGCTTTTAAACATTAGATTTGAATAAAAATTATATCATTTTAAAGCTACTAAAACATAGATGTGCAAAATGTTTATATAAATGATATATCTGCATGGTAGAGGATCTCAACCTGCTAAGAGAGAAATACAATTTTTGAGAAAAACCCGCTCTTTGATTAATATGAAATTTGAAAGCTGGGAGAGAGCTTTTGAGTTGAACGAATTTGAGTTTTACTCAATCAATTTAGTTTTACGCATTTATCAATTATCAACATAAAAAAAAGGTGTTTGTTTGTTTCAACATTAAAAAAAGGTGAAAATTTTGAGTTTTCTTATCAATATTTTAGTCGAATTTTTACGGTTTTTGTTATTTTGAAATTTTTTCCGAAACTGTGTGAAATTTTTTTCAAATGTGATAGCAATCATTGTGAAACTCTTACCAAAAGTATTTTTAATGAATTTTCTTAATATTGTCGTTAGTTATTTAGCGCATATTTCAACCAATTTCCAACAAAGAGAAAAAACGGTGTCAAACTGAATGTTCTGAGTTGGATAGCCAATATCTCTGTTCGGTTTAAATAGATTTAATTTTTTTTTATTCAAGTTTTATCAGTTAACACTAAGAAAATTCCAAAAATTTGTCCGTTACTTTTTTCTTTATGTTTTAATTATTCCTTTTAAAAAGATACCAACATATTTTACCTTTCCACAACATATGGAGTAAAAATGATTTTTGTTGTAAAAAAAGAAAAATTAAAATTTGCATTTTTGATTTGTTTTCGAATTTTAAAGCGCATTGAAGGTAAATTTATTTTGTCTTGAATGGTTCGGGCCACCAAAAAAAATCAAGGCAACTTTTACTTTTGATTACTTGATTTTACTTTTGAACTATTATTTATTGTAACAAAAATTATTTATTTTAAAATATTTTTTTTCTATTTTTAGAAAAGTTAAGAAAATTCAAAAATACTTTATTTGAAGAAAATAACTTCATGTGTCCAATCCATTAAAAGTTATAGCTTCAAACTTATTTTAACCATTTCGCAAACAAAAATCTTTGCATACAGTTTTAACAGTGTTATTTTCACTAGCTTTGAGTAGTAGATGTGCAGAAAAATGTGCAGAAAAATGTTTTTATTCGATTAGTTTGGCATAAAGGTAGCTTTATCTAAGAAAACGTAAAAACAGCTTTTCCCAATTTGGCAATCAGAAACATCATCAAAATAGATACCGTCAAAGCTCTGTTAAACATCGCTGTTGTAGCCAGTGATGTCACTTGAAAATTTTAAATAGTGGTGAAATTTGCTCAAAAGGAGTGGTAGGTTAAGACTAATAGTGGCAGATTTTTTTTCTTCTACAAAAAAATTGATTTATTTGCTTTAATCTCATAAAAATTATGGCGAAGCTTAATGTTGACGTTTATTAAATACTAGCATAGAAGCCCGTCATACGACGGGTCGTATTCAAAATATTTAAGTAGCAGACGATTTGACATTTTTCATTCATCTCAAATGTTGTTTTGTTGCAGTCGTCGTCAATGTGCTTTTTCTGATATATATATCAAATAAATTTTATGTGCATACTTTTGGGCTTACAATTTTTTCATATAAGAAGCACTGTAATAGCGAAACAGGTTCTGGTTCAGGCTGAAATGTTTTAAGAAGCGTAGCAATAGCAACTATAAACAGTTTGAGCGATATAGAGCAAGGAGCAGGACGCTTGTCTTTTATATATAAAGATTATTTCAAAAAGTACAAATAATTCTCAAATTATTTTCCAAAAAAGCATTTCATCCATTATTAATAGTTAAAACCCGATCATAAAGACAATCACATACTCTTAGATTCGGAGATCATGACTCTTCGCTTCCAAACGTCATATATTTTTTTTGTATGAAAAGGCAAGAATCGACATAGCTTCTTTTGACAATAAACAAGAAATATTAATTTTTCACATAAATTGAGCTTTTTGTCATGTTTTGTGTCCGATTTTCAATTATTTTTTTTACATATATTTAATCTAAATAAAATTTTCTAAATTGATCACACATTTAAAAAATTACCCTGTCTCGGCGAAATGTTCCAAAAATATTTAAATCATAGAAACATAAATTTAAAATTGTTATGTTAACTTGGGAAAAATTATGACGGAAACGAAATAGTGGAAGATTTTGGAAAAAGGTAAATAGTGGGTGTTAAAAGTGGTAGAAGTCAAAAACGACGAAAAAGTGGTAGATCTAAAATAATTGTGGTAAAGTGACAGCACTGGTTGTAGCCTACAGAAAGAAGAGTAAATGCGAGCGTAACAGTGAGAGAGACAGAGATTAACAGAGCTGTCTAAATATAAATAGGCGTAGGCATGGTAGAATAACAAGGTAGGCGCATATTGCAGAGGAAGTGAGCTGGATGTCAAAATCAGTTGAGTTGAGTGAATTTAGATCCTAGGCGATACTAGTTATTATAAATAAGAAAGCATTATCAAAAGGAAGAATAATGAAGCTCTTTTCTTTTCAAGGCTCCTTAATCCTTAATTTGGAGCGACGTTTAGTGTTGGGCTCGGAAAAGCCCTACTTTTCCCACTATTATAGACCTGAACAAACCAACCATATTCGCCAAAGCTGGAATATTCAGTTCATTACTGGTTTCACTATTTACACATTCTTTAGGGTTGACAAAAGCTTTACTTCAAATCTGGACTCCAAAAATGACATTCATAATTTTTTTTTTTATAAAAATCAGAAATTGTACGAACATGGAATAAGGTTACCGCCAGAAAGATGGCAAATAGTAGTTGGACCAAAATAAAGGGCATATAAATCAATTAAATCGCTTTTAAGCTACAAAATATAAGATTTTTAGAACAACCCAATATATGTTCATACTAAACTCAAAAACGACCGTATATATATGAATTTAAATTTCACTATAACACATTTTAAGCTTCCTGAACAAACATAGGAGTACTATCTATAAAAGTTTTAATTCTTAATCCTCTCAAAATCAATATATTAGCATTTACCAAAGGTAAAGTCTTTATATTGGGAACAAGCGTAACTTTTAACAAAATTTACTCTCACAAAATGATGTAATTATTTAAGAGTATCATATTTCAACTATGGCAAAATCACATATAAATCTATATTATTATTTGTTATTCTTCCATTTTTTTTTTTTCTAAAATAAGAATTACATTTAGCATGTTCTGCTTTGTTTAGATTAAAGTTCTTTCAAAATTCTTTCGTTGACACTCAATTAATGAACTAAAGCTTCATGTAACAACTACTCCGCGTAATGCTCAAGCCAAAGAATTTTGGTATTTGTCTTATATCAGTCATTTAATGTGGGCTGGCTGGCTTCAAGTAAATTTCATATAAATTAAAATGAAACCAACGCATGTTATTCTCAAGACAGTTTAGCAGCAATTAAAATGTTCAATTAACATTAAATGTTATTAACATAAATTGTTGCTTTGGAAATGTAATAAAATTTTTATTTTTATGCATTTATTGAATAAGTTGAATTTTGTATAAATTTGAATTTAAGGCTTGGTTATGGCTGGCAGCTTCCGTTACTTGAACTGTTGTATATTTGACAGAGTTTGTTTTTAATTGCGTTCTTGTTGTTTTTGTTAGCAAGCATTAATCTTTAGAATTTCTTGATTTGACAGCTCGTTGGTTGATTTTAATTGCATGAGAAAAATAACAGCAACAGCAACAACAACAACAACAACAACAAGCAGCAAAAGAACCAGCACACAGGCTCATAAATGAAGTTGGTTAATTATTCGTGGTCCGTCTGTAGGTTGGGCTATATTCTTGTTGTTGTTTATTTTTGTGGCTTGACAGAGCACACTGCATGCAGCTTTGACCTAAAAATTAATGTAATCAATTTGATTTTCATCCCAAGTTGAGTAAAAAAAACAAAACCCAAGATAAGCAAACACTCTTTCGTCTGAGTAATGTTAAGACACGGGCAATAATTACTCACTTCATATTTAAAATTTCTGAGAATTTCTTCTGAAAAAAAAAAACATATATGAGTTAGAGTCAAAATGTTGATCTTTGTTATGAAACAGAGCAAAAAGTAACAATTTTAAGAAGTTGAAAAAGAAATGGGAATAATTTTAATGCAATTTCCCACACTTGCATTCAATTTTATTTTCTTTTTTTTTTAAACTTCGTCTTAATTTAACCCAACAATTGAACTCATTGCGAAAAACTTCCTAGGAATTATAACGCGTTATTCGTGTGCAAAATTTTCATGCTGGTAGTAATGGGCAGCGAACAAGATTTTTGTGAGAGTTAAAGTTGAAGCTTTCTCTCTCACACATTTCATTTTATTTTTTGTGAGTTTGATTTTTTGTATCAATACTCGTTCGTATAAATTTAAAAAAATTCGTTATTTATTTAATAGTAAAATACAAAATGAATTATGAATTATGAATTATTTATATTATATTATTAATTATGAAAAAATTAATTAAATTTGTAGAACCTAGATGCCTTCAAAGCAAAATTGCCCCAGAAACATATGCCTTGGCTAGACTGTATAAAGAGTTCTGGGTGCTAAAGGACCGAAGAGAAGAATGTAACTTTATAACGCGATTGCAGTAAAGAATGTTTTTGGAAATGGTCAGAAGACATGTTGAAGGTGAAAAAAATAATAGAAGCTGATCAGTTGGCCATCCCAGGGACAGTCATGGTTCCGTTTTCTTAATATTTTTTCATTTTCTAGAGGTGGACCACCAAAAGGGCGACAGTTAGGGAGCAGATAAGTTAAGGCCGAAGGGTCCTTTAGAAATAAGAACAAATTAATGAAACAATTTCAAAATTTCTGGAACTACAAGAAAATTTATTGAAAAATATTTATATTTTTTTGTTTATATAAAGATGGCGCCGAGAGTTTGCGTGCAGGATAACTCAAAATCTACTTAACCGATCAAGATTAAATTCGAAATTCTATGTTTCTAAATTCTAATATATATATTCTAAACATTTATGCAACACTTTGGTGGAAAGAATTTTTTAAAAAAAGCTTAACAATTTTTTTATTGCAAATTAAAAAAAAATCGAAAAAGTTTTTTTTTTTAATCGAATAAATCTTTAAATATATTTATTATATAAATATTTTAAATCTTTATATAATAAATTAAATAAAAATTTGGCCTCCACCAATCCAAGAAATTTAATTAATTAATACAAATTTTTTTATCTGGCATGCTTCAGTTAATCCTGGCAGACGCAACATTGTACGCAGTGAAAAAAGGTCTTTCGCGGGAATTTAAATTATCCATATTAAAAAAAATCCATATTAAAAAAAAAAACAATATTTTTTTTCGTTCCAGATATTTTTAAATTGTTTCATTAATTTCTATAAAATATTCGAAAACCTCGTCCAAACTTTGCTTTTTATACCCTAAACCTGAAAGGTCAGGGTATATTAACTTTGTGCAAACGTTTGTAACGCATAGAACGAAGCGAGTCCGGTATAGAAAAGTATATATATTCTTGATCAGCGTCACCTCGTGAGTCGAGCTATTCATGTCCGCCCACAATCCGCCCACGGACACGCCTACCTCCCATACAACGCGAAAATTGAAAACTGCATAACTCAGCTCATAATTAGCCTACAACAATAAAATTTGGTGTGTATGTGTTTTGTATCAACACAAAGATGTTTTCCAAAAATGGACTTCATCCGCTCACGGACACGCCCACCTTCCATGCAACCCAAAAATTGAAAACGCAATAAATAAGCTCAGTTTAACCTACAGAGCTAAAATTTGGCACGCATGTTCTTTATGACAAGACAAAGATGTTTTTGAAAAATGGACGTTATCCGCCTACGAACACGCCTACCTCCCATACAACCCAAAAAGTTTAAAACTCAATAAATAAGGTTATGTTTCTCATAGAGAAATTAAATTTGGTATGTATGTATTTTATACCAAAACTAAGGTGTGTTCAAAAATTGGAAGTAATACGTCCATGAACACGCCCACCTCTCATAGCCCACCTACAATAAAGGCATTAAATGTGAGCTACAGTAATAAAACTTGGTATGTGTAAATTTTTCATCAACATTTCAATGCATATAAAATATAGGCTTCATCCGTCCACGGACACGCCCATTTACAATAAATTTTTTTTTTTTTAAAAGTGGGTTTAGAGTATTTCATTGTCGGACTAGACCGACTTTTGACTTTCTTTACTTGTTTTTTTTCGAAAGGACCCGCAGGCCTTAAGAAAGAATGTTAGTGAATAAAAATTAATATGAGTAGGTCATACATTTCATCCAACTTATGGTTACAGTAACAAAAATTATGGCTCTCCGTTACAATAACAAATATTTTTCAAATAACATGCATTTTGTATGGGGAAGGGGGGGGGGGGTTTTCAGAAGTGTAACACTTAACAGTTTGGGTATGTTCAAAAGAAATGTTGGCGGTGCAGCCATCAAAGGAGTTGATCCTATATTTGAACCCTCTAGGATCACACCGAGGAAGTTATGAGCTATTTTTCAACATTTTTCTTGAATTTTTGTATTTTTTTTTTAGGCAGTTGGGGATATGTTTTTTTAGGAAAATGTTGAAGCAAAAATTAACTAGAGCTGTTGAAACAATTGAACCATCTGGAAGCCAACCCGACACAATTAATAAGAGTTTTCAAAAAAGTGGATTTTGTAGGGACGCTGCTCCTATCAGCAGAGAGACAGATAAGAGGTTATATTCTCATGAAATGTTGGGAGTGACAAAATAATATCTTTCGGTAAGTCATTTGACTCTTCTTGATGCCACTTCGAGAGCTTGGACCTATTTTTCGACATCTTTTTAAGTTTTTGGGTTTTTTGTAAGCGACCTCCAGAAGCTTCGTAGATAGGGGGCTAGGTTAATTAAGAAATATGTTGAGGAATACAATTTGATGTGAACTGTTCTTATATTTAACCCATCTAATAGTCATCCCGAAAACAGTTTCAATGATTTTTCAAATAAAGTGAATTAAATAGGAGGGTAACTCAAAGGAGAGAGAGAGATAGGGCTGGGTATGCTGGAATAAAATGTTGCGGGTAAAAGAAATAGGTATTGGTAATACATTTGATCCTTCTAAAGGTCACTCCCAGGGAGCTATGAATTATTTTTCGACATTTTTCTAAAGTTTTCGTTTTTTTGTAGGGGGACCTACATAAGGACGGCAAATAGGGGTTAGTTAAGTAGAGAAAAAAATTTCAATCTACCCCGATAAAGTTACAATTATTTTTCCAAAAAGTGGTTTTTCTAGGAGGACTCAGATGGCAGTCATATAGCGACTCCATATGTTGGAATAAAATGTTGGGGGTGAAAAAACAATAGCTCTCGGAATACATTTCACCCTTCTAGGCGTCACTTTAAGTGAGCTATGAACTATTTTGCGACATTTTTTTAAGATTTTGTTTTTATTTTTGTAGGTGGACCTCCTTAAGAGGGACAGATAAGTAGTGGATTAGTTGAAGAAAAATGTTGGAGAGTAAAAATTAATATGAGCTGGTGATATATTTCAATCATCAAGAGGTCCGTCACTTACAGTTATGAACAGTTCTGAGTCCCTCCAGGACCCAGAGGAGAGATAAGTAGGGGCTGGTTATGTTGGTATAAAATGTTGGGATAACATAATAAATGACTCTCAAAAATATTTGATCCTTCAAGAGGTCACTTTGAGAGAGGTATACAAAATTTTGAGACATTTTTCTTAAATTTTCGTATTCTTTGTTGGGGTGGCCTCCATAAGGGCGACAGATAGGGAATATGTTTATTGGAAAGAAATGTTGGGCAATAAAAATCCATATGAACTGTTGGCACATCAACCCATTAAATGGCCACTCCAACACAGTTACAACGATCTTTCAAAAAAGTGAATTGTATAAAGGGTAACCCAGAAAGAAGACTGGGTATGGGATAATGCGACTTTGACTGGGTATTATCGAATGAAATATTGGGGGTGAAGAAATAACAGCACTCCGTAATATATTTGAGCACTTAAAGTGTCACAGCGTGGGAGGTATGAATTTGAAGGGGACCCAGCCCCCTTCCCCCCTGCGATAAGTACCAAATTTAGGATTAAAAAGTTTTGTGATTTTTCCGCCCAATAAGTCTTCTGTACTCGATATCAAAGATATATGTACGAAGTGCTCAAGAACGATCTGATATACCACCACTTGAGCCAATTTATTCTCATGGCATGCCTACAGTCTGGTTTTTGTCCTGGGCACAGCTGCTCTACTGCTGTGACCAAAATTCTTCTTGACATAAGAGTACGTATAATTCGGGCAATTTGACTCTGCTTTTTAGATTTCTCCAAAGCCACTCTATGCTTGCAGAAAACTTTTTCGAAATCTTTGATTCTCTAAACATGCGTTACGTTTTTAAAGAAGCTATATAAAAGGTAGGTCTTAAAGTGTTCGGGTGTGACAAAATTTATCTTTGTCAAGGGGTACTTTTTTAGTACGTCAAGGGGCTCAGCACTTGGTCCATTGTTATTTAAAAATCTTTATAAATAACAACTCTTGCAAGTGTCACAGTGCATTCATATGCTGATGATCTCCAACTGTACTTGTCCAGACCCATGGGTCTACTTGATTATTGCTATCTACTTGATTTATGCGCTAGAGTCAATGAAGACTTAATTCTGGTATCAAATTGGACTGATGACAACATGATTATGTTGAAACATGATTATGTTGAATCCCTTGAAACTCCCAAACATATAGGAAATAGAGGGAATGACAACTGATGTCATCTCAACAGAGCTAGTTGGGTACTGCTAAGAGCAGTTGGAAGATGGCAGAAACATGAACTTCAAACACTTGGCTTATGAAATATTCATGTTCTCATGTTTTCTTTTATGTATTTTGTACATTGATATCAAGAAAAGTTCATATGACACATGTTATTGGTAACTGAATTGAAATTCTTGATTGCGATGCATGGAGATCATGTAAAAATTCATAATTATAGTTTATTTTTTTTTTTTTGCTCGGTATAGAGGCTGATTAACGTGTTTGTCTACCAAGATAAAACAGAAAAATTTGAGAAAACCCACTGATCGGAATGCTGTATTTTCGTTATATAAGGCAGTTAACCTCTTTAATACTTTAAAATTGATCATGTTCTGATATATACCATAATTTTCGGTTAGAACGCGACGGGTTACATCAATCACATAACAAAGTTTCTGTTAAGAGCTTTTAACATAGTTCACCTATTTTTAAATTTTCAAGTTTAAACCCATGAATATTCCATATCTGTGAGTCAAGACTTCTTTTGAATAAACTTCCTGCTCTATCTGTGTGGTGAACTTGGGTGCTTTTATAAAAAGTAATCTTTATAATTTATAACACTATTTGTAAAGTTTATTTGGGCAAAATAAATTTACTTAGGCCATTATTTGAACATTTTCGTTGAACCTCTTTCCACAAAAAACCATATATATGTCGGCAATATAGGCTAACATAAGGCAGAACTTTAAGATTCTTGCAAATGAAACGATTATGAAACCAATGTCGGGCTCTATTGAGCACAGATAGATAGATACAAGTATACTAAGCTCAAGGTGTTAAATAGTAAGTAGTGTAGAAACTTTTGAGAAGTCCCTAAAAACATTTTATGAGGCTCTACAAAAAATGACTCTAAAAAGAGAGTTTCTTATGCGTGTTTTATGATGACTCATTAAATTGACACATGAACGAGTCTTTAATATGATTGTTAAATGATTGCTCAAAAATAAGACTCATACAAGAGTCATTATTGTATCTGATTAATGAATACTCATAAAAGAAACTTGAGTATTCATTATTAAAAATTAAAGAGTCGAAAATATGACGGTGATATGATTTTTCATAACAAATACTCATAAAAGGATAATTTATTGATTGATATATGCGTAATCATAAAGAAGAATCATAAAAGAGTCTTATATACGAGTATTTCATGAGTAAATAGAATCGGATTATTGCAGAAGCACGATATCTAATAAATAGTATCCTGGAATACTAAATATGAGTCTTAAAAGAATACGTAATATGAGTCTTAAAAGAGTATTAAATATGAGTCTTACAACCGTCATTACTATGATTCCAAAAAGACTCATAAAACAATCATTTTTATTAATCATATTTTGGAGCCCTCAACATACGAAAATGTACTCATAAAAGAGTCTTTTTTGAGCGCATTATGACGATAAAAACTCATTTATATGAGGCCTAAAAGAGTCTTTTAAGAGTCATAATATTTGCTGGGGTGTATTACCTCTATCTACTGAGACATTGTATTAAGGGTAGACTGAGCCAACAAATTTCCGAAAAGGTGATCCAGAGTGAATTGAAAACTTTTTCAATGGTGATGTGGAAAGACAAGCAATACCTGAGTATATCTTATATGGTTCTCTTAATAGACGTGTTGCTGATAGTAGTTTTAACAATCCTCTCGAAGTAATCACTCCCCAAGTAGCCCGATCGCAAATACCGTATTGTGGAAAATTCAGTACAAAACAAATGTATTTTCAAATAATAGCGTTTTGTTATGGGTCTAATAATAGAATTTTGAAAACTAATTTGAAATCAAAAACCTTCAAAGTGTATTTTCGAAAATTCATTTAAATCGCACATCGAACTGAGCAATACTGTTATTATAATCCCTACCAAAGTGGACTGTAAGAAAGTATGCGCGCATGTTTTTCGATTTTTAGGTCCAAAATCAAAGTAACAAGTTAAAAATTTGGTTTGTAGTGATTTATTTTTCAAAAATCAAGACTTTTTATTATTTATTACATCAAAAAATTACATTTAAATTTATTTTTTAGCTTTAGTACTGTACTTTTCAGTAATAAAGGGGAACAAAAGCCTAATACTTATCATTGTTTAAAAAAAAATAATACCACTAGGAACAACTTATTTATTGAAAATTTCAAATAACATATATTTTTCAGTGTAACTACTTTTTGACCTCGAGCAACATTTGTATCAAGAAACACACAAAAATTAGTTCTCATCTTTCATTATCTCTCACTCTCTATAGCTCTTTTGTATAATTAGTACAAAACAAAACAGTAAATACTGATATTCATAATTTAATGAGAAAAGTGAACTGTTTATAAGTCAAACATTAAATTAGCATATTTAAGTCATATTTATATAGCCTGCGGAAGTTTGACCCATATACATTGTTCTATGTAACATTTTGGTAGATTTTCAAAAGCTACACTTTAGCGGAATTTATAATTATTAGTTGGAAAAAACTGAAAACTACAAAAAAAAAAATGAAAAAAATGAGAAAGAAGATTTCTTTCATAATGAAAAGTGAAAAACATTTATTATTGCCAGCTGATAAAAAATTAACACACTGACCCAAAAAAGCCGCTACCTCAAGCATAAACAAAAAATCACAATAGCGAGAAAATTAATACAAAAAAAAACATAAGTATAAAAAACTATAATATATAAAAATTAAGAAGTGACAATTTTAAATGAAATTGAAAACGAAAATGTTAACAGAAAAAAATATCATTTTGAAAAAAGCATGCATGAGGGCGTGCGACCAAGACCTATATTCTAGACAAATTCTTGAGACATACTATTAAGTGTCACGCATGTAAATATGACAAGTTGCGGTTTTTATTGCTGTTGCTGTTGTTGTTGTTGTTTGCAGTTGACTAGATCGCAGCAAGGTTGCCAACACGTGTGTGGATCATAAAATAACTGAAAATAACAAAAAAAAAAAATTGGGCAACACTTAAAAGTGCAGCAAAGTAATTTTGCTTCTTGTGGCTTTTATTTGACCTCTGTTGTCAAGCAGCTACAAGTTATTTCAAAGTATCTGCAAAGCAAAAAGCACTAAAATTTGACAATAATTATAAACTTTACAATTTATCAATAAAAAAAAAAATATGCAAGCTTATGTCATGGTTATGCTATTGAAGCCAAAGTTAGGCTGGAAATGGTGGGCTGACATCTGATTAACTGACTAGTTGTTGGCAATTGTGACAAAGTAACGCCCACCATGTTAAGAGAAAAAACAAATAAATATTACCAGCAATCAAGTGCGCTACAGACAACAATTGCAGACCCTCTGCATTGGCCTTGTTCAGAAATATTCAGACCATGCCAAAATTGGGCAAAACAAGCTAAGCTTAAAATTGTCTGCTCAGACAAATGACTTAAAGAAAACAGTTAAACAAAGAAAACTATTTTAAATGAAGCAATAATTGCAATTTTGACAATCAATAATGTATCTGTGTGTGTGTGTTTATGACTCTGACCTTGTTTATGCTTAACAAAAAAATCTGCTACTGAGGCGGAAAAAACCGCAAATCAGTGTCACGGCCAGCAGCTGTCAGGCGTTGACAATTCTGCACTTTGTGTAGAATTTCTACGCTTGTCACTTTATTTTTTGTTTTGTTTTTTTTTTTTTGTATTTGCTTGCCGAACTTTAAGCAGCGTTTGTTTGTAGCGCACTTGAATGTCACATGAAAACACTTGATGAAATGTCACTTAAGACATTTCTGCTGTTGTTGTGTCTCTTGTGTTGACTATAATTATAGCAATTGTCTTGTTAATCATGTGGAACCATTTAATTGTGAATCTAACTTGTGGTTGTTTTAGTTGTTGTTGTTGTTGTTGTTGTTGTTGTTGTTGTTGTTGTTGTTGTTGTTGTTGTTGTTGTTGTTGTTGTTTTTGTTGTTGCTTGTTTCTCTGATTTCAGTTTAGTTTTCAAGATTTTTTCATTGAGTGAGGAAATACGTGGGCGTCATTGTTATTCATGGCTCTTGATTATGCTGGGAAAAATCCATTCATTTGATTATGTTGCATGATTTGTGAAACAAATTTGAAATATTTATCAGCATAATTAAAAAAAAACAAAACAAAGACAAACACTTGTCAAGTAGCATTGATATGGATACTTTTAGCGTTGTGTGATTTTTATTAAAATTAGCTTTAATTGCCTTTCAATTAGAAAAGATTAAGATAAATAATTTATGGAGAAGCTGAAATAGTAATGGTAATGGTAATGGTAATGATGAAAGTAATTGTCATGAAAAAAGTGATGGTACTGATTGTAAAAATAACAATGGTCATGATCATGTTAATTGTAAAGGACATGTCAATGGTAATGGTAATGGTAATGATGAAAGTAATTGTCATGAAAAAAGTGATGGTACTGATTGTAAAAATAACAATGGTCATGATCATGTTAATTGTAAAGGACATGTCAATGGTAATGGTAATAGTAATGGCAGTGGTAATGGTAATGGTAATGGTAGTGAAAATTATTATGGTAACGGCCATAAAAATGGTAATGGTAATATTAAATGTAATGATAATAGAAACGGTAATGATAATGAAACTAAAAACGGCAATGTTATCGGTAAGGGTAACCTTAATATTGGTTATGCCAGTGTGCTGATAGCGGAAATTGAAATAGTAATGGTAAGGGTAAAGATAAACGTAATGATCATGATGATGGTAATGATCATGGTACAGGTAATAGTAATAGTAAGGGTAAGAGTAATGGTAATGGTAATGGTAATGATAATGGTAATGGTAATGGTAATGGTTATGGTAATGGTAATGGTAATGGTAATGGTAATGGTAATGGTAATGGTAATGGTAATGGTAATATTAATGGTAATGGTAATGGTAATGGTAATGGTAATGGTAATGGTAATGGTAATGGTAATGGTAATGGTAATGGCAATGGTAATGGTAATGGTAATGGTAATGGTTATGGTAATGGTAATGGTAATGGTAATGGTAATGGTAATGGTAATGGTAATGGTAATGGTAATGGTAATGGTAATGGTAATGGTAATGGTAATGGTAATGGTAATGGTAATTGTAATGGTAATGGTAAAAGTAAAGGTTAAGGTAAAGGTAATGATAATGGTAATGGTAATGGTTATGGTTATGGTAATGTTAGTGGTAGTGATAATGTACATGGTAATGGCAATAGTAATGGTTACGGCAATGGTAAAGGTAATGGTAATGGTAATGGTTATGGTAATGTAAATGGTAATGGTAAAGTAATGGTAATGATAATGGTAATGGTAATGGTAATGGTAATGGTAATGGTAATGGTAATGGTAATGGTAATGGTACTGGTAATGGTAATGGTAATGGCAATGGTAATGGTAATGGTAATGGTAATGGTAATGGTAATGGTAATGGTAATGGTAATAACAATGATAATAATAATGATAACTGATGTTGGTGGTAATGGTTATTGTAATGTTAGTAGTAATGGTTATGGAAATGATAATTGAACCTGTTATGGTAGTGTTAATGTTAATGGTAATGGTAATGGTAATGATAATGATAATAATAATGATAATAATAATGGTAATGGTAATTGTTATGGTAATGGTAATGTTTATGGCAATGGTAATTGTAATGGTAATGGTGATGGTTATGGCAATGGCATATTTTTTGTAAATGGTAATAATGATAAAGGTTATGATGGTGAATATGATAGTGGTAATGATTACGGTAGTGGTAATGGTAAAAATAATAATGATAATAATGATTATGATTATGATAGTGGTTATGGTAGTTGTTATGATAATGGTAATGGTAATGATCATGGTCAAGGTCATGGTGATGTTAATGGTAATGGTCATTATAATGACAAGGCTTATGGTAATGATATAGGTAAGGGTAATTGTCAGAGTAAAGCTAATGGTAATTGCAGTGGTAATGGTAATCCATACCCATTACCATTACTATCATGGTCGTTTATGGATTGGATATAATTGCATCAAACTTGGTACGCATATTCACATGTAGCTAAGGAACTGCATTTATGAGTATATAGTTTTGGAGTCCGTCCAGTCCTTAATTATTATTCTTTCTTTGAAATACGGCTTTTGTTTTTGCTTCAATTTCTGTTACTTTCAATCAGAGTACACCAATTTTTTTCAAAGATGAATAGTAGATGATTTATCGAAATCTGAAAAATTTGATTTTGAAAAAAAATTAGTTGGAGTCTTTGGATCCAAAATTGAGATTGAGAAATAGAGATAATGTTATTTTATGATAGGTCTTGTCAAGTTAAAGAATGCTCTATACTTGAAATTTGCCGGATATCCCCAAAATCTGGACTAATTGTCAAAAACGCGGTTTTGCCTACCTTTGCCAATTTTTTTGTCTATAACTTACCTGATTGCCAACCAAAAATTTAATAACTTAGTCAATTATTGACGGATTTTTAAAAAGAAAATTGCGTTAAAATTGTAAATAAATTTTTTTAATGAATCCATACAGGACCATTGTTTTCTCTATATAATTAAGTCTATAGAAAAATCGTTAGAAAAACAGTTAGAAAAAGTCGAAAAAATTTAAAAAAGTTGAATTTGCAGATTTAATACATACATTTCTGTGCAAAAGTTCTCAAGGGGTCGCAAACAATATATATATCGTTGGAAAGGTTCAAGTTTCGTCTTTCAGGATTCGGAGGGCATGTTTAAAATCGTTCTACAATTTGGTAAGTAACAGGTCAAAAAGTGGGCAAATTTCGACCGTAAGTTCAGATAATGGGGGTGTCCGGCAAATTTTAAGTATACAACATTATTCTTTAACTCAACAAGACTAAGAACAAAAATAGTAACATTTACCAGGGATTTTGGACTGCCATGTTATTTATATATCTATCTGAACAAAATCATAAAAATCAAAAAACGATTTTAATTACTGAGAAAAATTCTTAAGATGAACAAATGAGCTTTATTTCGGACCAAACAAAATAAAAATCAAAAAATTATTAACATTTTGAGCCAAAAACTAAAAATATAAAAAAATTATTTTTTAGATTGACTGAACATATATATAAAATAGATAGATACAAATCAAAAATAATTTTGTTTGTTTAAGTAAAATTTTTAATTTCAAAATAAAAATCAGAAAACCATTTTTATATCTGGGCACAAAATTAAAAATTATACAATAATGATTATATCTTAATTTTTTTTATTGAAAAAAGAAAAATTAGAAAATTAATTCGAAAATTCTCCGAAAAACCTAATTTTTAGTACCAAAATGATTAGCTCGACCTCTAAAACTTTTCTAAAAAATTAAAAAAAAAAATTTCAAAAGTACTCTACCCAAAATTTGAAAATTTTCCGAAAAACCTGATATTTAGTAAAAACTTGACAAAAAATGTCAAAAATACCTTAACTCATAAAAAAATTTTCATTGAGAAACGCTCTCAGCCATTGAGAAAATGTTACATTAAAACTAATATGCATACATTTCACGCCCATGGATACGCCCACTTTTCATATTTTTTTTTTTTATATTGTAAAAGTACACACTCAGAAAAAAGTGTCTCGGAATATGATAAAAAAGGCATCATATTTAGAGAAAAATGGTATAGACTTTGCTCCAGAGAATGCTATTCTATAATTGCGATTTTTTCATTTTCAATATAAATATTCTCTATAAATGAGAAATTTTTTGTGCGAGAAAAATACTTATCATTACTAGAGACATTGAAATCTTTGCATTTCCTAGAAGTAAAGAAATATTTCTTCGAAAATGTGAAAATTTATTCTAATTGAAGAAAATTTTATATGAAAAAGAGAAAATTGCTATTATCAAAATAGAGAAATTTTTTACTGGAGCAAGGTATGTGCTTTTTTCTCAGTGTAGGTTAAGGGTATTTTATAGTCGGGCTAGACCGACTTTAAACTTTTTGTTTTTTATAAATGAAAATTACCTGAAAAACTATTCATGGCCTGTAAGTTTCGGGGCCCAACCCAAAAAATATTAAAATTATTAGTTTTTACAAGAGAAAAATTAATAAAATTTAAGGAGGCGTGCCTAACTTAAAACTGCCCTGAAAACTATTTTACTACACATTTAAGTAAAAATTGTGGTCAGTTCAGTTGACATAACAGTAAAAATTGTAGACTTGAACTGAACTTTTTAACGTAACTTTCATCTTCATCATCAATGCTTTTTTTTTTTTCTTCAAAACAGTCAGTCATCGTCATGCAGTTAACTGTAATTTATTTAAATTTCCTATAAAATTAAACAATATCAGCAACTATTTCCATAACAACATTCACAGTATTTCTGCCTAAGTTATACGTCATATTTTTTACCCACAAATCAAGTCACCGCTTATCGTTGTCTGACGATAGCGTATGTTTAAAAAAATAGCTAGAGACGACAAAAATAAAAACAGCTAAAAACATTTAAGCCTCATTAGCATATCAATCAGCTAAGTTGGCTGGCTAATATTATTATTGATATCGCACCACCACAAATTATGGAATTTATTAAATTTATGCCATTTGTTGTTGGTTTTTTGTTATATTTTACTTTCCAGTTAAAGTGAATTAGAAACAAAATTAATTTCTATATTTTTGACGGATTCATCTGGCGCTTAGCACGAATTAAATATTTGTCATCACAAAAAACAGGTGTGAAAAAAAAATAAAATTAGAAATATTGTGATTTGATAATGAAATTATTATAGTAGTTGTTGGTGGCATTGTAAGCAAGCTGTTGATATGATCTAGTGTTTATTTTTATGATACTTAGTTTTGCGCTCTAGAAGTTGTTGTTGTTGTTGCTGTTAACGTAGTAATAAAATTGTAGGAAACTCAAAACCTTTGAACAGCAAATGATGCTGCTGACTTTGGCGATATGTTTACCGTTTCGTGGTGGTTGCGGTGGTGCGGTGCTTGTGGCATTTGCGCTAAAATTACGCTAGACAAGGTTGCTTGCCCGGATATTTGTTTAGCAGTTAAATAACTGTTGTAGATGTGTTTGCCAATTTGTCAAGCAAACTAACTGGATTCTTTTTTTTTTTTTTTTGTATTGTCTAATTTTTTCTATTTTTATTGTTAATGACTTAGATAAGAAGCACTGAACAATAGATTTGTATGTATGTTGGTTGGAAAAAGTGTGTGTTCGCTGAAAAGTTAGATTTTGTCAGTTGCTGATAAGTTTGATTAGAGAGTATTAATGTAGAGATAAGATTTTTGTTGTTGTTATTATTTTCTTGAATATTTTGACGTTTACAATAGCTTAAATAAGAATATTTAGATTATTTTTATTGCGTGTATGTGAAAAGTAATTTTAATTCTAGCAAGAAGAAAAGTTAAAATGTTTTCAATATTATTTTTTTGTTATTATTATTTTTTTGAAAATACCATGATTATATTTTTTTTACAAAATTGAAAAGTCAACTTATTTCTAAAACAAGTTTGTTGTTAGTCTTCTCTTTTATATTTCGATATGTTGTATGTAAATATTTTCTTTTCATGAACATTTTCAAAAATTGTTTATTTTCTATTAAAAGCATGATAAGAGTAAAGTTGCAATCGACAACAGATTGTGATAGATCATGTTTTTGATTTAATTGATAGCTAAGTTGGAGTAAACAAAAATTTGGTTAATCGTTATTTCAATAAAATTTTTTTAAATGATCAAAACAAATATTATTTGTTATCAAGTCAAAATAAGTTATTTTAAATAAATTGAAAAAAATTTCTTAAAATTTTGCTACGTTCTATATAGTTGGGAGTCCCATAATATATTTTATGATCACCTTAGATATTGTTATGATTTGTGAGTTATAATTAGTTCCGGGTATTAAGTTATAAACGATTTAATTTCTTTTCGGGTCTTAACGGTATTGTTCTTATTAAATTATCGAATTGAATGAAATTCGTTGGGTTATTCCGTATAATCCGTTGAGTGACTAATTTTATGAATGAATGGTTCAACGGTGTAGAATATTATTTAATATGTGCCGATCATGCATTTAACCCATCTAATGCCTACCCCGACACAATTATAAAGATTTATTAAGGAAGCTGCTAGACTCAAAAAATAATCACACTTTCTAGTTTTGAGTGTATTTTTCTCTTCTTGATTCTTTGCAATTTTCATAATAATGCAATGAAGTGTTAATAAAAATAAATTTTTAGAGGGGGACTAAGAAGGGTAGTAGAATTATGCTCAAATGTTAAGAGTGAAATAGTAATAGTTTGTCTAACATTTGAACTCTCGAGGGCCAACCCGGAGAAGCCATGAACTATGCTTTGATATATTTCTTACTTTTTCTTATTTATTGTTGGGTGGTAGATTAGATCAGGAAAAATGTTGGGGAATAAAAATGTAATTATGTTGGTAATACATTAACCCCTCTTGTGGTTACATCGACACACTTTTAAAATTCTATGGATTTTTATCAAACTTTATAAATATATATAAAATTAACAGCATTTCGTACAACATAGAAATAGATAGATTGAACAGTAACAAACGTGTTTGTCTTATAAAATAAAATTTAGAAACAAAATTGAAAAAATCTAAAGTAATACTTCAAATTATACGAAATATTTCTTGAATTCCAAGCAACCTTCCCAGTTTTCATCGGGAATTACTTTCTTGGTGTTTGCGTAAAACTGGGCAACATTGGGGTACTTGCTGATGTCAAAACCGGCAACATAAAAGGTTGAGACAGTAGCCAAAATGAAAATGTCAGCTAAACTCTTGCCATCACTAGCCACATACTCATCACCTTGCAAGAATGTGTTAAAAAAGTCAAAGGCGGTCTCCATTTTCTTGAACATCTGTAGAGCTGCGTGTGACTTGGCGAAGATGGTTAGGTAAAAGTAGTCTGCAAAGCTCTTGTAGAGAGTTCCATATTAAAGTAAAGGCGCTGATTGACACTTGGGGAAGAGTGAGAAGAAGTTGTTCTTGACGTACTTCTCAACCAGATAGACCAATATGGCTGGAAATTTCCACACGGTTAAAAATTTTGGACTAGTTTTTAATCCAAACTTTGGTTTAAAGGAATTGTTAATACTAAAAGTACTATTTTTTATTCCATATTTTAGTTTAATTTGTATTTAATCCGAAAAAGTATAAGTTTAAGACTATTTTTGGACTACAAATTTGCATTAAGGTAGTATTTTCAGGAAAAAGTATTTATGTTATTTAATAGCTGAATTACAATGCAACAGTGCCAGCGGCAGTGATCAGCTGTTTCGTATTTTACTGCCTGCAAATTACAATCTAGCAGTCCCATCGTCAGCATCAAAAGCAGTGAATGTGGAATTTTTCTTAGTAGTTTAATTATTTGCATGTTAGCAGTGAATTTAGAAATAGTGCTTACCTCGGCAGTACTGCTTACTACCACTGCTGTTATGTTAGTTTCACCATTGAACAACAGTATTCCTAAAATAACAGCTGATCAATGCCACTGCCACTGACGCTGCCACTGTCGCATTGTAATTCAGGTATAAGATTGAAAACTACTACTACTACTACGAAATTTAAGCTAAATATAATTCTAAATGTTGTTATAGCATCCGAAATTTATTTTTAATTAAATTAATCAAATTGTTTATTAAAATCTAAACCAAAATATTATTATGTTCATTACTACAGTAAACAGTGTTTAAACCTTTATGAATTAAATAGTAATCCCTTTCGGATTACAATATTTCAAACTTTTTTGGACTAAAATCTAATCCTTTTTGGATTATAATATTTTAAACTTTCTATGGATTAACAATTATTCCTTTTTGGATTAAAAAATTTTAAGCTTTTTATGGATTAAAAATAAATCCTTTTTGGATTGAAAAATTTAAAACTTTTCATTGGATTAAAAAGTAATCTTTTTTTGGTCGTGTCCTATATGTAATCCAAAAAAGTTTAAAATTTAGTCCAAGATTTTTAACCGTGCAGAGTGAAAAGCAATATTCAAGAACTGGAGCTTAAATTTCTCGCCGGACTGCAAGTTCAAGAGAATGTTGTTGAGGTCAACACCTAGGTTGAGCTCAACACCCATTTAGGGCTATGCATTTTTTTCGAACATTTTTTTGCCAAATAAATCATCTCAGGGCTGATGCGGCAAGCGTTACGCCTCTACGATTGGGATCAAATTTTGGATTAATCACGTTTATTCGTAACCTTACAAAATTGGCCGTGGCAGGCTATTAATATGGAAAAAATGCACCCTAAAACCAAACAAATGGCTATAAGTTAAATGTGAATGACAAAACTAGTCGCAAAAGTATTTTTGAAATTATACAAAACTAAACTAGGAAGAATCCTTATCAACAGGGATTCATATTTTCAAAAAAATATTAAAATTGAACTGTGAGACTACAACAACAAGCTTGGACGAAACGAACACCAACCGCGTTAACTCAGATGTATGATTGAGGACATGGGTACACTGAAAATATTACTTATGTACACTTTCATAAAAATCCTGCATGCATCTTCCGTGATCATGTGTACTTGTAATTATGCATGGCTTGAGTATATTTGTACACAAACACTTGTAAAATACAAGAATAAATTATGTAAAGGTACAAAAACGTTTACAAGCGCTCACGCGAAAACTGTCTTCGAGAAGTTCTCGACGAGAACTTAACGGGAGACATGACATTGGCCGTTTTTTTAAATCGATTTTTTTTATAATTTTGTATTTTAGTAAATATTCTTAAGATTTTTAGAAAAATCTTAAGAAATTTCATGGAAAAATTTCTACGGCTTCAAAAGTCAGGTTCAGCCGAATTAGTGAGAGCGCATTTTTATTTTTATTTACATTTTTTCTTTGTTCACAAACTTTGAACGCGTTTATCTCAAAACCATGTTTTTTGTACTGGTTGCGGCACTAGCGGGTTCATTTTTTGACGAAATTTTTTTTTTTTTTGTATTTTTTTAAACTTGATTCGCTATCGTATGACACGAGCTTTTCTAAATTTTTTTTTCGATTTTTTATGAATTTTTAAAGTCAATATTTTTTTTCTAAAAAACATACTTTCAAATTTGGAACATCACAAAAAATTGGAAAAAAAGCTCTTGTCATACGATAACCAATAAATAAGTCATTTTTTTTTCCAGATCGGACAATTTTTGCGACTCCCAGCGCTGCAACCACGAGGCCCCGTTTTTTTTTTCTGCCGCCAGTTTGGAGCTCTATAAAACCATGTTCTAGTGAAAAATATATTTTTTTGAATTTTTGATCTTCTAATTTGTTCAATTCTCTACAATAATAAAAAAGTTTTTGAAAAATGTTTGTTTTTGACTGAGTTATGAATTTTTAAAAAAAGGTCTGTTTTCTCTGCCGCGAATGTTATGTCCCACCTTAAGAACGAACCAATGAATATATTAACCCAGTTAATCAGTTTTTCTTTTGTGTCAAGAACGACTCATTCTGATGTTCAAAGGATGTATGAATTTTGTTCACTAAATGCATAAAGTAGTTTACGATTTCATCGTTAAAGTGCATGAATTTCATGCATTTTGTACTCTAGTCTTATGAACTATTCTTGCTGTCCTTGTATTTGCACATTGGTTATATGAATTTTTGTCCCTAAACTCATAATTACTTCCCATTTATGAATGTATGTATGTATTTGTACAAGTTTATGATCAAAATCCCAGGTATTTTTTGTCACTTATCTCATAAAATGTTCTCGTTCTCCTCGTATTTGCAAATGACTTTTATGAAATTTCTTTACAAACTTTATGAATGATTCATGTTCCCCTTGTATTTTTTCATGATATTTACGAAATTTTTTATGAGTATCATGTACCTTTTCTTGCCCCGGTTTTGTATAATATTGCCATTTTTACCAAATTTTCTTATTCAATTAATTGTAAATGTGTAATTGTAAATGTGTCAATTAATAGTAAATGTAATTTCCTATACATTTTGAAAAACATGGAAATTTCTCGGAAACTGTAAAGCAAACAAACTCTTGTGAACCAGTTTTACAAACAATTTATCGACGAATGAAGAATTGGTATTACTTTCGCCTCAAGCAAACAACTCAAAACTGTGCTTTCCCTTAAAATAATCAACAATGGGTGGTCTACGCGAAGCACATGCTATACAGTGCGTCTGCATTTTCTTTTCCTTAGAAGGTTTCAAATCAATGTTCTAGGATAACGCCTAATCGCAAGCCAAGTTCTAAGATTAAACCTCCTCCACAAGGACTTCTGCAAGATGCATAGAATATAAAATGAAAAATAACTATCAAAACATTTATCAGTGCATGTTCAGCGTTGGCCAAAAACTAACACCTTTTCTTAAGTTTAAATTGACCTAAGTGGGTGTCATGAGCGACAATCTCTTCAACATATACTAACTTTAAATTTATCAACATAAAATTTAGTTAAACTCTTCCAAAATGTATGTTTTTTCATTGCTTATGTGATTGAAAAAATTCTAAAATCTGTTTTCATTTTGAAATCTACAAATTTTTTGATAATAAGATTATTTAATACCAAGAAAAATAATAAAAAAAAATTAACACTTTCTTGGTATTAACTTTCACTTATATATTTTTATCTAAATAAGATAAAGCGATTAAACATAGCCAATGTTCATCCAGGAAGGTTAAAGTTTCTGTTAGTGATTTTGTTATTGAAACCTATTCAGTGGTTTTTGAATTTACCTTCCACATGTCGAACAAAATTTTTTTTTGTCTATATGTAAAGAAGTAAAATCTTTACCTATACCTATAGTACCTATAGGTACTAGATCTAAAATCTACAAATTTTTTGATAATAAGATTATTTAATACCAAGAAAAATAATAAAAAAAAATTAACACTTTCTTGGTATTAACTTTCACTTATATATTTTTATCTAAATAAGATAAAGCGATTAAACATAGCCAATGTTCATCCAGGAAGGTTAAAGTTCCTGTTAGTGATTTTGTTATTGAAACCTATTCAGTTTCAAACCTATTCAAATTTTTTTTTTTTTGTCTATATGTAAAGAAGTAAAATCTTTACCTATACCTATAGTACGTATAGTTACTAGATGTACTATAGTACCTATAGCACATCTTTTCTTGTTCTCGTGTTTGCTTCTTTTTGTATTTTGTACTTTGATATCACGAATAGTTCATGTCAGTCATATCATTGGTTATTGGACTAAAATTAATGAAAATGATTCATAGAGATCATGCAAAAGTTCATAATTATTATGAGCTTGTTTAATTCAATGTTAAGCTATGAAGTTTTCGAAATTTTTATCTAAGCGACAGAATAGTTTTATAATGGACGTTAGAAAGACGATAACAGCGAAATAACGATATTTTTATAGTTATTAAGCTTACGTCGGAAAATGTAAGCAAAGTTTTGATTAGAACATTTATTGGGATATCTCCATGCATTTATAAAAATTTTAGCTATATTTATTTCGATATCTTATAAGCTTAAGAATCATCATCAAACTTTATCATAAGTAATACAAATCTGAGTTAATGATATCAGAACTTATCACCAAAACTAATATGGACGAGGTGGTACAAAAAATAGAAAAACCATATTTTATTTATATGCAAACAAAAAACCGAAATATCTCAGTTCCAATTAAAGTAATAGTGCCAAAGTACAGAGAGTAAATATAGAATCAACAGATCAAAACTACAGGTCAAACTACTTTTAAAAGGACAAAGAAAGAACGAAAAGAGAACATTTACAATATCTAGTTCTGGGAGAGATGAAATAAGAGGACACATAGATAAGCACTATATGTTTTAATAATAAAAAGTGTATTCAACAAGAAAAAAGTTGCGCTTTTGCCAAATTGTCCATTACAAGTTTGTTAATTTAAATAACAATATTTTAAATAAGGAGAAAGTTTTGGAAATGACAGAAAAAGGGAGGAAGTTAGCATTCTAATAACTTACACTGTTGTAGTTCATTTTTGGTTCTGCTATAAGACCAACTTTTACGGATTTGGGGAAGTCCCTTGAGTACAATTGCGTCCTTGATTGAGTTAGATTGACTCAAAATTTTGAGAAAATCATGTTTTTCCAAAAGGTTGATTTTTAGCTATTCTAAGCCTTTTGCCATGTCTATTTATAAAGATATCTGGCAAACTAGTTGCACGGTCTTACCAACCAAAATGGCAAAAGGCTAAGAATAGCTCAAAATCGACCTTTTGGAAAAACATGATTTTCTCAAAACTTTGAGCCAATCTAACTAAACCAAGGACGCAGTTGTACTCAGGGGACTTCACCAAATCCGAAAAAGTTGGTCTTATAGCAGAATCAAAAATTTCGTGTCAAAAACTACAACAGTATTATTAAAGCTTTTTCGCATGTTAAAAAGAGAGGATATTTGAGACTAAAAGAGTAAATTACATTTTTAATGAAATGAAATTACGAGTCTTCTTTAAGCATACCATCAGTTAATCATTGGCATATACTGCCATAAATTATAGTAAACAAATATGATGTCTGGGTTTAAACACCGAACTGTATCACAGACCACACAGGGCCAACAGATCAAGCTAAAAGTTTTAATATATAAACTACTCATAAAACAAAATAATTATAAGCATAAAAGATTCATTGAAAAATTGCCTTGTTTTATAAAAGAATTCTAGATTTTGAATTAGAAGCAATTTTAACAGATAGTAGAGATAATAAATGTATAAAAATTTAAAAGCTTTCTATTTGGTTAGATTAAAATCGTAACTCAAAATCCAAAATAAATCTTTGAAATAAACGTTTAGACAAATTTCTGAATACTTATAATGATTATAGTTAATATATCATTGATCTGTTGCTTTTTTCTTCTTAATTATAGCCGATTAATTAGAAATTTGATATGATAAAAAATCAATTTCAGCCAATAACGCAACATGCTATATGCTATGATAATAAATCAAAATTCATTTAAAGCAAAAAAAGAAATATTGTATTTTGATAATATATATTGGTCATAATACTTAAGCTCGCTTTAGTGGATGCTGTGTATGGTTTGTATTTACTTTAATGCTATTCTTTTCTATACTTTTCATAATTTTAAACAACTGATATATTGTCGTAACTGATATATCGAAACTGATATTCGTTTCTTTTCATTTTTTCAATAGAAAAGTTCTCATTGGATTTTTCTCTGAAATGGATTTGATTTTTTTCTCAATTCTCAGCTCAGATGGATTAGCGTGGTTTTGAGAAGTTGTTACATTTGTAAAAATTATACAAATATATATGTACGGATTCAATTCTCTGGGGAAGCAGAAAAAGCCTGTGAAACGCTGCATAAAAATGTTGGTTACCTTTGTCAGACTTTATAAATATTAATATAAGAAGCGTTTTTTGATAAAGTGTAGGGCACATATAATTCCGCTTTGGTTTTGCGGCCGTTTTGCTGATAAGATTTTAAAAGTGAATAAAGGCGAGCAACGAAACTGCTGTCTACGTTGCTGCTGATTTTTTCTGGAAAAACCTTTGTTGTTGTAGTAAACCGACAATTGATGAATCCGTCAGGCTTAAAATAAAATTCTTAAACAAAAATGAGTTTTTAAGAACTATACAAATTTAAAATCAAGAAAAGTTATTTAGCAAAAATATTGATGGGTTTTAAAAAATTATGGAATGGTCATAAAAAAAATAATTTAAAATTATTTAAAATATTTTGAATCGTTATAAGCCAATTTTTTTTATGGATTTTAAGTTTAAAGTGCTACTTTCTTATGCTTGGATTAATAAGAAATAAGGTTCTTTGACCGATATTAATCGGATAAGCTTAAAGTTAACAAGGTTTATAAATATTTTGACTACTTTTTTAACGAGAAAAAAAAAAAAACATAAAGATGACAAAGATATCACGTAGCATGAGTAAAATAAGCAATAATCTCGGCCATTTAGATTTTGAGATAAAATAAATGGCTATAGAAGCCAATAAAAATGTGACCTTTAAATTTTTATCTCTTATTTAATCGTAAATAATCACAAGTTGAGGAGGGGAAGAAAAGTTAAAAGATAGCAAATCAGTTATATGCGGAAGAAATACGTAAAAAATGTATTAAAAAAAAAAATGTATTAAAAAAAAAATTTGCAAAACAAAATGCACACGTAGATACAATATTTTGACAATGAATATAAACTGCCATTTTTTACTCTGCTTTTATTTTTGCACTTGAAATACAGATACGATAAACCATAATTTTTTTATGTGAACTTCTGGCTTTATATTTTTTATATTTTTATATTCTGGCTATTTTTGGGTGTGCTGTTTTGATTTATCACAGAAGTAAAGCCAGTAAAATTGCCAAAAACTAAACTGAAAATTTGCCTGGCCCATAAATAGAGCAGTGCACACCAAAAGCAGCAAATATAAAATAAAAAAAAATAAACAGTTTCAACCTCGAACTTCAACTTTTCAGCACCCGCAATAAAAGTCAGATAAAAATATACAAAAAAAAAAAACAAAATTAAAAAAAAAACAGCAGCATTTGTGTTTAAATGCTAATAAAGCAAAAAAATACAAAAATTAGCAAAACAAAATCATAAGAAGAAGAAGCAAAAATAATTTTAATATTAATAAAAAATCATAAAAAATAGTGCGCAGAGTAAAAAAAAACAAATGTACGAGCTAAGTTAAAATTGCGGTCAACTGTTTAGAATTTTTGACGCAGCTTCCCAAAGATTGCTGCTGAGCTGGACAGAAGCATGAATGATGTGTACTGCTGTCTGTTGCCGCTATAGGAGTGGGCATGACTTTGGTTTTTAGGTGTGTAAAATCTGCTAATTTATTTTTATTAATACCAAACTTGTCTTTTTTTATTTCTGTAGTCTGAGATTTTTAATTAAATTGGTTTTTTTTTTCTCTACGCAAATTTTTCATCGTTAATTTTTTGCATGAATTTGAAGCGCTTAATTTTTTTTCTACTTTTTTATAACGCTTAGCAATAAAGCAAAGTTAGCCTAAACATTCATAAAATAGGGGTTTATCTGCTATTAAGAAATTTAAAGACGTGCCGCGCTTTAGCTGTTGAATACTTTGAGCATGTATGAGTGTTGATATGTTGATGTTTTATCTAAAATCTATGGCTAATTCTATTTTATTTTGTTTTTGAATTTGTATTTGTAGATAAGTTTCGATGATGTTTTAACTGATTTGACTTTGAAAGTTTTTTGGCTTTTCGTTTTTTTGTTTTTTTTTTTTATGTTGTTGTTCTTTGAAACTTTTTTTATAGACGCTGGTTTTAATTATTATCAGCTGTATACACTCAGAATGTTAAAACAATATTGAATATTAAAACAAAATTTGCGCTATGAATGAATTTTCAGACTTAAAGGAACCTGCAAACATGTGAAAAATCAAGGTTTATACCAAATTTTTTTAAAAACTACTAAAGACAGTGTGAATATATTTAAAATGCTGCCATAGTTTGACTATTTTTTATTTATTAGTAAAAAAATAGATGTGCTGATATGTGCTCAATATGTGCTATCATATGCTGCATTGAAAAATTTTCAATATGCACAAAAATATGCAAACAAGCAAATTTTTTTAAAACTCTTTAGGGCACATTATAGCACAAGTTGAGCACATTACAGCACAATGTTTTTTTTTACGATAACTTAAAATGGCGTTGCTAACTTCACATTGAATAAAACAGCATTTTATTAAATTTTAACAAAAGAAAAGATATTTTTCTTACAAATGTGCCTAATAGCACACATAAAGCATATCTCAGCACATATTTTTTTAAATACAACAAAAAGAAAATGGCGGAGTTGACTTAAAATATATAAATTGAAGCTTATTTTATAAAATTATTATTTAAATAGTATAAAAACTACAATATAAGACCTTGTCCACACATTTCTACATAACATGCAACGAAAATATTAAAATAAATCGATATTTTCTTATCTTTTATATTTCCTTTCTCAAGCTCTGAGTAAAATTTTGCTTAATTGAGCGCTTGAAATAGATGTTTAGGTCAAACTTTGCTAAACCCTAGTGCACGTCTAAGCTTCTTTGCTTCGACTTGAGTCACACAATAAATGCAAATATTATGATGATCACAAAAAACGTGATTATTGAATAGCAAAATTAATGAAAAATTATGAGAAAATAAATTAAAAACAAAAAAACAAAAACAATAAGAAACGGATATAAAACCAACATACCGGAAACCAAAATTAACTTCATCGCTTGCAATAAACCGATTATTGTGTTTACGAACACAGTTCAAGATGGTGCAGTTTGAAATGTTGAAGGATGTCATTCAAGCTTGCTAAAGCTTTAATATTTGTTTAATATATTAAATAAGTAAAAAAAAATATTAAACAGATATATTTATAGTTAAAATAGCTTTAAAATAATTATAAAGTTTGAAAAAGGCAAAAACTTTTAAGTGACACCTTTTTTAAATAGTTCATCTGAAACAACCATCCAATGTTGGAATGATTTTCGTTGATGATTTTCGTTGGTATGATTTTCGTCGTGATCGCATAGACACAAATGATGCGGTACGATCTGGTCGCCCAATTGAAACAATTCTTGAAGAAAAAATTGAAAAAAATATTAAAAACTATTATGGGCATCCGCAAAGAAAAGATTAGCAAGGAATTGCTGACATCCTTAAGATATCGAGCCAGATATTTTACCATCATAGACGAACATTTGGGTATGCGAACATTTTGGTAGGCATTTAGGGCTCTATTCTTATTGCATCTGAACTGATTCAACGGCTCGTTAAAGAGTCATCACCCAGATTCAGTTATGATTTTGTGGGCTGTTTCATACGATCGGGTCACTGACTTACATTTCTGCGTACAAGGGTCAAAAGATCGACCAAATTGTACCAAGAAAGTAAACTGTTTGGAAACTGTTGTAAAGTCACTTAACCATTCTCAGTTACAAAATCAGTCGTGGACTTTCCAGCAGGATTCTGCGCTAAAACGACACAAACCTCGTTCCAAAGAAATTTATCAGCATTCATTTTTTCTGAAGATTGGCCCTCTGGCTGTTCAAATTTGAACCCGCTGGATTAAAAATTATGGAAGTTCTTACAAAACATAGTTAGCCATAAAAAAAAAAATGACAAAATTGTTTATCTAAAACAGCTTCGATTCGTACACTGAGAAAAAAAACATACTTTAAAATTAAACAAAAAATTTTAAAATAGAAATTTAACGCCTTTGCGTTTCTACAAAACAAAATTTAAAACAAGTGTGTTTAATTTTGAACAGCTTATAAACTTATTTCTTTTTTTTTTAATTTTCTTTCATTATTTCTTTGAAAAAATAAACAAAAATTTGAAAACAATGAAAATTTTTGAATTTTTTGAATTGGTTTGACAAATGTCGAACATATAATAAAATAAAAACTAATTAAATATTTATTAAATTATTTCAATGGAAACTTCATCGAATGGAGCTAACAGTTGGCATTCGGAGCGTCCCGGAGGTAGCTGGTTGTGATTCATATGCTAAGAATTCGGAAAAGCTAAAAGAATGCCACCGAAAAAATATGCGTTGAAATCTTTGTTTTGAATTTTAAAATTTTTGTTTCATATTTGTTTTTCATAACAAAAACATTGTTTTAAAAACGAAAACTTTTGCTTTGAATGTAACTTAAAAACAGTTGTGTTTAATTTTAATGAATTTGTTTCAAGCTCTATTTCAAAAACAAATTCGTTAGATATGAACACAATTTCATTTAATTTTAACACATTTTTCCCTCAGTGTACTAATACCAATTTTCTAACGAAGAAGTCGTTTGCGGCTATTGATGATTGGACTGTTCGACTGAAGGTATACGTGAATAACAAACGTTCATAACAAACCCACATGACTGTTGCGTTCACTGATTACGAGTACAGTAGAACCTCGCTAATCCGAGCATCGATTATCCGAATATCAGATTATCCGGACTCATTCTTCACGGCTCTAATTACCGATTTAGGCATGATTTGAAATTTTTTCCAATCAAAATTTTCACTTAAATAGGTATTATGTTATTCATTATCTTAATAACTCGTATTTTTTGGATATCGTATTGTTTAAATGACGTATGTGAAACCCTTTAAATAATCAAAAGCTATTAAAATTTTAATATTGTTTGATATGACTTTGAAATCGATTATCAGGATGTTCAATTGTACGGAATACTCCTGGTTTTCTACCCCCTGTTTTCTAACCCTTGGATTTTTTTTATACTTGTAATAAGGCTCAAAGTGTATTCATACATAGCTTGAGTGTATTCATACACAAGCCCATGTAAAATACTAGAATAAAAAATACAAATTAGCCATTCTAGCCCTTGGAAGGATCAAATTATGTTGTGTGCGTTATGTAATGTTTCAACAATTGATTAAGAACCGGACCTGCATGCCTTAGGTCACGTGCATAGTAAACGCTGATTCAGACAGGCAGACTAAAATCTATGTGGACAAGCGAGACAGATAGCTATTTTTATCTCGTTTGTTTGCCTGTCTGCCTGCCTGCCTGTCTGCCTGCCTGCCTGTCTGAATCGGCGTTTACTATGAACGTGGCCTTATGCCGACTCTGAAGAGTTAATTTTCAGTTTTCAGTAAACTTACTTACTTACTTAGATGGCTCTTACAACCGTTGGTCGGTTTTGGCCTCGTCTAAGAATTTTCGCCAGCCTCTTTTGTCGTGTGCTTGCTGGCGCCAGTTGGAAATTCCAAGCGTTGTCAGGTTATCCAATGCCTGGTCTTTCCAACGGAGATGCGGTCTTCCTCGTCTGCGTTGGCCACCGCTGGGTACCGAATCCAATATTTTTTTCGCTGGAGCTTCGTCGTTCATTCTCTCGACATGACCTAGCCAGCGAAGCCGCTCTATTTTAATACGCTTGACTATATCGATGTCGGCATATAGCTCATACAGCTCGTGGTTCCATCGTATTCGGTACTCGCCATTGACGCAGATTGGACCATAGATCTTGCGAAGGATTTTTCTCTCGAACGCTCCCAAAGTCCTTTCATCAGTGCTGCTCATCGTCCAGGTTTGTGATGCGTATAGTAGGACGGGCATGATTATTGACTTATAGAGCGTCAGTTTTGTTCGTCGAGAAAGAGCTCTGCTTCTCAATTGCCTACTGAGCCCAAAGTAACACCTGTTGGCAAGAGTTATCCTTCGTTTAATCTCAATAGTGATATCGTTGGAGGAGTTAAGTAAACACTCTGAGATTTGTTATTGCTGCAGAGAGGTGACGATCGCTCCAAAAAATATGTATTTCTTATAAAAAAACTTGCTGTCAGATATGAAGATTGAACTCGGGCTATCGGAATTAATTGGCTCGCATGCCACATACTTAGCACAACTCTTAAAGCTTTAAATTGGGCTAGATTAATCCGGTTGTGCCTCTTTGAAGACTCACAAAGCCCATACGGTCTTTAGTGGTACCAGGTCCTGAAAGCCTTTAAGAAATTAGCGGAAATCTTCAAAGATCTGAGTAGAATTCGCAAATCTTAGAATGGATTATAGAGGAATTTTGACTGCATCTACTGATGGCGATAACGTCGAAAAGCCTAAGTCTGTAAGTCCAGATCGAAGTAAGTCTCGGGGCATGTGCAAAGAAGGTGATTCAGGGTTTATTTTTCTGCAGTTGTCATTCGTGGTAATTTTGCGTGCCACCAGGGTCTTGCTGTCTTTTCGGGGCGTGTCAGGAAAGACAAAATTCGTTTTTTACATGATCTATCACACATGATACTCGGGATTTTGCATCGTGCCATATCTTTCCACGGCTCACTGTTTACTTGGCTCTAGTTTCGAGGTTTTTGCACACTTCTTGTAGTCGAAAACGTACGTATTCTTTGTGCTTTGATCCCAGCCTGGCACCCTCGTTAACTAGTCCATCAATGCCCCAGAGCACTTTGAAGTGTGCAAAAACTAATTTAATGCGTCTTTGCTTGCTATAACATCACTGGACTTGACAGTATCAAAGCACATGAGAATTTGATTGTCGCTTGTCTGTCAACAAAGATCTTTATTAAAGAATGATACATGTTTGTACTGAGATCTTTCTGCGTGGCCTTACTTATGGCAAAAACCTCCGCCTGGAGATGCCTCAGTAGTCCGGTAGTTCCTATAAGTGGCTTATTTCGCTCTCTGCGCAATACACTGCTTCCACTCCGTACACGCCAGTGTATAAACTTGGTGTAAGTTAACTTATACCAAGAGGTATGTTAACTTTTCTACCGCCGGCCTTCACACAATGACTCCGTAGAGTAGAATTGGACAAACTACTGTTGCATAGATCGATTGCATCATTGATGGTGAAAGGCACCATGTGCTGCCCAGCATCTTCTTGCATGCGTAAATCGCATAGATAGTTTCCCTCACAATTTCGTTCACATCCACGTTAGTTTTCTGTCGAGTACAACTTCCAGATATTTCTTTTGGGTTTTCGGGATGAGACGAGTAATAGACCGACAAGTATGCCAAAAGAGCCAAATGTCGAAAGTCATTTTGCAAGGCATTCTTTTATCATCCGCAAAACAGTTATTTTTTGGGCTTTGCCTTTAAAGATTTTGAGTAGTTCACTGACAACTAGATTCCATAGAAGTGGTAAGAAAACTCTCCTTTGCGGTGTCCCCCTACTCACTTCTTTTACCATGGTTATAGAGCTTATTTGAATATTGTAGTTTGTCTATAGAGAAGTCCATTGCTGGTGGTTCATCTATCGCACGTTATCCGTTAATGGAAGTCGCAATTGAATGCACCATAGATGTCAAGAAATGCTCCAATGCGAATTGTTTGTGATCGAGCGCTTTTTCAAAATGTACTTCTACGGAGTCTTGTAATGTCTCGACCAATTACCCTTTCGTCCATGCGAGTTGAATGGTTGTTGACTGGTTTGTGTCGTTCTGGCTGATTTATATTGTTTTTTATATGTCAGTTCTACCATGTTAGGCTTATGGGGCTGTAGTTGTTTAGATACGGGTGGCTGCTTCACTTTGATTTTGGCATGAATACCATCCTAGCTGTCCGCCAGGCTACAGGCACGTAGTTTAGTCTGATATATCCTTTATATATTATCTCGAAACAAGGAATAACTTGAAAAGTGGTTATTTGATAGATGGCCGGAAATATACGGTCTGGTCCTGGGAGTTTAAATTCTGATAATTTATAGTCTATCGAATTTTGTCTAGTGTTATTAAGTTTTGCAGAATCTATGACGAGATTGTCCAGTATTTCTCTGTAGCGTAAGTGTTTTAGACTACAGTACAACCTGGAAAATATACTTCTATGAGTACATCTAGGGATTTCTGACAGCTCTAAAAAAAGCTTTAAATGACATCATTTACTCTCTGAGGCTTGCAATTGTCTGCGAGAGACAGGAAGGTTAAGAAATAAAATTCAATTGTAGTAGGATCTCAATTCTGGGATTCGAACTCAAAATCTGGGATTCAAACTTGAAATCTCTCTGTGCGAAAAATTTGACATACAACTATCCGTGCACGCTTATAAGTAGCCACATAGCCGTCACATTAAGAAGTTGAAAATTTCAATTCAAGAATTTTTATTAATAAATACTCGCTCATAGTGCCTCAGACAGAAGTTTTATTAATTCTTCGCTCAGACAGAGGTTTTGTTAATTCTTCGCTCTAAGAGAACAATATGCGAGTATAGGAAGGTCAAAGCCTTCTGATTCTTTTGGCATATAGCTATTATTTTAAATCGCAATTACATGCGGATGAATAAAATTTCAAATGCTTTTGAAAAATTTTTTTGCTTAAAACAACTTTATAAATATGTTTAATTTGAAACACTTCTCAGTAACAGGATGAACATTATTTTCTTGAGAACTGTCATATCAAAAATTCACAAGTTTTCAATGTCAAGGTAATATAGTTCAAAATTTATTGTATCTATTAAACTGTCAAACACAGACAGCTATTGGTTTTGACAGCTGAGTGCATCTGTAGATTGTTTCTTTTTGTGTGTCAATTTGGTGTGTATGTGTGTAAACTGCCAATCATGCAGCCGGAGGGTTAATATTTAAAAAGCTACAGCTATAGCTTTGAATAAAAGAAGCACTTGCAATTTTTTTTTTTTTTGCTAAAGTCATGGAGCGATGAGCAGCAACGTCACCTTGAAAGAGTTCAACTCTTAATCTTGACAAAATTGGCGCATCAATAGCGTCTTTTTTTCCAATAATAAAAACATTTATTTTTATTATTATTGTTGCAAAAATTTAATACACTTTTATTAAAGTGAAATAATAATAATAAAATTGATGCAAAGCAAATTGATTTAGCGGGCTGTTTTGTGAAGTGAAGGCGTTACATGCTGTTTGGAAGAAGAGTTTTAAGTATTGCGCCAAAAATGATACTCATCGGGTGTGTTTTAGCGTTTGATCAAAAACATCTCAAGTTTTTTGTCTGAGATAGTTGCTGGCTTTGTTAAAATTAAGAAATTTATGGCAATCAACTTCAACTGTCCTTGGCAGTTAAGATGTTTTAATCAAACTGTGTGAAAATGATTGACACTCTTAATACAAATACAAATATCAACATTGAATTTTTATTTGCATGCATAATTTTGCCGATGAAATCATCTTAATGTTTAGAAAGTTCTTTTGTTCAGCTTTAGCTTGCTGACTGTATAGAATAACTTTAAGGTAGTCATAGATTTTTAAAATTGTGTTTTTTTTTTTGTTTTTGTCATTAAAATTTCAAATTTTTCTTTATGCATGTCTGCAAAGAAGTCATGTTTCACATTAAAACTTGTCATATATGGCTTGTGTTTTACGATGTTTTGTTTTGTTTTGTTTTGTTTTGTTATGTTTTGTTTTGTTTTGTGTTGTTTTTCTCATAAATATGTTAAATTTTTTGGAAATTTTGTTTTTGTGTCAAACTTATTTTTTCAAAGAAAGCGAAAGTTATAGCCTAAATTAATTTCAAGTGGGAAGTGTATGAATTTTAATGCCATTTCAAATTAGATGAGACGATGTTGGCTTATCACATGCATATCATCAGCGTACAAAATTTAAATAGTGACTAGGGTAAGAGAATCTAAAATAGCTTTAAAAGTCTTGGTCATTAAAAGTTATCACACTTTCATAGACTCTTAATGAACTTAAGTCATCAAATAAGCTGAAAGAAAAGCACTAAGATTATTCAAAATAGATTGAGATACATAAATCTAAGATTATTTAACAAAAACAACAATAAAAAACCAAAAAAGGTAAAAAATTTCATTTTAATATAGATCTCATATTGAGAAACTATTAGACCTACAAGGATTATAGATTATTTTTAAAGATTTAAACATACTTTTAAAAAAATTACTAACAGTACTTATGGAAAAAAAACCACCTATCACATAACTCTGTATGGGAACTATGAACTTGATAACTACTTAACACTACAGTTAACTAAACTAAAGCAGAACTATAAGTGCAATTCAATACAAAAAGAAATAGTGGAACTGATGGGAATTTCAACGAAGTAGGTATTAAATACAATTCTTTCAGTCACTAATTTGCAAAAGAAGCAAAGGTCATAAAAATAAAACTTTTTCGACGAACTGTAGGCGTAGAAATCAAAAGAGGAACCTATTTATGCCTCAGAACAACTCAAAAATGATTTAAAAGTACCGACAAAAAACCACCGATATCGTAGCCATAGATCTAGATATCGTTTGAATAAAGAATTTTTAATGGGTAAAAGTCTGAAAAAAGTTTGTTATATGAGCTACAAGAATATCGTATCTATATAACTAGATATTGTTTGAATGAAGAAGTCTTAATATGTAGAAGTCCGAGAAAAGTTCTCTTTATGAGGCACAAGGACGTCAGAGAGGGACTTGTTTTTGCAAACAAAATTTTTTTCTAGAAATTTGTGCAAAACGTTCTATGGGCAGATGAAACAAATGTGAATATGTTCGGATCTGATGGGGCTTGTCTATAAGTCCTTGACTTTGATACACAGGTTTTTTCACAAAAAATTGTTTTATTTTTCAATATTTTGTTTTAATCGTTTTCTGATACAAGTCTCTTTTGGGCTTTGTATCAAACCATTATTTTTTGTTTTCTGTTTTATAGCTTGAACCAACGATCATGGAATGCCCTTTATATGTGCGTAAGCATTGTGTTGATTCGGTAAACGGGTAACAGTTAAGTTGGAGGATGGAAAAATCGAGTAGTGACGAGAAATATTTGTTTTGAATTTGCATAGATTAAAACTGTCGAGCAACGCGTTCACAGGGATATACAGTGACTCGAAATTCTCCAAATACTGTTCGTGATTTCTCGATGCATTTTTCTTAGTTTTGATCTATATAACTCGAATTTTCGTAACCCGAAGTGAAATTCCGATCCCTTGACGATTCGAGTCAGGGAAGTATCACCGTAATTCCACTACATTACTGTGGGGACGAAGAAAGAATTATGTCGGCAATGCGAAGTTATGCAAGGCATTAAGGCAATCAGCCCAATGATGAAACATTTTCTCCCGTAGTAAAAAATAAAAGTAAAAAATGCTTTTTGGAATTTTTTAATGCAATTTTGTTCATCAATTGCCAATATGCATGAGTATAAAATAAAAAAAATTAGGCATCTTTATCTGCTATCTAGAAATAGGAAACTCCCATTTACAACTCCCGGGAGAAAATGTTTCATGATTGGGCTGAATATTGCAGGATATGTAAAATGCCCGAATGTAGTTGGTAAATACACGAGATGGGTAAGTCGGTTCGTATATCTCTCTTAAACGTTTCACATGGTAGCGCCTGAACAGAAGGCCTAGGCAATTATCATTGCGTCGATTCCCAAATAAATTGAGAGCGGATGAAATATTTCCCAACGAGATATATCGCACGATGCTGAATTTTTTTCAGAAGCTTCAAAGAAATTATTGAAGCTCTCTGCGCAAGTATGTGAATTGTACTCCATTTTTGGACTTATATATGAGGTTCGGATTGTTCGAAGATCAGTTAAAGTTGAATATTTTTTGCACTGTTTTAAGGGAGATAAGGGGGCGATCTTCACATGGCAACGTGTCTGACTGCCTCAACTTGGCGAGGCCAGCATTATCCATGTCGAAATCGTCTCAAGTCGACTCAAACCTCCGCGTGGTGTCTCCTGGTAACGTCAAAGTACTATCGCCCGATAAACTTTGGCGGCGAATCAAAATACGCGTGAAGTCAGTGCAGCATTCTCCAGGCTAGAAAAAGAGTCGAGTCGAATGGGTCTTGCAGTGAACGCAGATAAAACGAAGTATCTTGTGTCAACAAACAAACAGTCCCAGCGTCTTGGAAACCACGTCACTGTTGACAACACCTCCTTTGAGGTAGTGAAGGACTTTGTTTACCTGGGATCCAGCATTAACTCCTCCAACGATATCAGTATTGAGATTAAACGAAGGATAACTCTTGCCAACAGGTGTTACTTTGGGCTCAGTAGGCAATTGAGAAGCAGAGCTCCCTCACGACGAACAAAACTGACGCTCTATAAGTCAATAATCATGCCCGTCCTACTATACGCATCACAAACCTGGACGTTGAGCAGCTCTGATGAAAGGACTTTGGGAGCGTTCGAGAGAAAAATCCTTCGCAAGATCTATGGTCCAATCTGCGTCAATGGCGAGTACCGAATACGATGGAACCACGAGTTGTATGAGCTATATGCCGACATCGATATAGTCAAGCGTATTAAAATAGAGCGGCTTCGCTGGCTAGGTCATGTCGAGAGAATGAACGACGAAGCTCCAGCGAAAAAAATATTGGATTCGGTACCCAGCGGTGGCCAACGCAGACGAGGAAGACCGCATCTCCGTTGGAAAGACCAGGCATTGGATAACCTGACGACGCTTGGAATTTCCAACTGGCGCCAGCAAGCGCACGACAAAAGAGGCTGGCGCAAATTCTTAGACCAGGCCAAAACCGACCAACGGTTGTAAGCGCCATCTAAGTAAGTAAGTAGTTTTAAGGAACCTCGGTACGAAACCACTTCTTTTGACACATCGAAAATATGATCATTCTAACGAAGATCAAAAAGAGCCGATATGCCCAGAACGTCAAGATTGGCTGACAATATCTTAACTACTCATATTGAGGTGAGCTAAAGGGAAATTCCTTCGCTTGTGAATAACTTTTTTTTTTAACGAATATGAATGATAAATGCTACTATCGATTTCAAACGAAAGTAATGGGTTATAAGTCAACGACAGAAGGTTTTAAAAACCAAAAACAAAGAAGGTGATAGGACTGAACTTTGCGATACTTATGCATTGATGGCGTGCTCTCTCACGAAGTGCCATCGACCTTAACACATATGGATCTGTCCTTGAGAAAGACGTGATCTTCCGAGAAATTAGAACCATATGCGACTAGTTTTGATACTATCTAGAGCAACATCTTTGTTCTCACCAAAAAAGTGTATTCGTTGGTTTCAATTTTCGGTTAGAAACGCAATCAAGTCTCCAGTACAGCATGGTTTACGGAAACCATATTGCTCCAGATAATTCATAACAAGTTTATTACACTCTCCATGACTTTAGGAGTATTGAACATATGGCAATGGATCGGTAGCTTGCAGAGTTCGTGGCATTAGCTTTTTTTGTTACTGGCTGGATATATGCGAACTTCCAACAAAATGGAAATGCTCCTGTTCTGTAGTAGATGTTGATAAGGTTGCGCAAAGGCCGATCCAGTGTAGAAGTCCACGCTGAAACCACAATTGGTAGTATGGTATCAGGACCAGAGGCTTTGTTTATATTGAGATTTGCAAGGACCCGTTTTACTGCTCAAGTTCTAAAATATATCTTCTGCATTAAGGAAGCTTTCTTTCAATAAAGGGCAGTGGCTGATTACTAACCGGGTTTGTGGAGTTCTGTGCAAACAATCCAGCCAAAAGGTTCGCCTTATCAGCTGAGTCAGTGAAGATTTGATCATCTTTTAAAAGAGTTGGAATCGACGGATATGGCTGGTTCTTAACACTTTTAACCAATTATCAAAAGTTTTTACTCTTTTTGGAACAAGGAAGAACCTGTTCTCTTATGCGAATTTCGGGAAGAAACTTTTCCCGCTCTTAAACTACAATACAGCGATTCCTTGCCTAAATGCGAAGGCTTTTAGTATTAGCAGTTTTTGTTAGAACGCCAATTGTGAAAGGCCTCTACTTTGGAACTGACTGCAATCCTGCAAGTCTCATAAGACCAGGAATGGTCTTTTGGCTTAATGTATATTTAGAAATGAAAGACCGCATATCCAATAAAATAATTTCCTGTACCATTAGAATCGCGGCATGCACATTTCTCTCAGTGAAACATTATTTCCAATTGAAGTTGAGGTACACATTTTTTAAATCAACCCAATTTCCAATATCATTTTCTATATCATAAAACCAGGCAATCTTCTTCAGGGCCTTGGGCGATGAGGCGAGATGGTTACAAAAAGGAAAAAAAAAGAAGTTAGTACATTGGAGCGAATTATAATTCGCTTATAATTATAATTGGTAATTACCAAAGGATGCATTGAAAGTCACATCATATTTTCATGGTGTGAAGTCAGAAAAAGGTCTAAAACTTTTAAGCTCTGTAGGCCCACTTGTAGGATCTAAGATAACTTCTTCACTAATTGAGCCAATTGATTCGATTCAGCAAATAGCTCAACATATTTTCCTTCAGGTGTTGATGATCCCGAATGACATAACTCAGGCGGATTGTGGACATCAAAATAGCCTGCAACAACGCTTCGCTGTCAGGAAACAATCTCAAAATGTGGGAAATCAAATCATAGAGGGAGTCAGTCCAGTATGTTAAAAATGAGCGCCCCACCTAGATTCGGGCTTCCTTAGGCGTAATAAAACTAAGAATATGCGAACGGCCCCTAAACCTCAAACACATGGAACAGAACTCCAGCAAATTAAGCCCAACTCCGAACGGTTAAAGTTATTGTTCGTAAGTTGCTTACCATTTTCCGCAGAGAAGTGACGTCTGATCAGAACAACGTATTTCCAAAAAGTAGCCAAATAGTGATTCGAACCTAGGTCTCCCAATTGCATGTCGCACACAAAGCACGCACGGCCACGGCTACCACATAAGTTCTTATAAAAAGGGTTATGCCCCTATGTAAGGAAAATAACTGCAGTAGGTAATACCCAAGTATATGAAAATCCAGTGTATCAGCATCCTCGCTCACCTAAGTCCTCACTAAATGCCCTTATTTGAGACCTATTAAGAGAACAATATGCACAAACCGTAAAAAAGTTCTTTCTCAGTCAAAGAACATTGCAGAAATCTATGCGAAAATTTAAAATTTTAAATTAAAAATTTTTAAATTTTAAAATTTAATTTTTTTTTAAATTTTTAAATTTTTTTTTTTTTTTAATTTAAAATTTTAATTTAAAATTAAATTAAATAATTAATTAAAATTTTAAATTTTAAATTTTAAATTTTAAATTTTAAATTTTAAATTTTAAATTTTAAATTTTAAATTTTAAATTTTAAATTTTAAATTTTAAATTTTAAATTTTAAATTTTAAATTTTAAATTTTAAATTTTAAATTTTAAATTTTAAATATTAAATTATTTAATTTAATTTTAAATTAAAATTTTAAATTAAAAAAAAAAAAAATTTAAAAATTTAAAAAAAAATTAAATTATAGCGATTAAAAATTTTAAAATTTAAAATTTAAAATTTAAAATTTAAAATTTAAAATTTAAAATTTAAAATTTAAAATTTAAAATTTAAAATTTAAAATTTAAAATTTAAAATTCAAAATTTAAAATTTAAAATTACAATTTAATTTAATCAAAAGGGTCATGTAAGGAAAACAACTTTGAACAAAATTTAAGATTTTAATATATTATAAAAATTAAAAATATAAATTAAATAATATTTAAATTTATTCAAAATTTAGTATTACAAATTAAGTAGTCTTAACATTAACCCCCAACTTACCTTTTTCGTTAATATTGACCCTTGTGTTGGTATCAGCTTTAATCCAAGATTCTTTTTAAAGTTATTTCGCGTTTAGATCGCTATTTAAGTCGTATTTTCGGAAAAACTTTTTCACTGTTTCAATCAAAATTAAAAATTTATACAGTTCCAAGCTTTGAATAACAACTTTAAAGCTCTAGTTAGCAATATGTCTGATAACACTTGAAGAAATTTTTTGACCAAAATTTCTCGTTTATTTGCATCAAAATATATTCAGCATTACATACCAAAACTGCACAAATGCACTTTTTTCTTTTTTTATGTTTTTTTCTTTTGTAGTTTGTTTGTTGGTTTGTTGTTTGTTTGTTTATTGGTTTCTGTTGCCAACTCCTTTTTTCGAAAGCGAAGCCGAAACGAAAAAAAGGATGCTTTTTCGTTGCAGACAAGTTTTGCACTCGCGCGTTGCGCTCTCTTTACGCAGCAGAGTTGAAGTTGCAGATGAAGTCTTGTCCAAAAGTTACAAAATTTTGTGTATCTATCTAGCTATACGTTTTTTGTGCAAAATACTACCTTATGTCGTTTTGTTGTTGGTGTTGTTTTTTTTTTATGTCTTGCTGATGATGTATTGAAAGGTAGTGAATTTTAAATGGCAAGAGAAGGCCTACACAGAGCTTACAGTTGTTGTTGTTGGTTGTATGCTGTAATAAATATGGCGTTGTCTGTGGATGCCACAGCAAAGGATGCTTTATTTATGTCGTTATCGTTGTTGTTGTTGTAATGGCTGAGATGAGCCGTTATAGGCTGTCAACTTGTTCGTTATAATGGCTGACAGCAAGCATTAAAAAAAAGGATGTGTTAAATTGCAGCAGACAGTTTCGATAGCTAAGAAATCAGCTTTTGTGTTTTTTGGAAGTATTTTAATTTTATTTCTTCTTTCTAAATTTTTTTTATTTTATGTTTTGAAGAAAGTTAGCAAATATTTTGTGTGTATTTAAAATTGAGCAATTAATTTTTTTTTCAGTTATGAAAAAATTTTCTTTTTCTTTAACACTGTATTGCACTTTTGTTTGGAAAAATACCAACAAAAATTTCCTTGCCACAGGATATTTTCTCAAATCACTTTTTTTTTGTTTTAATTCAACTTTGGAAGCTATCACAACATTTATTGAGGTTTTTCTTAATTTTCTTGCATTTAATGCGAGCAAAGCAGAGTTTTTCTTTTATAATTTTATCAAACAAAATAAATATTGAAACAATAAAACAGCAAACTTTTTTTAACTTTATGAAAAAGCCAGAAAAAAACTCCGCGTCTAGACAACCTCACTGTCGAGTATAACGTCCGGAACTGACTGACTGCAAGAAATACGAATCTGCGCTGAGTTGTGTTCGAAAAAGTGAAGTCTGTACAAAAGAGATTTCGACGACGACGACGACGACTACGTCGACGCACACTCATGAACAACAACAACAATATAATATTTAAACAAAAGCCACAACAACAACAAACTCATTGCTGCTCACTGTTCATATATTTATTAAATAAAGCAAATTAACAAAAAAGAAATCTAACACGCGCTCTCTCAAAAATAAACAAAACCAACGCACTAACGAGAGCGCAGCGCCAAAGCTAAACACAGGGTGTTAAAACACACAGCGAGAGAACAGAGCAAGCGACCTTTGTTGTTGTTTCTATTTGGCCCCCCACTTCAAGCTGTTGTGTTGGAGCAACATACATAGTCTGCTGAGCAGAAACTAGTTTTGCTGCAGTTTTACGATATATCTTAAGAGCGCCAAGAGCACGATATCGCTAAATGTTGGTTAAATGCAGCAAACAAATAAAAGTTTGATTAAATTTCAAAGTTTTTGTGTGAAAAGTAATATAATTATTGAAAAAACTTTAAATTATTTAAAAACAAAATACATATAAAAAGTTTTAAAGAAAATTCAAAACATGTTTAATGAAAAATTTAAATAATTAATTTTTATTTAAATATTTTTAAAATATTCTTTATTTATTTCATATTATTTAATTAATATTTATGTTTCTTTTAACGTTTTTTATTTCATATTAAAAACCAGCATGACAGTTCACATAGTCTAGAGTTGCCAATATCAAGATTTCTTAGTGGTTTTTGAAATGGTATGGTATAATCCGGCAGAGAAAACAGAACTTTTTTTAAATTTCTAAAAAAAAAACATAAAAAAAATTTAATTCATAAGTCAGTTATAAACAAACATTTTTCCAAAATTTTTATTATTGTAGAGAATTGAACAAATTACAAAAAAAAAAATTTCAAAAAAATATATTTTTCACTCCAACATGGTTTCCAAATTCGAGCAAAAAGGAGTCGCAAAAATTGTCCGATCTAGAAAAAAATTACTTTACAAATTGGTTATCGTAAGTCAGGAGCTTTTTTTTCAAATTTTTGGTGGTGTTCCAAATTTGAAAGTGTGTTTTTTCGAAAAAAATCTTAACTTTAAAAATTCATAAAAAATCGAAAAAAAAAAATTTAAAAAAAGCTCGTGTCATCGATAGCGAATCAAGTTTAAAAAAATTTCGTCAAAAAATGTACCCGAAAGTGCCGCAACTAATACGAAAAGCATGGTTTCGTTAATCGCGAAAGTTTGTGAACAAAGAAAAATGCAAGGATAAAAATAAAAAAGCGCTCTCACTAATCCGTCTGTAGCTTTTGAACCTGTTAGAATTTTTTGTAGCTTTTGAACCTTTTGAATTGCATGAAATAAGAATCTTAGAATCTTAAGAATATTTACTAAAATACAAAATTATAAAAAAGTCAATTTCAAAAATTGGCCCATGTCATGTACCCCGTTAAGAGATAAGAAATATGCAAAATGTTTTTTTTTTAAATTTGGAAAATCATTAAGGCTAATACCCCTTGTGTAATACCCTTGTGTAAAGTGAATATGGAAGTAATTTTTTAGTTTCGTGTTTAACATCTGGTATTTGCCACAATATTTATTATAGCTCATTTATGAAGGAAAAAATAAAAATTGTGAATTACAAAATAATTAATAAAAAAATTACCGGAAATGTTACTTTTTGAAAGATCTATCAAAACTAATATGTTTTTTTTTTTTAAATCCATATCAAAACGGATTTAAGCCAAAATGCACTTTACAAGACGTGGACTTCTTTTAAACTTAATGATTTTTATTATTTCATTTAAATAAAAACGAATTCTGCGAATATCTGAGGAGTAAGTCATTGTCAAAGTTGAGGTTTTGAATTTAAAATATATCGTTTTGATATTTCCTGCAAAAAAATCAAAAAAATTGTTTATAGAAAAATGAGAACATGCATTACATTTCTTTTGCATATCGCAGAAATGTCCATATTTGGTGCAATTGATGAAAAAAAAATATTGTTTACTTGTATGATGAGACTTAAAAGAAAAATGCAAACATTTTGTATCGAAGCCCTATAAAATGTTAACTTTTCCCATAAAATATTTAAACATGAGGATAGACCATATAAAAACCAAATTTTTTATACCCATATTGGGTAATTTAATATTTTTTTTTTTTTGTTTAAGGAACATAAATGCATTTTAATAAAACAATTATTTCATAATAAACAGTTGAAAATTTAAAAAAAGCTAAGTTTACAAATTGACTTAAATCCAACGTAAATCAATATGAAAAGATTACGTCGACAAACTTATTTGATATCGACTTAATATTACCACAAATTACAACAACAAAATTAGCTTACAAAAAATTGAGAACATCATGTGTGATTTTGCAAGAGCTTTCGTTTGGTACCAAATTTGTAAATATTTCCTTAGAAAATTGCGAAATTATAGAAAAAAAGCAAAATTTTCCCTGATTTTTGAACGAGAGCTTGAAACCCTAAACCATCGATTGAGCACACATAAAAAAATACGTCAACTTTAGAATTTTGTCTTTCTTTTTAAGTCTGAAAAGAATTTTACAAAAAAATTTAAAAAAGTTGCAAACAAAATTTTAATAGAAATTCTCTAGAAATCCTTTGAACTGGATCACAAGTTTTTATTATTTGTATGTTTGAAGAATTTCGATAAATTTTTCTGCAGAAACATACAACAATTGGCTTGTGTTATTCGAGTACCTGGAATGTTTTATGTAAGGGCCTCGGTAACTCCGCCTAGTGGTGTTGATCGTAAGCCACTAGCCTGACCCAAGACAATGAAAAGGAGGAGGGTTGTGGCATGCGTATTTGAACTACGGTTCAATTATGTATGTCACTTAAAAACACAAGTTGCCATAAGCTCTTGCTTTCAACTGCAAAATCATGGAAATGGGATATAAAATCTGGATATTGTACCTGCGTATCCGTATCAAATGATAAAAAACATACTGTTTTTCAACACGGGGATAGTCAAGATTCCTGGTTTAGCAACTGATAATTACTGTCATCAATAAAATCCGATATTCTTTATGGGTATACGAGTATAAGTGATGATAAATAAATTTCCAAGGATAGTGTCTTTATGCTGGAAAAATTAATCAGGGAGTATGGTCATGGAGTTCAGGGTGTTTTGTCAAGGAGTATTGTCAGGGAGTATGCTAAAGGAGGATAATAAGATCCTCTGTTCGAGCATGCTATCATTCTGGTAATGTTGTAAGCTAACTGACCAAATTTTCTAATTTGATTTAGATAAGGCGGTCAGTTTTGGAATACCCAAAACAAGTGTTCAACAGTGCAGTCTTTACTGATAATGTCTGAGGCGTTCAACAGGATTGGCTGTACTGGTAGCACTTTACGTCTCGAAACGGTTTAATTTTATATTAGACATTTTTGAAGTCATAGGAAAAATCCAACGAGTGTCTATCGGTATTTTATACCGGGATGCTGACATAAGCTTGCTTATCAAAACTATCAATTCATGTCCGGTTTTTGTTAGAAGCTCATTCCAAGGTGGAAACCCTTTTGCCGGGGGACTTTCGTGGGCTGGCCCTACGGGGAGTTTTGTGCTGGATGTTGTAAGCTTAATGTCGCAAGCTAGACAACGAGTCAGCGTGGCGTTGCATCTCAGTACAACCAGGCTGGCATATTCTATATGCAAGAGATTTTAGGTCAGTCTCGCTCCTCATTAATGGAGGTGAACTGAATTAAACTTCAAATTAAATATTAACAAATTGGTACTGAGGAATCGATGGATAAGTAAAGTGTTTATAACAGAACTGGTAAATGGCACCTTGCTATTAATACTTTGAAACCCGAAACCCTAGGGCACTTGTCATGTCCGAAAAAATATTTGATTTTTATATGGCGATAATGGCGATTGAATTCTGCATGAGATGATTGAAAAGAAGTATTGCTCAGTAAAAATCTTGGGTGCTGAGTGCCTGAAAACTGGTCGATAAATTTAATTATATTCCAAAAACCCTTGAATTGAGAAAACAACTCAATCGCAGAAGTATTGGTCCAAGATATTACACTGCCAATCTATAAGTCTGTTGGTGAGAATTATAATAGATGCTGAGTCTGAATAGGTCTCAGTGGGGTTATTTCGCGGCACTAAATTTTGAAAGCCAATTGAGTTGAGAGTTGATTTCGAAAATCCATGACTCCTCGCCATGGGCCAAGTAGTACTAAAGCCGAAAGGTAGGTGTCTACTGTAAAGATGTTACTAATTTAAGGACCTCGTTATAAAACCATACAAAATTCAGCTGGCGCAAGAACGGAAGACGAGTATATTACTACAACGTCGTTTGTTTAGTGATTTTGCCTTAGAAAAGTTGTAAGATTCAGATCCACTTTTTTATCGAAAAATTGTTCTCAGTGACGAAGCTCATTTTAAGCTCAGTGGTTACGTCAACAAACTGAATTTGATCTGAAGAGCCAAAGGCAGTTCAAAAGAAATAAATTCACCCTGAAAAATGTACTGTTTGGTGTGGTTTGCGGACCGCCGGAATCAATCAACCGTTCTATTTCAACTCCAACCTTTCCGAATAAATCCATTCTAAAGCTCACTAAGGACACCAAATTTGAGGAAAAAAATTTTTCATTTTTCCAGATTGAAAGTAAAGTTTGTATAGACGTAGTCCTTTGTGATTAGTATGATTGGAAAGAAATTGTGCATCATGACTTGCTTCAATCTAAAAAATTTATTAATTAGTTATTATAGAAACAATATTATATTTAAATATTAATGTTGTATGAAATATATTAATTTTTGCCATATCTTATTTAAAAAATTAAATTTTAGCCAAACTATATTTAAAAAAAAATTAATTTCACGATATACAGTCAAACTATTTACTCAGACCGATGAAGAAATTTTGAAGAACACAACTGATAAAAGGAGTGGAGCGCAAATTTAAAGTTATTTTTGTTTATGTCTTTATTGTGAATATTTCAGAAATTGATTTAAGTTTTATTTAGAAATTATGAATATATAATTTTTTTTAAATATTTTCTTAATTAACATTTTATTTTAAGGCACATGGCAACCCATTTCTAATCTCGTTTAACTAACAATAAAACAACCCCTGAAACAGCTGCTAGACTGCAGCTACAAACTTATACAGCAAAGCTCATATCGTAAATTTAATCAAAACAGAGCGAAATTTACGTGATCTGCATAAAAAAATTTGCTTGAAAGAGTGGTAGAGGGAGAGCGAGTAAAAATTAAGTTGGAACACATACAAAAAAATCGCAGCATGTGGTAAAAAACTTGAAATGCTTTAAAAATATTATAAATAAAAAATGCTCCATCAATAGCAGCAAGAGCAGAAATAATCAGATAGATTGTGTGAGAGCGCAAATAAATAAAAAGAACTGTTGCTGCTGCGGCATTTAACAGCTTAGCAGAGCCTCTAACATTAAAATGTTAACAGCGGTGAACGTTAACAGAAGATTTAAATGTTCAAATATATTTAAAATTTTATAATTTTTAATTTTATAAAAATTGAAAGCTGAAAGATTTCGTTCCAACTTAAGAGCAATTAATAATATTTTAATTTTGTAGTTTTATAATTTTATAATTTTATAATTTTATAATTTTATAATTTTATAATTTTATAATTTTATAATTTTATTATTTTATAATTTTATAATTTTATAATTTTATAATTTTATAATTTTATAATTTTATAATTTTATAATTTTATAATTTTATAATTTTATAATTTTATAATTTTATAATTTTATAATTTTATAATTTTATAATTTTATAATTTTATAATTTTATAATTTTATAATTTTATAATTTTATAATATTATAATTTTATAATTTTATAATTTTATAATTTTATAATTTTATAATTTTATAATTTTATAATTTTATAATTTTATAATTTTATAATTTTATAATTTTATAATTTTATAATTTTATAATTTTATAATTTTATAATTTTATAATTTTATAATTTTATAATTTTATAATTTTATAATTTTATAATTTTATAATTTTATAATTTTATAATTTTATAATTTTATAATTTTATAATTTTATAATTTTATAATTTTATAATTTTATAATTTTATAATTTTATAATTTTATAATTTTATAATTTTATAATTTTATAATTTTATAATTTTATAATTTTATAATTTTATAATTTTATAATTTTATAATTTTATAATTTTATAATTTTATAATTTTATAATTTTATAATTTTATAATTTTATAATTTTATAATTTTATAATTTTATAATTTTATAATTTTATAATTTTATAATTTTATAATTTTATAATTTTATAATTTTATAATTTTATAATTTTATAATTTTATAATTTTATAATTTTATAATTTTATAATTTTATAATTTTATAATTTTATAATTTTATAATTTTATAATTTTATAATTTTATAATTTTATAATTTTATAATTTTATAATTTTATAATTTTATAATTTTATAATTTTAAAATTTTATAATTTTATAATTTTATAATTTTATAATTTTATAATTTTATAATTTTATAATTTTATAATTTTATAATTTTATAATTTTATAATTTTATAATTTTATAATTTAATAATTTTATAAATTTATAATTTTATAATTTTATACTTTTATAATTTTATTATTTTATAATTTTATAATTTTAAAATATTATAATATTATAATTTTATAATTTTATAATTTTATAATTTTATAATTTTATAATTTTATAATTTTATAATTTTATAATTTTATAATTTTATAATTTTATAATTTTATAATTTTATAATTTTATAATTTTATAATTTTATAATTTTATAATTTTATAATTTTATAATTTTATAATTTTATAATTTTATAATTTTATAATTTTATAATTTTATAATTTTATAATTTTATAATTTTATAATTTTATAATTTTATAATTTTATAATTTTATAATTTTATAATTTTATAATTTTATAATTTTATAATTTTATAATTTTATAATTTTATAATTTTATAATTTTATAATTTTATAATTTTATAATTTTATAATTTTATAATTTTATAATTTTATAATTTTATAATTTTATAATTTTATAATTTTATAATTTTATAATTTTATAATTTTATAATTTTATAATTTTATAATTTTATAATTTTATGAGTTTTATAATTTTATAATATTATATTTTTTTATAACTTTTTAAAATTTTAAATATATTTACAATTTTAAAATATTTAACATTTAATTTTCTTAAATTTTGCCCTAAAAATGTTTTTATTGCTTGAAAGAAATCTGCATTGCTCAGTCATCAAAATTTGACAAGATACAAATTTGACTTTTATCGGCAACAACTACTGCTCTCACTCCTCTACATACTTCTCATCATAACAACATCAACTTATTAGCCTTCAAACCCATAACAAAAACCTCAACAACATTGGAAAAATCTTTGACTTTTCCGACTCATAAATTCCCATCTCAATATCCAACTACAACCTGCCAACAACAAACTTAAGAATATCTGAATATTTTCAATCTCTGTGCAAAATCGTTAAATGAACAGCAGCATCAAAAACGAGCGATAAGCTAACAAATATATTTGCCTCCCCAAAAAAATTTACAACTTATAAGGAACTTCAATTCAACAAGTTCCAACAGACGGTGGAAAGAGCGAAAAATAGCCGACTTAAGTCCTCAAACCGCACTCAACATTTCTGGTAACGCACATCCTGAAGACAAAAGCACTTTTAATGAGCTCCAAATGAAACCAATACCAGGATAAAATTTATATATATAGCATACAATACACACATTAAGGCTCTTTATGGTATATAGAATTTATATATGTGTTTTTTTTTTTGTTATTTAAGGACATTAAGGAAAAAGCACAAAAAAAAATGTTGTGGTAGAGCATAAATTGCTATGTGGAGTAGGCATTGAAAATGTCTACAGCCAAAACCAGAATCCTGATGACGACGACGCACAAAGACAATAGCTGGCTGGCTGACATTTGCGACAATAGAACCCAGTAAACAAGAGGTTGGTATTACAAATAAGGTGCATATTAATATTGAGAAATGCAGAAGTGGAGTCCTGGATACTGAAATAGAATTAAATGGAGTAAAATGTTCTACATACTTAAATTTTGATAATTTTTGTATCTAATAAGTTTTGAAAGTTATACAGAGTTTTTAAAGCTTTTTAAGCTTTTAACATTTACTTTTCCGGTATAACTGCTTGTACGGTTTTTTGTTTGCTGGGTTAGGAAATCAAATAATTTTTTCATGGCTGCCTATGTAAAGACTTTTGGGATGACATTTGCATAAATCGCATCAAAAGAAACCCTAACTCAACGCAATTTAACTGAGCTCGTCAGAAGACTTCATTTGAGGGCCATGAGAAAAGGAATAAGGTTGATGTTGTTCACAATAACGATGTAGATGATGATGATGATGAAAGTGATAATGACGATGATGTTGATGATGTTGTTGTTACCGTAGCCGATGATGATCAAAAGTATTCAGCCGATACCCACTGTATGGTATCATACCATGGCATTGTATTCTAACCTGTTGGAGTGATGTTGGCGTTAAGGTTTTGTTATTTATTTTTATTATTTTATATATTTTTTTTTCTCTTTTATTTGCTTCGGTGCTTCTTGCTTTGCTTCTTTGCTTGGAACATGGGATTGATTTAAAAATATACGCAAGGGAACTAGGTTTCTGGTTGGAACAAACAAAATATACATAAATAAAATGTATTTTATTAAATAGAAATATGCAAGGACATGTCCTTTCCAGGTTTTAAGATATTTTTATAAGCTAAGCATTTTATGTTCTAACGTAGGTGTTCAGTTATTGTAATAGCTCAGGAAATTTGCTTATCTTATTATGTTTGCTTTTTTATGTGCTTTTTATTTTATTCCTTAATTCCCGAAACGTTCGTTTAGCGTATATTGCGGCATAAGTGTTTAATATGAAATTTAACCCCAAAATGGCATACTGGTGCAAATTGGCCACCTTCAAAATGTTAACACTGTTTTCATAGTTTTGACGAGAGCACATTAAGTCTGACCACATATTTTCCAAAAAAAAAATTGGGAAAAAAATTGACCTGAAGTTTATTTCATTAGTAATTGCTCGATAAAGAATAATAGAAACTATGATATAAGAGTAACGATAACTTCTCTGGTCTAATGAAAAAATAATAAAAAAAAAATTTTGACGTCATTGCGGACGAAGAAAAATTTTGAATACCTACTATATTAAAAAAAATTAACTTCTTGTAATAGACGCAAGTAAAAGGCAACATCAATTCTAATAAAAAGTATGTAAGACAGTGTTAAAAACGTATCGATTTTTGAGTTTTCACTCAAGCCAATCACAGAACGAAAAATAAAAATTATTTTTTGTTTTTGCTCAAAATTAAAGGAATAAAGGATTTTTTAAAAGGAATAAAAGTTAGGCATATGTAAATTTTTCATCATAATTGAAATGAATCGCTTATTTCCGAAACAACATAGTCACTCAAATTTAATTTTTCATGAATGAAACTGTGGACTAAGTTTACAAAAAAAAATTTTTTTTAGTAAAAAACGAAGACTTTAGGCATTGCTTTAAGAGGAAGGAGTACACTGATGTGTGTGTATTTTTTCAGTTTGTGGGTCTACCTTTAAAGAAGCGCTTGCAACAAAAAAACTATGTTCGAAAAAAAAATTGACTAATGTTGTTTCTGAAATAAATGATTAAAATTTATTAAAAATTTGCGGATGTAACCCGGTGTTCTTCAATTAGAATAAATTTTCACATTTTCGAAGAACTATTTCTTCACTTCTAGGAAATGTAAATATTTCAATGTCTCTTATAATGACAAATATTTTACTCGCACAAAAACATTCTCATTTATACAGAATATTTTTTTGAAAATGAAAATTTTTTCCAATATTTTGATAAAAAATTCACTATGAGAAGTATTTTCTTCAATAAAAATCTCTAAAATCGATTTTTTTTATATACAGTGGCTCACAGCTTATTTGATACACTACTTTTTCTATAATTGAAGCGCTTTTATTTTAATAATTGAAGAGAATTAAGAAAAGATTTGAATGCCAGTTTATAGGATAATGTATGTAGTTTAACCAAGTAACTTTTTTTTTCCTCCAAATGGTAACTTAACAACAAAAAAACTAAAACAAAAAATAAATGCAAAATTTTAAGTCACAGCTTATTTGATACAGTTCAATTTAAACTCAAAAATCGTGTACCCTTTAGGTTTTATTTTACTTTTAGTATTTTGTGTTGTGCCTTTTTGCCTTATCAGGGGCTTGCATCCGGTTTGGCATGAATCCACAAACTTTCGTGTAATGTCTGGTGTAATTTTCTGCCATTCCTCCAGTAGCGCCTTCTTCAATTCTTCTCTGTTCGAGATTTTGTTTTTACGAATATTATTTTCCAATAAGGCCCACAGGTTTTCAATGATGTCCATGTCAGGTGGTGTCATCAAGTGAGGACAGTTCCATATGAGCCAAGACTGCACGATTCCCGACTTATGCTTCAGGTCGTTGTCCTGATAAAACCGGAATTTTTCGATTATACCTAGTGGCTCAGCACTTTGCAGCAAATTGTTCTTCAGTATGTCAAGGTACATATTTTTGTCCATTCCTTCCTTCAATAAATTCTAAATTTCCTACACCGGCTGCAGACATACAGGCCCAAACAATAATGCTACTGCCGCCATGCTTTACAGTAGTTTTGAGGTTCTGTTTGTTTAGCTCTGTGTTTGGTTTCCGGCAGACGTAGGACATGCCGTCGGAGCCAAACAGGTTGAACTTGGATTCATCAGAAAGAAATTACGGTGTTCCAGATGTCAGAGGTCTTGCCAACATGCTCCTTAGCAAAAACAAGTCGACTTTGCTGATTTATCTTGCTTATGAAAGGCTTTTTCAAGCTACTTGACCATGAAAGTCACAGTCGCGAAGCATACGGCGGACGGTTTCTGCACTGCACGACTTACCCAATTCGTGCTGTATCTCGGTAACCAGTTTTGCGGTCGACAACTTCGGATTTACCTTATTTTTTCGGACAATATATCGCTCTTCAGACAAGTTAAAAATTTTGATTGGTGCACTTCTACCGTTATCTTTCACCCGATTCTCGCGAAAGAAGCATTGAATGATATTGTAGAATACCCTATAACCGCCTGCACTATCACACTAATTTTAAGCACATCACTATGTTATGATTATACTCAAAAAGTATAACACTTTTATTTATGTAAAAATTAAGGCTCTATTTATTTATTTTAAGTTATTATATATTAAGAATTTTAACTCAATTTGACCATTATCAAAATACTGTTAGTTTGCTTTTTAAGGAGGTGCAATCCTCAAAAATAAACATTCAGTACCAAGCATTCATCTGCTAATTTTTAATTCCAAAGCCTTTTGAGCATTCAATTGCTCAGGCTGAATAATATAAATAATTAGAGCCAGTGGCGTTTTTAAGCGCCGGCAAATTATTAGGCAGGGCCTTATAACAAACTAATAAAAACACACCCCGCGTTTAAAACCGAATATTTGAACAAGCGATAAAAACTTTCGCGCACAAAAATAACAAAAAGATAAAACTAGTCCAACATTAAATTTAATAAAAACACTACATGGCGATCCTGCTCAATACGGACCAAATTTTGTACGCGATAGCAGATTGCGTCCAACCAGGCGGCGGCACCAGAGAGAGACGAGACATACCGACATACCCGGGTCGAAGAAAATTGACACCGTGGCGATACCAGCGGCACCAGCAAGACGTTGCACCGACACAATCGTCCAGACGCGGTGACCGAATTTTCAAATTGGAACAACAATTTGCAAATTTGAAATCTAAAATCAATGCGGAGAAGCCGCTAGATTTCCAAATCCCATCCCGAGTCTGGGAAGAACTTGCATATGAGCTGGAGCTCGAGAAGCTGCTGGAGCAGCGACAATAAACACACACACACATGCACACACAAAAACTCGCATTGAACATGAATTTTTTTGTTATGTTAATTATTATTGTTAAAAATATTTATAAAAACTAAAACTTACATTGAAAAGAGCTTAAGAAATTACACCATTTTTATTAAAAGTAATAGACATTTTTTTTCACTTTTAGCACTTGCTTTATTTAATTTAAACACTACAAAAAAAAACAACTCGCGAAAAATTTACGCACACCGGCATTTGTTTTCATTCATTGACTGAAACGTCAGTCAATCACCTGTTGCTTTATGCATCTTTCGCATAAATATTTGTAATAGATTAGTACTAGAATCAGAGGGTGTTTCATACATACTAAAATATGTATAACACGGTCAAGTAAAATATTAAAATGGTAAATTTACAATAAACGAATATTTTATTGTTGGAAAAATTGAAATTTAATAAAAACATATATAAAAATAGAAAATACAGTGATGAACACATAAAAATATACTAAAAAATTTTTAGAATTAAAAAATTAAAATACAGAAAATTGAAAATAAAGAAAATTGTCGAATTTTAAAAGAAAAATTCCACAATTGTTATAAAGAAATAATTTTAATAATAAATAGTTTAACTATTAAAGAAAAAAAAAAATTTTTGTCTAAAAAAAATATTGAAAATTTAGATTTATCCAACATTTGGGAAGAAGAAAATTTGCCAAAAATGTCTAATTTTGACATTAATATGGTAGGTAAAAACCTACAAATTTTCAAGGGTAATTTTAATCAACTAGAGGATTTTATTACGCAATCAGAGTTATTGCATGATCTTGTAAAAGATGAAGATAGACCTATTTTTATCAAATATGTCTATAATTTTAAATTATCATCCCAAGTTCGCGGTATACTTGGACGCTCAAATAAGCCTGCAACATTTTTAGAGCTGAAGAATTCATTGGAAAAAGCTTACCCTAATCCAAAGAATTTACAGCAAGTTTTAAGTGAATTCAGTGCACTTAAACAAAATAGACTGAATATATCAGAATTTAGAGAGAAAATAGCGGAACTTTCCGATCAGTTAAGTTATTTCGAAATAAAAACATTAAATAATCCAAAACAATTAGAAAAAGATGTAATTTATAAAGTTAATGAGAGTATGTCTCTGAATATTTTTGTAAAAGGCGTAAACAGAGAATTTCAGAATATTTTATTGGCAAATCCGCCAAAAACGTTTAATGAAGCCGTAGAAAGATGCATGACTGTCGAAAGAAGTCTAGAGACAGACAGCAACGCAATTTTTCATTTTCGAAAAGGAAATCATTGTAGTATACATCGATATAATAATAATAATTATAATAATAATAATTACAATAATGATAATAATAACTGCTATAATAATAATTATAATAGTTATAATAACAATTATAATAATAAAAGGAATGATAATTATTGCTATCAACGCAATAAATTTTTAAACAATAATTACAACTATAATAGTAATGGCTATAACAGAAATTTTAGAAATACTTATTTCAATAACAACAATAATGCAAACAGGAATTTTTATAGAAACAATAATTTTCCAAATAATAATTATCAAAACAATTATCACAATAACAAAAATCAGAATTGTAACTCAAACAGATATTCAAACACTGAAAATAATTTAAAATACCAGGGAAAAAATTTAAGGCCGGGTAGCAGAGAATTGTACCCGCAGAGGCCAAAATTAGTATACAAAATTTCAAAAAATTTATCAAATTATATCATTTTAAAATGTAAAAATACGAACAAAGATCTAACATTTTTGGTAGATACAGGAGCTGATATCTCCATTTGTAAATTCAATAATATAAATAATATTAATACAAGAAATATTTCAACACTATCAGGTATAACGAGTGAGGAAATTGAATGCATTGGTACAACCAATTTAGATTTGAAAGTAGAAACAGGGCAAATTCGGCATAATTTTCATATAGTTGAAGACGATTTTCCAATCGCAACAGATGGAATCGTAGGGCGAGATATTCTAGAAAAATTCATGTCAAAAATAGATTTTGAAACATTTACACTCACTTTAATAATAAATGAAAAAGAATTCATTTTACCCATTATTGTCAAAGAATCAAATAATTTAAATAAATATAAAGCAGAACAAACCACTGTCAATAAAAGCGCATTATCGCGAATAACATTAAATAGATGTACACAAAAAGAAATGATTCCACCCGGATTGGAACATGCAAGTAAACAAATACTAGCCATAACAAGGAGTATGGATAAAAATAACCATACAAAAAACTCGGATTTTAACAACAAACAATGTCTTTCCAGCAAAACGTCTGATCAACTAATTGCTTGGGAATGCACATCAATATCGGATGTAAACAAAATAAGAAAGCTTAAATTTATAACAGAAAAAGGTTTTAAGGGAACCCAAATATATATAGAAGATAATGAAGTCATTGCAAGATGCAGCGATAATCCTTTGTTCACACAGCTGACTCTGGAGAAACTGTCGTCAAAAATGCATAAGTTAGGAATAGAAGAATTAGCATTAAATGCGAATGATATAATATTTAAAACGGTAGAGAAAGAAAAATTCAAAAAGATTTATAATAGTTTGAAAAGAGATAAAGAAAATTTAAAGATATTGATTTTTAGAGAACCGGAAAAAGTAATAGATATAGAAAAACAGAAAAGTATAATTGAGGAATATCATAATTCGACCCACGGAGGTCATATGGGGATTAGAAAAACAATTTTAAAAATAAAGCAAAGATACATATGGAAAAATATGTGTAAAATGATAAAGAAGTTCATAAATAATTGCGAAAAATGCAAAATAAATAAACAAACAAAACATACAAAAGAAAAACTTACAATAACAAACACGCCAGGAACTAGTTTCGAAGTCGTATCGATAGATACAGTAGGCCCTTTACGTTTAACAAATAATTACAGATACATACTCACAATGCAATGTGAATTAACAAAGTATATAATTGCTTGTCCAATGGAGACAAAAGACGCGAAAACAGTCGCAAAAACTATTATCGAAAACTTAATTCTAATATATGGTCATTTTAAAATTTTAAAGTCAGATAGAGGTACAGAGTTTACCAACGAATTACTATCAGAGATATGCAACTTATTAGAGATAAAACAAATTTTCAGTACTCCATACCATCATGAAACACTTGGTTCGATAGAACGTAATCATAGAGTATTAAATGAATACTTATTAAATTTTTGTAAAGGTGACGAATGGGATCAATGGATACCATACTTCACATTTGCTTACAACACTACACCTCATGTCGATACAAATTACACGCCATTTGAACTCATTTTTGGCAGGTTAGCGAACCTTCCAAATGATAATTCAGTAAATTCAAAATATTACAATACAGATAACTATGCGCAAGAACTAAAAGCAAGATTGGCATATTCATTAAAAAAGACTGAAGAATTAATAAAAATATCAAAAGAAAATCGAATAAGAAATAATGAAAATTTTAACCCGTTAAATTTAAAGATCGGTAATAATGTAATAATAAAAAAGATGAATAGAAAGAAAAATCAACCACCTTATCATGGTCCATATAGAATAGTCGATAAAAATGGAGTAAATTCAATTATAGATGTAAATGGAAAAATAAAAGAATATCATAATAATTTATTAAAAAAATGGATTTAATGAATTTAATAATCAAAGTAAAAGTATCACATATATAGTACATAATACTATTATTGAATTGTATAACTAGTTGTAAGTAAGTTTTAAACTCACATTTATCTTTTGAATTGTATAATATAAGAAAAATTTTGAAAAAAATTATTATCATAAAATCAAATAATTTTTATCTTGAGGATGGGGGTGTAGAATACCCTATAACCGCCTGCACTATCACACTAATTTTAAGCACATCACTATGTTATGATTATACTCAAAAAGTATAACACTTTTATTTATGTAAAAATTAAGGCTCTATTTATTTATTTTAAGTTATTATATATTAAGAATTTTAACTCAATTTGACCATTATCAAAATACTGTTAGTTTGCTTTTTAAGGAGGTGCAATCCTCAAAAATAAACATTCAGTACCAAGCATTCATCTGCTAATTTTTAATTCCAAAGCCTTTTGAGCATTCAATTGCTCAGGCTGAATAATATAAATAATTAGAGCCAGTGGCGTTTTTAAGCGCCGGCAAATTATTAGGCAGGGCCTTATAACAAACTAATAAAAACACACCCCGCGTTTAAAACCGAATATTTGAACAAGCGATAAAAACTTTCGCGCACAAAAATAACAAAAAGATAAAACTAGTCCAACATTAAATTTAATAAAAACACTACAATATGCTGTACTGTAGACGCACTTCAATTAACATTTTGATCAATTTTCCGAACCGATTGCCCAAATTAATATTGGTTTAAGCCCAACTAAAGCTGCTCAATTATGGTGCGACGACCCATTATTTTAAAGTCTAAAATCAACACTTAGACTTGCGAGATCAAACTAAAATTTTGCTGTGACTGACACCGAAAATAACGGTAAATGTAGAGAAAAATAAAACATCGATCAACAGCTCGGCACTTTAGGGTATAAGCGTACAGAAGAGACTGTATCAAATAAGCTGAGAGATAAATATTTGCTCTGTAACTGGTTTTCCTTTCTAGCGGGGCGAGGAGTTTTATTTCTGTGAATTCCGGTTTGTGCATCATTTTCGTTAAATACACGCCTATTAAGCTACATTCAAGTTTTGTCTATACATTTCTTAGTTTTGAAGTTACACCGATTTTTATTTTAAATCAGGCACTGTATCAAATAAGCTGTGAGCCACTGTATTTCTTTTTTTCAAAGAAGGTTTTTATCATATTTAGAGAACTTTTAGGAACGCATTTAGAGAAAAGCATTCTCTGGAGCAAGGTCAATACCATTTTTCAGTTAATATGATGCCATTTTTATCATATTCCGAGAAACTTTTTTCTCAGTGCAGTTTGAAAAGTCATTTCGAGAAAAATGCGTTTTAAGTTTTTCTTAGCATGCATTTAATATGCAATTTTATCTCAAATAAATTCCAAATTTAAAAAATCCTATAAGCATCGATTCGATTTTTGGATTGTCTTCGTTCAACTTCGGTTTTGGTCGATACTGTTCGGTTAATTTTTTTCATCTTTATATAGCTTCTGCTGGTATTCGTTAAACTTTTTTTTTCGTTCGTCTTTGGTTCTTGACTTCGTTTGCCTTCGGCTTATTCCTTGATTTTTGTCGAAAGAACTTTTAAAAGCATTGGATCTTTTTCAGTAACAGATACAAATGCTTGCCAAGTTTCATCAAAATCGGTTCATCCGTTTTGACGTGAATGAGCCGAACATAGTTGATTGAATAAAGCGCCCTCCACGGAAGTTTTCTGAAATTGAAATAGCCTTAATTCTGTTGCAGAGTCAAGTTATTTCACATACCAAATTTTAGTAAAATCGATTAAGTCATTTCGGTGTTATTGAGTCTTAACAATACACTGCTTAAAGCGCTCTCTTTCGGTCTTTGGAATTTTTTATATTTTATGTTTTATTTTGTGTGCAGTTGAACGTTCATTCCAAATTTAATTGAAATCGGTCCAGGTGTTTAGGAGTTTTTATAGAGTGCCACTCCCACATACTTCCGCCCAATTTTTTACCTATGCTTTATCTTGGGTGCAGTTGAACCTTCATACCAAATTTCATTGGAATCGGTCCAGGAGTTTAAGAGTTATTAAGTCTTAAAAACGCACTACTTAAAGCATCCTCTTGCGGAAGTCTTTGAATTTTTTTATTGCCTATGTTTAATTTTGGAAGCAGTTGAACCTTCATACCAAATTTCATTGAAATAGGTCCAGGCGTTTAGGAGTTATTGAGTTTTAAAAATCCACTACTTAAAGCGCCCTCTTGCGTAAGTCTGTGGAATTTTTTATGACTTATGTTTTATTTTGGGAGCAGTTAAACCTTCATACCATATTTCATTGAAATTTGTCTAGGCGTTTAGAAGTTATTATAGAGTGCCATGCTCACATACTTCCGCCCACTTTTTTACACCCCCTATGTTCTTTCTCACTATGAAAGGTATTCGGTGTCCAAATTTCAGGTAAATCGGATAAACGGTGCTCTAGCCTATACGGAACAGACAGACAGACAGACTGACAGACAGACAAACATTTAATTTTATATATTAGAAGAAGATATCTACCAATCAAAATGAAGAATACTCTCAAAATTATTTTCTTAGTGAAAAAACTATAAAATGAGAGGACTCTCATCACTTCATAATAGCGAGATATACAGGGTTCCCCAGACCTAGAGGACAATAATGCAGGGGGTGCTTCCCCATCATGATACGAGAAAAAAATTGTGTGGGTGGGGTGGTAGCAAACGTCCCCCTAGAGAGCTAGGAGGAACAAAGAAACACCATAGGTTCCATAACGTTTTAACCCATAACTTTTATATCTCTAAAAAAATTACCAAACATGATGACTTTTTAAAAAGAAAATTAAATTTCCTTCAAGTTATCGAAGCAAAGTTTATCCATTGAGTTGCAACTATAAAAGTTACGAGCAACTAAATTCAAAAAATTAGTTTTTAAAAAAAAATTCAATTTTTAATGCAATTTTCTCGAAAAAACACCAAAGTTTTATTTATTTTTATTTTTATGATGTAATTTTTTTCTTTAAACAATTTCCTGTACTTTCGTTCAACATTGTATTTCGATCAGAGCAGCTTATTTTCGTAAAAAATCGAAATCGAAATCGAAATCGACTTTTTTAGTTGAGACTCAATGGAAAAACTTTGCTGCGATCACTTAAAGGAAATTTAATTTTCTTTTTAAAAAGTTAACATGATTGGTAATTGTTTTAGAGGTATGTTAGTTATGGATTAAAACGTAATGGCACCTATGTTTTTTGTTTTTTCCTCCTAGCTCTATAGGCGGACGTTTGCGACCACCCCTTCCCACACAATTTCTTGCTCGTATCATGATGGGGAATCACCCCTGCATTATTGTACCCTAGGTTTGGGACATCCTGTATATTTAAGGGGTTAAAATATCTCGCCACCATTTTTATCTCCCGCTCAGGAGTTAAAAGCCTTAACTCACTGTGAACAAATGAAAAAATAATATTATCTCGGAGATAAATTTATCCCTCTGTGAAAAAAACGGCCCTTAAAGAGATGAAAATCAAATATGATTTTTATGTTTGAGTTAAAAAAATTAAAATCAAAAATGATTTTTTTGTTTGAGTAAAAAAACTAAAAATCAAACATGATTTTTTTGTTTGAGTAAAAAATAGAATAAAAATCCAACATGATTTATTTGCGTGAGGAAATAAATAAAAATCAAATATAATTTTTTATTTTTGAATTTAAAAATAAAAATCAGAAAATGATTTTTATACCTGAGCAAAAAATTAAAATCATAAAATAATCACTATTTTTAAAATTCTTCTTAATTCCGACATTTTCAAAACATTCATCTGTTAACTCATTTTTAAATGAGCTTTAGAATCAATAACTTTTTCAAATAAACTATCACTGTAATAGAAATAACCGTTTGTTAAACCTTATAAATTTTGATTATAGTTATATTTTTTTCAGTTAAAGAGGTCTCATGATCTTTTGAATTTTATTTAACAATCTATATGAAATCGTTTTAGTCCTCCCTCAGAGTTCAACTTTAAAAAAACAATATATATTATTTTAAGCAATAATTTGTCAAGTATCAACCGGTCATCATTACTTAATATCAGTACTCCAAGAATATCACCACAATCTCTTGATTCTGCTGTGTTTGCCTTTAACAAATTTCTAAATAATTAATTTCGAAGTTCTGTTTCTCTGAGAAACGCCTCTTTAATATCTGGTTCCACTTGGTTGAACCCAAAGAACTGAAAAGTCTGAGAAATTTTAAATCAAATATTATAAAAAATGTCAAAAAAAAAACAATTTGCTTCTTATACCAAAATATAACTAACTAAATACAACTACCGGCAATTATTTAGGCACTCTTGAAACACATATTTAACAAAAGTTAAATGAAACATCCGATTGCTATATCTTTTGACTCCATATATATAGACTCCGATGCTAAATCTTTTTGGAACTTTGTTAATACTAAACGTTAGTTAAATTTATAACCATCTTTTATGAAATATAAAACATTTGAGTCAGATGTTGATATAACTATATCTTACCCTCTTGCAAATTTCTTTAAGACTACTTATTCGTCTGACTCTTACGTTAGTTTAAGTTATTCTTTAAATCTGCAACCTGGCAATATTTGTTCTCCAATAATTGATATTAAAACGGTTTCAACCTGCATAAATCTTGGTATAGGTCTTCGATAGACAACTATCGGGGAATTGCAAAGCTCATCGCCCTACATAAGCTTTTGAGGCTATTAAAACCTCACAATTATCACATATCGTTAAATTTTCAATGTCTCCATTCAATATTTACTTACCTGGAAAATCCACTATTACTAACCTTATGGAATTTACATCAAAAACTAATGAGTATTTCGGAAAAGGTCTACAAACAGATGTTATTTACACACACTGAGAAAAAAATCAAACAAATTCAAGCTTAAATTAAAAGAAAACATGCTTGAAAAAGCATCGAGCACGATCGAGAAGAGTGAAGAAAAATATTCTTATTTCGTGCACAGTAGACCGTATCAAAAAAAATAAATTTCACCGCACACCAGCTAATCTAAAGCGTTGTTGAAAGAAAGTTTCGAAAAAAAAAATTTTTTTTTTTTTGACCGAACGTAAGGGTCGCGCATCGACATATTTCTTTATAACTTCGTTATTTACCGTCCGATCTTGAAGAATGATATGTTTATGTTTTTGTCTTAGGAAGACCTATTTTTGCTTTCTGAAACTCATTGACCTCAGCTGACTCCTTATAGTACTGACCCAGCGAACCCCAGTTTCTACCATCTTAACGTACCATTTTAGTATCAGAATAAGAAAGCCCTTAAAAAATCATTAAACTTTTACAAAATAATTTTTTCGCTATTTCCGCTAGAAATATGAAAAATTTTTGTTGTAATTTTTTTTGCAAATTTTTCAATTTTTTGTCATATCGTATTATTTTTATAAAATATCCACCGAAAACGTTCACATCCGAAAAAAGCATCTTAATGTACAATTCTTAAGTAATGCAATTAAAGCCTGCAAAAATTAAACTTTAAACTCCTTCGTATTAAACTTTCTGGACTAGTCTTTAAGATCGTGCTGTTAATGTTAAAGGTTTGTCGAAGTTTAAAATATCGGAATGATTCGGATACACCTAGAAAAAAACTTAAGAAAAATTAACAAAAAAATCCATGTTAGTTTACCTAAAGGCTTGGTCTGTTTTAAGCCTACAAAGTTCTTGGATATGACAACAAAGTGTAATCTGCTTATTTATCGAATTTTATATATATGGTGAATTAATGGTGAAAACAATTAGTTGTAAGCACATTTTCACAAGTAGAATTGCACTCTTGGGAAGAAATACAATTGATTGGGAAGTATTATCTATACATTCCGATGATTAACATTGAAAAATGTAAAAAATTTATTGATTGATAACTATTTGCATCTTCCGTGTTCGCAGTGCTTGTGAAATTTTCTTTTTTAGCTTTGAGTACTTTATAAAAGAATTTAGTTACTTTTACAAAGTTGTGCTTTGTGAATTTAAAAATTTTGTTTTTTGTATAAATTAACAAATTTTTCATTTTAAAACCATTTTCAGCTCACACAAAAACTTTTGTTATTATAGATAGTTATTTCATTCAGTACATTTATTATTCACAAAAGCAATCTTAGATAATTTTACTATGGTTTTTTTCTCGGTGTAAGAACGTTTTCGGTGGATATTTTATAAAAATAATACGATTTGACAAAAAATTTAAAATTTGCAAAAACATTAAATAAAACAATTTTTCAAATACTTCTAGTGAAAATAGCGAAAAATTTCTTTCGTAAAAATCAATGATTTTTTATGGGCTCTCCATTTCTGAAACCAAAAGGGCACGTTAAGATGGTAGAAACTGAGGCCCGGTGGGTTAGTACTATAAGGGGTCAACTGAGGTCAATGAGTTATAGAGACAAAAAATAGGTCTTCCTGAGACTAAAACAAAAACAAACAATTCTTTAAAATCGGACGGTAAATACCGAAGTTATAAAGAAATATGTCAATGCGCGACCCCTACGTTCGGTAAAAAAAAAAAAAAATTTTTTTTCCAAACCTCCTTTCAATAATGCTTCAGATTAGATGGTGTGCGGCGACATTTTTTTTTCGCCTATAAGGCGAGACGGTCTAGTGCACAGATTTGCTTGAAACAAGAAAATATTTCTTGAAAAAGACAAACAAGAAATGATTTATTTAAAGAATTTTTTGTTTCGTTAAAAATACCATAATTTTTTTTGTAGAAGCTACTAGGGCTGCCAGGTCTCGATATCCACGAGGAATATCCCGATTTTCAGCTTAAAAATGTGAGTCCTGCGAAGTCATTATTTTTCGTCCTAGAAGATGTTTTGAGGTCCTTTTTATAAACTACTTAAATTTTTTTCCTTTAGTGCAGCATTCTTAACTGCTTTTGCGAAATTATCAGTAAAAACGCTTGTAACAATATGTAAAACTTTTTAAAGCTCATACATGTGACACACATTTCTTGATGAAATTTATTTTTAAGTCATAAAAACGAATCTACTGACATTTAAAAACAAATAAAGCATAAAAAATAATCCCGCTTTTAAGCCAAAAGTTTAACAGATGATAAACTTACATTTGCGAAAACAATAGGAAATGCTTTACCATTACGTTAATGAAAAGCGGGAAATCAAACAAACTCACACACACACATATATATATACCTGCATGCTAACACTTAACGCCCACACCGACGCATGTGCTTTTATAAATATTTGCATATCAAATACTTTCTTTTACAAACAATTGTAGAAAAAGCATTTTTGATATGCTTCAACAAAAACTGAAAAGTAAAGCGAAAAGAAAAAAGAAAAGAGGAAAGTGATAAAAAGCTTTGTGTTAAAAATAATGCCTTGTTCACTTGTGCCAAACAATATTTATTTACAACAATTATGCTTGCTGTTTGCACACACTTGAATAAGTAAAAAAGTTTCAAATTGAATTAAAACTTTTAGAGAACTTTAGAGGCAGAAAAAATGTCACTGACATTCTTTTTAACGTATTCAGCTCAACTGCAAAAATTAATTTTAAAGCATGTTTATTTAATACTTATTCTGTCAACTAAGTTTGTTGAAATAAATAAAAATAATAAAGGTATTTTTATCATAACCACCTTCATGTAGCTGGTTTTGGTTTCGATTAATTTTTATAAAGTTTTCGTACAAATCCTTAAGAGACTCAGAGATATAAAATGAATAAAAAAAAAAAAAAAAAAAATGAAAAACCTCATTAAATCAACATGAAAAATTCATATTGTTAGTTTTGTGCAGTTAAAAGCAAGTATTTATTTTTTTGTTGTTTTGTTTTGTGCTGTGCCCTGTGGTCACAGGAAGAAATTTTTCAACAGCGCCATATTTTTTCTACTTTTACGATAAGTTTTTTCCACTCACTTCCTGCCAGTGTTTACTGACAAAGAAAATAATGCAGCTGACGAAAATAAGAAAGCCAGGCAAGTATCTATTCACACTTTCATAGTCGCACTTGTACTTAATTTTTCTCTTTCAGCTTTATTGTGGTTTTGTTCTTTGTTCTGCCATAACAGAAATTTTTGAAAATTACTACATTTTTATTTCTTAATAATGATATTTCAAGTCATCACAATTACAGTATTTATTTTGAAGAGTTCATGAAAGACATGAACCTAAATTTATAGCATTGAATGATTTATAGAAAGATTGACTTTTGAACGTGACAATGTCATGCTTGACCTAGTACGCTTACTTAGAAGTGAGTGATAAAAATTACCAGAAATTTCATTGAATTTTTTACAATGCCAGGACAAAAACTATGGCATGAGAAAAATTGACATGATCAATGCAATAAAAAAATTAATAACGGCATCATGACATGTAGAAAGTAACTTAAGCAACGAAACTCCCAAAATGTTGCATGAGTTATTGCTCACTGAGTATGGGTACTGCGGTATAAGAACGATAGTTCATGATAAGCAGTACCTCCACAATTGACAAAAATATAAAAAAAAACATAATACTTCATAAAAAAATCTATGTATTTCTGTAAAGACTAATACAGGTTTAACTTTTGTGGGTTGTATAGGCGTGTTTATGGGAGAATGATGCCAAGTTTTTTGTACACATCTTAGTTTTGATATAACTCTCTTCTATAGCAACAAAGCTTTTTCTATACTCAGGGAAAAAAATGCTGTTATATCAAACAAATCATGGGTTGAAATAACAGATTTCACTGTTAAATACCATCCAAAAAATGAAACTTTCAAATCAACAGTCGGTTGACTGTTGGTCTATAGAACACGAAAGCCGTATAAAAACTTATTTATTGAAATTTTATCACTGTTTTGAAAGTTCATGTGTGGGTGTGTTTCCACAAATAATTTTATTTTTATATAAATTTTAATATTTATTTTTAAGCAACTATTTCGTCGAACACAAATTTTATAATCTTATTTTGTCGAACACAATTTGAATAATGATTTTTAAAAATGAAAATTTTTGATTTATAATATTTGACAATATTTTAATTCTTAGAAAATAGTTTTTTGGATAAATATGAAAGTGTATAATTTGTTAAGTGTGTGTTTTGTATTGTGTGCCAATTGTGGGTGTGTTTCCACAAATAATTTTATTTTTATATAAATTTTAATATTTATTTTTAAGCAACTATTTCGTCGAACACAAATTTTATAATCTTATTTTGTCGAACACAATTTGAATAATGATTTTTAAAAATGAAAATTTTTGATTTATAATATTTGACAATATTTTAATTCTTAGAAAATAGTTTTTTGGATAAATATGAAAGTGTATAATTTGTTAAGTGTGTGTTTTGTATGTTGTGATGTTGGTGTTTATATGTGGTGGTATTGAGTCACCACACATGTATGGTCGGGTGTGCTGACGTGTGCGTCTAGTACTCAAGTGTCCACGGTTCAAATCCGGCAAGGCCAACAAAAATTTTTTTTGTTTAAAATATTTTTTTTTTTAATAAAAAATGAAATTTACAATTTTTTTTGGATTACAAAAATATTCAATATTGCAGATCCTTGGGTCTATGGGAAGTAGTGTACCAATTTTCATGCAATTTTCTTATGAATTCTTATTTCTCCTATTTCTTATCATGTGTTTACGTACAACAAGCGCATTAACGGATAGAGAATAATCGACTCACGAGGGGACGCGCACCAAAATATGCTTTCTATACCGGACTCCCCCATTTCAAGGTGTAACAAATCGTATAACAAAGGTTATATACGATTTGGTCTGAACGGTAAGCAAACAAGGACAAGGATTGACACACAAATTTGAATAAGGATTACGACATAGGATATGACAAGCATTTGAATGCAAATTAGTAAAGAAATTTGCACAAGGCTTTTAGCAAGGGTAGAATATGGATTAGGACATTTGGATTTGGATTTGGATTTGGATTTGGATTTGGATTTGGATAAAAACAAGAACAAGGTTAAGAAAACGAATAGGGAAACGATTTTAATTGTTTAGAATAAGAAAAAGAAGAAGGATTTGGACAAAACCAAAGACTAAAATTCAAACAAGGATTCAGATTAGAATACGGATAAGGCCTAGAGCGCAGATGTGGACCAGGATAAGGATTTGAAAAAGGTAATGATGAGTTAAAGGATAAGCACAAAGATTTGGACAAGGATTTTGGCATAGTTTGGGAAAAGAATGCGGAAATTATTTGTACAAGGATCGGGAATTAGAAAAATCAAGACAGAGATTAAGAAAACGATTAGACCAAAGATTTAGACTGATAAGGATAAGAACAAGAACAAGAAAAAGAAAAAGAAAAAGAAAAAGAAAAAGAAAAAGAAAAAAAAAGGAGAAAAAAAAATGAAAAAGAAAAAGAAAAAGAAAAGAGAAAAAAAAAGAAAATGAAAAATAACAAAAACAAGAACAATAACAAGGAATTAAATATTAATTCAGACTAAAATTCCAAGAACAAGAACAAGAATTATTTAGACTAAAATTCCAACAAGGATTCAGACAAGAATTTGAAGAAGCACTAGGACGAAGATTCGGCCAAGGATAAGGATTCGTTGATTTGGTCAAGGATTTGGGTATAGATTAGAACATGAATACGAAGGTGGAGGAGAGAGAATTGAACATGATTTAGATTTAAGGAGTAAAATAGGACAAGAATTGGGAATAGAACAAAACAAGGATTTCAGTGAGTACTTAATTATTTTAAATAATTATTAAAGATTTTAATAAGAAACAAGTAAAGAAAGTCTAAAGTCGGTCTAGGCCGACTATGAAATACCCTAAACCCACTTTTCAAAAACAAAAAATTTTTATTGTAAATGGGCGTCTCCAAGGGCGGATGAAGCCTATATTTTATATGCATTTAAATATTGATGAAAAATTTACACATACCAAGTTTTATTCCTGTAGCTCACAGTTAATGCCTTTATTGTGCTTTCGCTATGGGAAGTGGGCGTGTTCATGGACGGATTAGTTCCAATTTTTGAACACACCTTAGTTTTGCTATAAAATACATGCATACCAAATTGAATTTCTCTATGACAAACATAACCTTATTTATTGAGATTAAAACTTTTTGGGTTGTATGGGAAAAAGGCGTGTCCGTTGGCGGATGACGTCCATTTTTCAAAACCATCTTTGTCTTGTCATAAAAAACATATGTGCCAAATTTTAGCTCTGTAGGTTAAACAGAGGCTTTTTTATTGCGTTTTAAATTTTTGCGTTGTATGGGAGGTGGGCGTGTCCGTGAGTGGATGACGTCCATTTTTCGAAGACATCTTTGTGTTGATATAAAACACATACATATCAAATTTTATTGTTGTAGTCTAATTATGAGCTGAGTTATGCAGTTTTCAATTTTCGCGTTGTATGGGAGGTAGGCGTGTCCGTGAGCGGATGATGTCCATTTTTCAAAACCGTCTTTGTGTTAATATAAAACACATACATATCAAATTTTATTGTTGTAGGCTAATTATGAGCTGAGTTATGCAGTTTTCAATTTTCGCGTTGTATGGGAGGTAGGCGTGTCCGTGAGCGGATGATGTCCACTTTTCAAAACCATCTTTGTTTTGTTACAAAAAACATATGTGCCAAATTATAGCTCTGTAGGTTAAACAGAGGCTTATTTATTGCGTTTTCAATTTTTGGGTTGTATGGGAGGTGGGCGTGTCCGTAAGCGGATGACGTCCATTTTTCAAAGACATCTTTGTGTTGATATAAAACACATACATATCAAATTTTATTGTTGTAGTCTAATTATGAGCTGAGTTATGCAGTTTTCAATTTTCGCGTTGTATGGGAGGTAGGCGTGTCCGTGAGCGGATGATGTCCATTTTTCAAAACCGTCTTTGTGTTAATATAAAACACATACATACCAAATTTTATTGTTGTAGGCTAATTATAAGCTGAGTTATGCAGTTTTCAATTTTCGCGTTGTACCGGAGGTAGGCTTGTCCGTGGGCGGATTCCAAAAATATTCAATAGTGCAGATCCTTGGGTTCATGTGACCATGTGTACCAAGTTTCATCCAATTATCTCAACTCCTTCTTCTTATCCTGTGTATACGGACAACACATAGACGGACAGACGGACGGACGGACGGACGGACGGACGGACATGGATAGCTCGACTCACGTGGTGACGCTGATCAAGAATATATATACTTTTCTATACCGGACTCGCTTCGTTCTATGCGTTACAAACGTTTGCACAAAGTTAATATACCCTGACCTTTCAGGTTTAGGGTATAAAAAGGACATGACATTGGCCGTTTTTTGAAATTGATAAAATTTATAATTTTGTATTTTAATAAATATTCTTAAGACTCCAAGAAAAAATTTCATGGAAAAATTCCTACGGGTTAAAAAGTTAAAGGCGGACTAGTGAGAGCGCTATTTAAATGTTCGCTCTTTTTTATTCTTTGTTCACAAACTTTGAACGCGTTTATCTTGAAACCATGTTTTTCGTACTGGTTGCAGCACTAGCGGGTTCATTTTTTGACAAAATTTTTTTTTTTGTTTTTTTTTAAACTTGATTCGCTATCGTATTTTTAAAAGCTTTTTTTTAATTTTCAAAGTCAATATTTTTTTCGAAAAAACACACTTTCAAATTTGGAACATCACCAAAAATTAAAAAAAAAGCTCCTGTCATTATTTTCCTAAATCGGACAATTTTTGCGACTTCCAGCGATGCAACTACGAGGCCCCGTTTTTTTTCTCTGCCGCCAGTTTGGAGCTCTATAAAACCATGTTGGAGTAAAAAAATATTTTTTTTGAATTTATTTCTTGTCATTTGTTCAATTCTCTACAATATTAAAAATTTGGAAAAATGTTTGTTTTTGACTGAGTTATGAATTTAAAAAAAAAACATTTTGACATTGACATTGACTTTGACATAGGCATCGACATCGACATCAACATCGCCATCGACATCGACATCGACATCGACATCGACATCGACATTGACATTGACATTGACATTGACATTGACATTGACATTGACATTGACATTGACATTGACATTGACATTGACATTGCCATTGACATTGACATTGACATTGACATTGACATTGACATTAACATTGACATTGACATTGACATTGACATTGACATTAACATTGACATTGACATTGACATTGGCATTGACATTGACATTGACATTGATATTGATATTGACATTGACATTGACATTGACATTGACATTGACATTGACATTGACATTGACATTGACATTGGCATTGACATTGACATTGACATTGACATTGACATTGACATTGACATTGACATTGACATTGACATTGACATTGACATTGACATTGACATTGACATTGACATTGACATTGACATTGACATTGACATTGACATTGACATTGACATTGACATTGACATTGACATTGACATTGACATTGACATTGACATTGACATTGACATTGACATTGACATTGACATTGACATTGACATTGACATTGACATTGACATTGACATTGACATTGAAATTGACATTGACATTGACATTGACATTGACATTGACTTTGCCATTGACATTGACATTGACATTGACATTGACATTGACATTGACATTGACATTGACATTAACATTGACATTGACATTGACATTGACATTGACATTGACATTGACCTTGACATTGACATTGACATTGACATTGACATTGACATTGACATTGACATTGACATTGACATTGACATTGACATTGACATTGACATTGACATTGACATTGACATTGACATTGACATTGACATTGACATTGACATTGACATTGACATTGACATTGACATTGACATTGACATTGACATTGACATTGACATTGACATTGACATTGACATTGACATTGACATTGACATTGACATTGACATTGACATTGACATTGACATTGACATTGACATTGACATTGACATTGACATTGACATTGACATTGACATTGACATTGACATTGACATTGACATTGACATTGACATTGACATTGACATTGACATTGACATTGACATTAACATTAACATTGACATTGACATTGACATTGACATTGACATTGACATTGACATTGACATTGACATTGACATTGACATTGACATTGACATTGACATTGACATTGACATTGACATTGACATTGACATTGACATTGACATTGACATTGACATTGACATTGACATTGACATTGACATTGACATTGACATTGACATTGACATTGACATTGACATTGACATTGACATTGACATTGACATTGACATTGACATTGACATTGACATTGACATTGACATTGACATTGACATTGACATTGACATTGACATTGACATTGACATTGACATTGACATTGACATTGACATTGACATTGACATTGACATTGACATTGACATTGACATTGACATTGACATTGACATTGACATTGACATTGACATTGACATTGACATTGACATTGACATTGACATTGACATTGACATTGACATTGACCTTGACCTTGACATTGACATTGACATTGACATTGACATTGACATTGACATTGACATTGACATTGACATTGACATTGACATTGACATTGACATTGACATTGACATTGACATTGACATTGACATTGACATTGACATTGACATTGACATTGACATTGACATTGACATTGACATTGACATTGACATTGACATTGACATTGACATTGACATTGACATTGACATTGACATTGACATTGACATTGACATTGACATTGACATTGACATTGACATTGACATTGACATTGACATTGACATTGACATTGACATTGACATTGACATTGACATTGACATTGACATTGACATTGACATTGACATTGACATTGACATTGACATTGACATTGACATTGACATTGACATTGACATTGACATTGACATTGACATTGACATTGACATTGACATTGACATTGACATTGACATTGACATTGACATTGACATTGACATTGACATTGACATTGACATTGACATTGACATTGACATTGACATTGACATTGACATTGACATTGACATTGACATTGACATTGACATTGACATTGACATTGACATTGACATTGACATTGACATTGACATTGACATTGACATTGACATTGACATTGACATTGACATTGACATTGACATTGACATTGACATTGACATCGACATCGACATCGATAGCGACACGCGTGGATCGTATCGATATAATTCATATTTAAACTGTTTTCAAAGTCTTCCATGAAAACTAAACAAAATGAAAATATAACAAATATATATAAAAATCCAGTTTTTTTCTAAAAATTTTATCTCTCCCCGAGGAAAAATTAAATTTCTTTAGCTCAAGTTGTAAACATTTCCTACAAAGGCCGAACACAAAAAATTTTAGAAACAACCTGTAAAACAATGGGAACTTTCAGTACATTATGGTCGTACAGAAGCTGTACAGCAGTGGTACCGGTCGTTTGAAAGCATCTGTTCTTCCAAAATATTTTGCAAGTGCCCATTGTAAAGCCGTTTAAAGGACCTTTTTCTTGTTCGACAATTGTATGAAGGTTGTAAGGCCTGTGCTAAAATATTTACATTTTTACTCAGGTCCCAATAGGCTCAGAGAAAATATAATTTTTGTCTCCCCACATTGAAAATTTGTCCCTTATACTGCACTTCATCACTTAAAATTCATCCGTTGGTGCGAACTTAATTTCTGATACCTGCGATGAAAAACTGAGAAAGCCTGAACTGGAAAAAAATCGGTTGAGTCCCTCGCCATCAAAATAACCGATGATATTTTCTCTTAAATCGGCTTTTAACCCAAACTCTTTGCGGGATTCAAGTACATACCTAGTGAAACCACGTGATTCAATACAAAAAATTTCGATTAGCTTCCGAAACTAGTGAAAAATACTTTATAATTCATAATCTTCCATTGGATTTTCAAAATTTGTTTCATGAAAATCCCTCAAAATTGCCCAAATATTCTCTTATTTAAATAAATGAGGACTCTTTGAGAAAGTGTTGTAAAGACCTATCGTTAAAAAATATATTATTTCGATTTAAGTTTACTAATTCATGTTCATTGGCATTGGCAAAGAGTGAACAGAAGAAAAATCATTCCAACATATTTTTTTCTAGTTATTTATTTCTTAAGATCGTATAAGATTTGGCAATTAAGACAAAAGTTTATGAAACATATACGGGAAAAAAACGATGGAAAATTTTGAAAAATAACTGTACAGAGCTTGGGTTAGTTTGTGTTTAAAAAAAGTACTATAAAAAAGACGAAAAATATAAATTATACTGGAAATTTTTTCTATTAATTCGATGGCGAAGGACAAATTCTGAAACTGGCATCTTAAATAGGAGTTTTATGGTATGAAAACTAATGATTAAAAGATTAAATGAAAAATCCCATTTTCAAAATTAGTTGCTTGTATAGGAAGTAACACCTTGATATAATTTCATATTCAAAAAGCCACAAAAGAAATAACATTATTCGCCTTTAAAATTAAGAACTTCTCTTTAAAAACTTCGCCAAGCCTACGTAACTATTCTTGTAGTGACAGCTTTAAAAAACCCACTCAATTCACTCAATTAAAATCGATAAAATCTGGCTTAACTGCCTTGAAAAAACAAATGCAAAAAAAAAATATTCCAATGCAGACATGAACTGCTAAATCTAGCAAAAGTTCAAAATGCAATAAATTAAAAATAAAAATAAAATTCATGCAAAAGAAGGACAATTAAAAAAAAAAAAAATGAAGTGCAGACAGTTTCAGTTGCAGTCAAAGCAAATGCGGCAAAAAGAACTAGAGAAAATAACAGTAAAAGAAGAGTTCAAATTGCAATGCTGCTGGTTAGTTCAGCTCTGCTGCACGACTGTTGTTTAAATGTGCGATGAGCTGCATTCAAACTAATAAAAGCTATTTAATATTTCAATAAAAATGAAAAATTTACAAAAAAAAAAGTACAAAGAAATGGTTAGAAAAAAGAAAAAAAAAATAAAAGAAATTCAAACAAAAAAGTACTAGAAAAATAACAAAGTAGTCAAGAGGACAAAAAAGTAGTTGCTGAAATAAAACTACAAAAAAAAATCAACGCAGCAAATATTGCAGAACGTCAAGGCATAAAAATTGCTACAAATCAACTGTGAAAACTGAACTCTATGAACTGAACTGGCCAAAGAAATAAAGATAGATCGCAAGACAGACAAAATAGTTGGACTGTCGTAGAGTATTGAAGGCATACAAAACGGTAGGAAAAAATAAAAAAAAACGTTATATTTAATTTCTGTGTTTTTAAAACAGTAGAAAGAAAAAGATATCGTTTTTAAAATTTTTGACAGTTTTGTTTTATCTTTAAAATAAAAATAAATTAATTGTAAATAAATAAATAAATCAAAACTTTTTTAGATTTTTTAATAAGTTTTAAAAAAATCATAAAAATAGTGATGGTCACAATGTTTTTCAAAAGCTAATTTATTGTCATTTTTGTTAGCGTTTTATTAGTTTTCATCCGTCAAGATTATATTCTGTATCAACATTTTCAAATTATTTTTTTTTCTGACAGTTTTTCCCATATTTATTATTCTGTGACTGTGACTCTAATGCCTCATTTTTATATTGTAAAAATTTGCTTTGTTTCGTCATTTTCCATCCCACTGTCTATTGCTTTATTGCACTCAATTAATTATTGCTATGCGTTTGTCTTTGCTTTAATCAAGTGGAACATATCTTTTACTTATTTTATTGTTTTTTTTTATTTTAATATTTCTATTTAAATTTCTTTCAACTTTATTTTTTTTAATTTTTGCTATGCCTTTTGTATTGTCTTTATACTGTCTTTATTGAACTGTGTTATCAGCGATGTACTCGGAATATTTTCAAACATTTTTTTGTAATTTTTTGTTTTCTTTTTATTTTTCCCTATCAATCAATGAAGTCAGTCTTGCTGTCTAGCATGGTAATCATGGGGCTTGTCTTCTTCTGCATTGATTTTAATTTCCTTGTTCAAGTCGTTTTCAATTTTGTTTTTTTTTACTTAAACCAAGATAAGCAAAAAAGTAAAGATTGTGATAGTACACAAATACTGGTTAAAAAAAATTTTGAAATTTGTTGTCCTTACAAACTCTTTTGAGACCCCAAAAAATCGATATTTCATCATTTTCGAAAAGATGTTTTTTTTTAAACACCTTTCGACTTTTCAATATCTTTTAAATTTATTGAATCTTTAAGTTTATGAAATTTTTTCCCCTTCATTTTCCAGGAGGTTTTCTATTTTATTTTTAATATTTCTAAAAATTTCATTCAAGTGCTGAGTCAAGCTAACTTCATCATCTTTTAAATCTTAATATGTCTTTAAGTCGCTTCTTTTCCGTTAGTCATTAAATTCAATAAAAATTATAAGTTTATTTACACAGCTACATAAACAATTTTTATATTTCTTGCAATAATTTACAAAAAAAAACAAATATCAAAATGATGATTTATACGTTTATTAACTGTTTTCAAATCAAACTGACAACGTTAATGAGTCGTTTATAAACAGGAAAAGAAAAACTTTTCTGTTCCGAGTATGACTAAGAAACGGCAAGAAGAAGTTCAAAGAACTTGCAATAACATTGAAAATATATAATATATATATGTATGTATTCATATAACATCTGTTTATTAAGTCAACTGATTATCATAAAATGATATATAGTTCAACCAGGTTTAAGTTAACTAAAGAGTTATTTTTGCTTGATGGTAAAAGAAAATATTTTTAGTTCCTTCTAGCTATTTTGCCAACCACTCCTTTAAAATGTATTTAAAGAATTAACGAACATGGAAAACAATAAATTTTGTTCCGTATTTCGATCATTTTAATCTTTTAGATCGTTTTTTGGATAAAATCAGGGACCGAAAATAATGATTATTTTTCAAATTTTAATGAGTTTGAGTTAAAAAGATTAAAATCAAAAATGATTTTTTTGTTTGAGTTAAAAAAAAAATTCTTTTTTTCTTTGAGTTAAAAAAAAAATGATTTTTTTTCTTTGAGTTAAAAAAAAATGATTTTTTTTCTTATTTCTCGGAGTAAAAATAAATAAAAATCAGAAATGATATATTTTTTGCTTAAGTAAAAAAATTAATATTCAAAATAAATTTAATTTTTGATTTAAAAAATAAAAATCTGAAAACAAGTTTTATATCTGAGCAAAAAATTCGAAATCATAAAATCATCATTATTTCTTAATTTTTCCGATATTGCTCATAATTATTACGGTCCCTGGTAAAAAATATACATTAGCGGGTTTGATGAGAAGCTACAAATATTTGAGACATACGACGAAGTAATACCTTGAAAATGTTTAACTTAATTAGTCATAAGTTTCTATATTAAAAATAGTATTAAGAAGACTTTGAAAATGTTTTCGAATCTATGCTTAAACATTTCGAAAAATTAGTATTAAATGGTATACAAAATCTCTTTAAAATATAAGGAGGTCAGCTGCTGAAGTTAGCTTTTACCAAAATGTATATTTATCGATTTGATTTTAAATGTTACCCGGACGTAGTGTTGAAAAGAATTTTGTGGACGTAACTCTGAGCTTTCAAGTATTAGATAAAAATAATTTGGTTTCTAAATCAATTTCAAATATAAGGATAGGCAGGATCTCTCTCCGATTATGAATTTGAGGGTGGATTTTAATAATTCAAAATGCTAGAGCCAACATAGAAGACGTTGATTTGAAATATTAAGCAATTTGAAATAATGAATACATGATCAAATGATAACTCTCTTATATATACTCAGTTATTCAATTTTTTTCAAAATGTGGGAAATTTTGTATGCCAATGAAAAGAAAAATTTTATTTTTATATTAATATATCCAACATTATTTTCTTGTATCCTTGATCTCTTATATCTATCATTAAAAAAAATCAAACCACACTTTGATGAAAACTAAAGAGCTACACAAAATTTCCGATTCATTAACCTAAACTATTACACTCTACCTTAGTGTAGTGTATATCAGCGTAGGATGCGTTAGCTTATCGTGGATGACTTACGATTGTAGTGGGTACACCAACCAACAATGTTACGTTTCAACGAACGGTTACAAAGCTTTAAACCCATTTAATTTTGGAACGGCAGGAGTAAAATGATAAGTTCTGTTTTTAAAATTGCATAGAAGTTTGCCATATTTCTAACTGCATCATTACATTTTTTTTCATTTTAATGGAATTTTTAAAAGTTATGAAGTGTTTTTTTAAAATTGTACGGAAATTTGACGAAAGTGTAGGAAATATGATCAACTTCTCGCAAATATGTACATTAAAGTAAAGTTATTGACCTAGCAATGCTTGAGATTTGAAAATTCTCCAAAAAATTTACCGGAGGGAAGATAGCAACGCATGCAAATTCGAATTCGAAAGTGTGGCTGAAAAATCCGACGCTATCTTCACCCAATGGGTGAAGATAGCGTCGGATTTTTTCGAACTCAGCCACAGTTTTTAAATTCACCACAATACAACACAGCAATTTCGAACACTCTGCTTGCTGAAGCCAATGTTTGCAATTATTTCTTTTATCTTGTGTATAATCGGTATGCAAGCGCTGATACAAACTCTTAATGCTTACGTTTTTATTCATTGCTTTACAGCACTTAAAATTGTTAAATAAAAAAAAAAAAATATGCAAAAAAATCAAGAACAATTTCACCAAATAATTTTAAAACTTTTTACTCAATAAAATATTTTCCAATATTTTAGAACATAGGTATTGCTTTTGAAAAAATATTTCAACACTTTTCTTACTCATCTTATAAAGTTCAGCAACGATTTTGAACTCACCACGTTCAATCCAGTGTTAAAGTATTGAAAAGCAAATCAAACTCATATCAAGCAGGATAGTTATAAAAATATTTTAAACAAATATGCAGGTATTTAAGCGCATTTAAAATTAATTAATTAACGATTCTAACAAATAACCGTGAATTCAATTTTATAAAACAAACGTTGATAAGAATATTGACCACAAATATTTAAAGATGGTACTTTCGTACGAAAAACTTTTTGAAAAGTATAAATATGAGTAATAATAGTTAAGTTCCTTTCGCATCAAAATAATCAAGATTATTATTTTGTAATATGCAAAGCAAAAACAAAATTAGTAGTCCCACAGACACGCCTACCTCCCATACAACCCAAAAGTCACAAAAAGACACACAATTCCAGCAACTAAGACCTAGCAACGTAAGCCTAGTCACAAAAGTCTAGCCACACAATTTAAGAAAATATGACTTAATAACAAAAACCTAGCTACAGAACCCAAGCAACATAACAACGTAACGTAATAACATAACGTAAGCGTAGCCACAAGTGTCTAGCCACAAAAGTCTAGCCACAAAACCCTAGCCACAAAAGCCTACCCCCCAAAAAGCTAGCCACAAGACCCTAGCCATACAATTCCAGAAAGTAAGACTTAATAACATAAGCCTAGCTACAGAACCCTAGCAACGTAAGCCTAGCCACAAGTGTCTAGCCACAAGAGACTAGCCACAAAAGCCTGGCCACAAAAGACTACCTGCATAATTCCAGAAACTAAGACTTAGGAACGTAAGCCTACCCACAAAAACCTACCAACGCAAGCCCAGCCAAAAGCCTAGCCACAAAAACCTAGCCACAAACGACAAGCCACACAATTCCAGCATCTATACAGGCGAAAATTTGAGTTTAAATTTAAAACCCTGAAAACTCTCTTCGAATTTATGAATCGTTTTTTAAACCTTAAAGTTTATTTTTATAGATTTTTCAGTCATTCGAAAAATTAACGAATTTAAATGTTTGGGTTTCAAAAAGTAAACCCAAAAAGTTAAAAAATGTTTGTATTATGAAAATTAAGCTCAGAAAGTTTATTATTTAAGCCGAAAGTTTATTTTTTAAAATTATCAAGTGTTAAAAATTAAGTGTTAATTAACTAAGAAGTTTTAAAATGTATGTTTTGTAAAATATAAACCAAACAGTGGATTATTAAAATCGAAAGTTTATTTTTGCAATAATATTAAACTTAAGGGTTTAAATAATAAACCCACTAAACTTCTTGCGACTTGCGATATTTAAGGCCAAAAGGGTTATTATTTAGACTTTAAGTTTAATTTTAAAACTGTATAATTTATAAATCAAAAACCCATAAAAGTTATATACACATATTTTTTTATTTATATATAAATCCTGAAGGTTTATTATTTATACTTAAGGTTAACTTTCGAAATCATAGCACGTAGAACACTGTACAATTGAGAACAACAGAAAAAGCAATAGACTAGCCCGGGTTAAAACTCGCGACTCTAATGCGATGGTTACCGCAGTCCGCGGTTCGATACTAGGATGTGACAAAAAAAAAAATGTTGCTCAATTCAATTTGTACATTAATTAAATAATCAATAATATAAGATAATTACATAAAAATAACAAAAAAAAAATACGGTTTTGCTGAGGATCGAACCAGGGCCACTCCATTCATCAAATCAAATCAAATCGATAAAATCAACTGCTTAGCCAACTGAGCCACGGAATAGAAATTTTTTGCGTTTGCTAATTGTGTACTTAAATATGAAAATGACTGCATTGACAAACAAGCACTCGCATAATATTTAGTTTAGCATTTGACCACTTTCGGTTATGGTCAAAATCTTGTGTGTGGTGAATTTTTGGTTAAATGTTTTCGAACTTCGAAACGTGTGGATGGGCGTGCGTTGCTATCTTCACTACGGTCAAAAATTTGCAAAAAATCTAAAAAAATACTTTAATCCAAAAGTTTCTAAAAAGCTTGAATAAAACAAATAATGATGTTTTGGGACATACTAACCTACATGTTGATTCAACAGAACTTGCAATTGAATGATCATAATTACTAGTTATCATTCATCTGTCATGGTGTCTAGTCAATACCTGACAAGAATAGTTGTTTAACCTTGAAAATTTCTCATTTGATACCATCGAATTAGTCATAAGGCTTACTACATTTATGCCCTTGCCACTCAAACTTGAAAAGGAAGACCAGATTCAGGAAGAAACTAATGTCCAGGCGACCTTAAACAGACGTTAACTCGGGTATGAGTTTAAGTCGGTTGAGTTCAATTAAGATGAACATCTCAATCACGCTTTTCTTTCAAAGAGTTTCTTCCACTCGTGGTACTTGTATCTGGATTTCCATCTAGATTTTATCTAGATTTCTAATAAGATGGACATCTCGATCACTTTTTTTTTAATAGCTTGCTAATCTTTGCTACTTATCTCCCTAACTAGCACGTTCGAAGTGCAATCAGGCGCTAACTCTCCAACTCCTGTATGAAATGCTGGTTTGAGTTACCATATACATATCCATATGCATACCATACCATATACATACCATATATATACCGTATGGCACACCGGCAAACGTCCAATCAAAATCACTATCTGAAATCAAATTATATTTATAAGTAGCCCTGATCAGAACAGTCTACATCTGCTCACACAGATGAGCCATAATATGCACAGACAAAAATAGATCATTAAACATGGGTCGCAAAGCCCGTTTACTGAGTCCTTAGTCGAACCACATCCGCTTAAGTTCCCAAGGTGCTCTAAAAATTGCATATTTTAATACAAATGTATCCCTAAGGATTTAACTTGAGTCACATACCTGAGTACTACATCCTCCAGGGTAAGAAAACTAGGCCGATCATGCGTACATTTGCCTGTTAGAAACGTTCCCATGCCCAGCACGAGATCATTAAACATGGGTCACAGAGCCCGTTACTGAGTCCTTAGTCGAACCACATCCGCTTAAGCTCCCAAGGTGCTCTAAAAATTGCATATTTTGATACAAATGTATCCCTAAGTATTTAACTTGAGTCACAAACCTGAGTACTACATCCGCCAGGGTAAGAAAAGTAGGACGATCATGCGTACATTTGCCTGTTAGAAACGTTCCCATGCCCAGCACGAGACTTTCGCTGTAATTTGAGTACGTACAGCATTAAGATAGATTTTTAAAGGCATCCATGAGATATCATGTAAGTGAACCCCAAATTTATACCCTGCGGAAAGACACAAACAAGTCCATAACACTTTTCAATACTTTTTCAAGCACCGGAAGAAGTCTGACGAACCGAAGGATTGCTTTTTCAGTCTTTAAGGAAACTTCTGAAGCACCATCACCATTGGTATTTTTCAACTTTTATGAGTTTTGTCCTTAATTAAGCACTTACCAAAAAATACTTCCCAGTAAGTTATCAGCAATGATCATCCAGACGATTTTACACGTATCTCCCGGCATTCTATACATACCAGAGATTTGTCGTCTGAGGTGCATCATAACATACTTTCTCTCGGTCTCTACCAAAGAAATAGCTCTACTCTGGAGATCCTCTACTTTTCCAAAAAGAGAAGAAGCTTTGTCATCCATTCTTGAAAAAAATGAGCTAAACAGATCTATGCACACAATCCCGACATGCGGTTACAACGGAACTATTTTAGCGGATGCCAAACCGTCAATATTCAGTTGGATGAATTTTCAATTTTGAATGGACGGTAGATTCTATCTGAAAGTAAAAGTCTTAAAATAATCTGAGTCAAGTTGTAATAGAGCTTGCAATGTGCTTTCTTCGAAGTATAGAGAATATCTTATTCCTCTAGATATTCTCCAAAAATGTTTTTTTCGGTAGGTTGTTTCTTTTGGTATGGGCAGACAGCTAAATAATAAGGTTTCTCTGTATGATGCTGCTTAAAATGTGAGTGTTAAGAGGAAGTACAAGTTCATCAAACTTACCTTTTTCTAGCTACCGTTTTCATACCACTGAAATGCCTTAGTGAGTCTTTTTAGCCTTTTTTTTATTTCTGTATTGGAGCTGTCAAGAGCAAGAAAGAAGGATAATCAGTCATTATATTGTCTTTTTTTTAAGATTTTTCTTATATAAAAAGGTCATTAAGATGATTATTCCAACAAAGTTTCTTAAAGTCAAACAACGCTCAGTCACACGTAAGGTCAATTTGGAAGACGAGTTCACTTTGAGGGCAAAAAGTTATAAAAGTGACTATGAATATTGATTTAAAATTTACTCAGGTCGAATCTGATAAGAAATACATTCATTAGGAAATTATGCCACAATTTTATTATAGGACCAAAAAACGAATTATCTAAAGAGTGCGTGATCTTATAGGACATCTTGGCAATATTCAAGAAATTAGTTTGGAAAGCTGTCTATGTGAACCTAGAAAACATACGAGCAAGTGGCGCTAGAACATGTTTTTCCTTTAAAACTTCCCACGGTAGTACCTGCACTGATATTTGATATCAGTAACAAAAGCGTTTTTGCTCCACTACGTCACAATTTTTTTTACAGTGAATAGAATTTTCAGTTTTTCGGTCAAAACTCGAATTAAACAATATAAAAAATCATCTGAAAAATTTAATTCAGGGTGATTCCTATCTTCAGGAACCTATACTAAAATTATAATTTTCAAATCATTTAAACCCTCTAGCTCTCAGCCATATGGGTCAGTCTGGGAGTTATTTTAAAAAACTCCCAAAAATTCAACTTTGGGGGAAATATCAAGGGTTCAAGGTCTAGGATATACGAACACGGATGAGGTTCAACTTATTTGGTGCAGTGCTATCAGGTTTAGGCTATCAGTTACTTGGATTGTAATGCAATAATAGTGGTTATTCTGACACAAACAACGTTTCAATATCAATAAAATTGCTGTTACAGCGATACTGGATGGCATAACGAAACAATCTTAATATTTTGTACTTTCATATGGTAGGTATTGAAAACATTCGGAGTAAAGAAAAATTTGAAGAAATCAATATTATATGTCGATGTGATAATGATGTGATAATGATGATGATAATGATTGTGATAAAGGTGTTGTAAAAAATTAGCATTACAATAAACAATGTTTTTTATCAATAGCAAAATATAGCAATAGTTGCTTCAACAGGAATTTCATCTCATTTCATTCCGTTTTTTAATTGTAACCTTTAAATCGTAGAAGTTACTTATCTTCGCTGACCATTCATGAATTTTTTTGTAAAATATTATTGAGGAATATTTAAGCCCTTGACTTTTCTTGAAACTTGACCTTTAGGGAGTTTCATACATGCATGGTGAAAGCTGGAAATGTTCTGAGAAAATATTGTTCAGAAAATTTTAAAATAGGTTACTGAAGACAGGAAGTTTTTATATAGGTTATATATATTATTTAACTTTTATACTTATTTTTTTACTCATATCAAATATTTACTCATATTTTTTCAAATAATTTTATTCAATTTTTGACCTAAAAAATCAAATATCTGTAAAAAAAAAACCAAAAAAACTGTAAAAACTGTTTTGTGAAGTTTTGAATAAAAAAAGGATTGGAGGGTTTTGTTACTCATGTCAAATTGTGTAACTGTTTGTAACGTTTGAGATTATTTTGGTTCACCTCAGGGGCAATGACGCTCGATTTGTGTCATAGTACTAAAGGGTGATTTTTTAAGAGCTTGATAACTTTTTTTTTTAAAAAAACGCATAAAATTTGCAAAATCTCATCGGTTCTTTATTTGAAACGTTAGATTGGTCCATGACATTTACTTTTTGAAGATAATTTCATTTAAATGTTGACCGCGGCTGCGTCTTAGGTGGTCCATTCGGAAAGTCCAATTTTGGGCAACTTTTTCGAGCATTTCGGCCGGAATAGCCCGAATTTCTTCGGAAATGTTGTCAAATGTTGTGAATCGTGTTGTTGTTGTCAGATGGGGCTACGTCAAGTCTAAAGTCTACAGAAATAAGCCAGCAACTATTCCAGCTTTGGAAGACAACATTTCCGAAGAAATTCGGGCTATTCCGGCCGAAATGCTCGAAAAAGTTGCCCAAAATTGGACTTTCCGAATGGACCACCTAAGACGCAGCCGCGGTCAACATTTAAATGAAATTATCTTCAAAAAGTAATGTCATGGACAAATCTAACGTTTCAAATAAAGAACCGATGAGATTTTGCAAATTTTATGCGTTTTTTTAAAAAAAAAAGTTATCAAGCTCTTAATAAATCACCCTTTATTTATATATTTATTATTATTTATATTGTACATAAAAGTCTTGTAAAGGTGACCGTGGCATGCAGGTTAAGTGTGTGGCTTAGCATGCTCGGAGCCCGGGTTCGATCCCCAGCCGCGGCGAAAAGTAAAATATAAAAGTATTCTTATGTATTTAAGATGCATTTAATTTGAATTCAATGTCCGCGTTGCTGCATTATCCACCAGTTTTTCACAAAACCGCCTTCCGGCCTTTTAGGTCTTCGGAACTCAAGAAAAAATGCCTGTACCCGAGGTCTGACAGGACAATTCTTGTGAGTTTTGATACGCTTAATTCGAATCGGATGTCCGTTTTACTCAGTTACCCATCAGTTTTGCACTTAACCACAATTTTGGGCCACCGGCCCACAAAAAAGTTTATTTTTTCTGAAGCTGAGGTCTGACCTCAATTTTATCGGTACAAAAAAAACATGTTTGTACCCGAGGTCTGACATGTCAATTCCTGTGAAACTTTATGTGTGAACTTGATAGTTTTTTCAACTGCCTCCAAAACAACTTTTGTTTCCTTTTCTGCTCTGGAATTATTATGTGCCATAAATATTTCAATAACGCGACTCATTTATATTCTATAAAAACAATTTGTATTTTCTTAACTTAAATTATTTTTCTAACTTCCTTATAAATGTTTCATAACACATTTTCTTTTAATTCCATAAAGTATTAAAATAATTTTAAAACATTGCCAATTTTCCAAATTAGTCAGTCAGCTTCCGAGTAATTCTACTTAATTAATTGACAAATTCGGCAGACATAAAAACAAAGACTGCGCCGGATTTTAATTATTTAATTGGTTCTGCAAAAATAAAATTAAAAAAAAAAAATTAATAAAATAAAACAAAATAAAATTATAAAGAAAATGCTACCAAAAAAAAAAAAAAGCTGGTTCGATGAATGAGTGGGCAGCAGCAGCAGCCAACAGTTCCGCATAAACGCAGACGTGAATGCACGCTGAACAAGCAATCATGACTGACTATCATCATTATGACGATGTTAATGATGTTGATTTTGAAGCAGAAGGAAGACGCTTAATTTCACCAATATGTGCAAATAAAGAAAAATAAAAAAAAAATAAAAACAACTAAAAACACTCAACAAACAAAGCACGCCATAACGGTTAAGCCAGTCATCAGTGAAGAAAACAATGATTAAGTTTTAGTCATTAAATACTTGAGAAACGCGCTACATACCTGTTGTTGTTAGTGGCAAGTGGGTGGTGGTTGAAGGAGGAGATGGTGGTTTGAATTGGTTGCGGGCGTTGCTAATGAGTGAATGAATGGGCAACGGTACAATAATGGATGAGATGATGTATGACGATGACCAACTCATTAAGGATGTAAGAGTGAGTTTTGAGTAGTCGAAAAGGAAGGTAAAATCAACAGTAATTTCTGAGAACTAGTTGTCAGATGTTGTAACTTTGTTGGACAATCATGAGGATTTTTGACGAATGACATTCAAGTTGTTGAAATTTAAATATGAATTGGGAAAATAAAATTTAATTTGAAGAAATTTTGCAATTAACTAAAAACTAATTTTTAACTTTAGACAATAAATTTTATTTTTCGAAATATTAATATAAATTAATTTTAACAATTATTTTGAAATATTTTGTGGAAATTTTAATAAAAAAATTTGTTAAAAAAACAAAAGAAGATAAAAACATAATTTTGATAGACGTTGGAGCTGATAACTTCGAACTTTTTAACAATGACAAGACAAAATTTTTACATCATGAGCGTGTCTCTTTGGATAGCGCTATATATCATTTCGAAATTTGAATTTTTTTAAAAAAATTGTCTAATATTCACAAACTTACAAAAATTTGTCCAAACTTCTAAACTCACACAACATTTTGTACCAAAACCAAAAAATTTTTAAAAATTGTAAAATTTTTCAAAACATAAAAAAGTTCGTCCAAGCTTCTAAAATCACACGCCATTTTATATCAAAACCACACATGTAACAGAATTAGATTCGAATATTTCAATTTAAATATTGAAAAATTTTCCAAAACTTAAAAAAATTGGTCTAAACCTCAAAAATGCACACCATTTTGTATCAGAACGCCATTTAAAGCACTAAAATTTGAGTATTTGAGTATTTGAACAAAATTATTTTTTAAATTTTTTCATTTTCCAATACCTAAATGAGTTGGTACAAGCTTCTGAAATCATTCAATCTGAATATTTGAATTAAAAATTTTTTTAAAACGCAAAATTTTCCAAAACCTAAAAAAAGTTTGTTCTACACTTCTAAAATCACACAACATTTTGTACCAAAACCACACTTGTAACGCACTTAAATTCGAATATTTGAATTTAAAAATTGCAACATTTTTTAAAACCTTAAAAAATAAGTCTAAACTTCTAAAACTTTACACCATTTTGTACTAAAAACGCACTTATATAGCACTAAACCTAAAAATTTTAGGTCCAATGCTCCAAGCTTCAAAAATCATACACCAATTTATGCCAAAACAACACTTGTGACGCACTTAAATTCGAATATTTGTATTAAAAATTGCAAAATTTTCCAAAACCTACATAATTTGGTCTAATCTTCATAAATTAAACACACAATTTTGTACCAAAACCACACTTGTAACGCACTTACAAGTAAAACCTAAAAAAATTATTGTTAACTTTTAAAACTGCACACCATTTTGTACCGAATCACACACTTATAAAGCTCTAAAATTTGAATATTGGAACTAACCTTTTTTTTAAATTGCTTACTTTTCCAAAACCTACAAAATTTGGTGTAAACTTCTAAAATCACACACCATTTTGTACAAAAACCACACTTGTAACGCACTTATATTCGAATATTTGAATACAATAATTGCAAAATTTTCCAAAATGTAAAAAAATTGGTCTAAACTTCTAAAATTTCACGCCATTTTGTACCAAAACCACACTAGTAACGAACTTAAATTTGAATATTTGTAAAAAAAATTTTTAGAAATTGCTAATATTTCCAAAACCTAAAAAACTTGGTCTAAACTTCTTAAATTTCACGCCAATTTTTACCAAAACTACACTTGTAACGCACTTAAATTCGAATTTTGAATTTTAAATTTTTGTAAATATTACATAAAAATAGTCTGAACTTTTAAAATTTAACACCATTTCGTATCAAAAACGCAATTTCCAAAATCGTAAAAAACTAAGTCTAAACTTCTAAAACTGCACACCATTTTGTACTAAAAACACACTTTTAAAGCACTAAAATTTCAATATTTGAATTAACATTTATTTTTTTTTTGAATTGCTTAATTTTAAGAAACCTACAAAATTTGGTCTTAACCTAGAAAACTTTGGTATAAAGTTCGAAACCGTCCTTTTTGTATCAAAAACGCACTTATAAAGCACTAAAATTCAAATATTTGAAATTTTTAAAAATTGCTTAATTTTGCAAAACCTAAAAAGTTTGGTCTTAACTTTCCGAAATCGCTCACCATTGCTTCGCCATAAAGCACTTAAATTCGAATATTCGAAAAATTTTCCCCTTTTTTCAGTCGAGAAAATTAGTCTCTACAATGCTTGTAGCTAATATGTATATGTAATATGTAATATGTACTATAAGTATTTTGAAAATTCAAAAACAGTGCATATAAATAAAAATGAATATTTATATGAAAAATAGAAAAAAAAAAAAAAACAAAAATCAAACACTACTGAGAAAAGATCAACCAACATCACCGATGCGAATCATTAAATTCGATAATGAATGCGCGTGGCTGCCATATATTTAAGCTATTTTTTTCCTTTTTTATGTATTGTTCGAAAACATTGTGTGCCGCTATATACAGAGCACTTGCTGCTGAACGAGGTGGCAACGCGGTGGTTTTGAAAAATTCAACGGTGTTCGCACGGAAATGCAATTCAACGTCCAGTTGCTTGTGGTCAGCTCTGCAAGACGTTTATTAAGAGATTAATAAATTAAGTGCTTTAGAAGAACACGCTATGGAACACTTAAAGCAGTGGCGAATTTAAAATAAGCTCCGCCAGTCAGTCAGATAGATACAGCGCGTCGTCTGGAAGCATGCCCGCCAGAAGCGGGTTGAGATGGGCAGCGGTTTGCCGCCCTGAAAACAGCTGATTTCGCGCAAACACGAACCCACGTTTCAGCTGATGCATAACGGTCAATGTTCAGCTTATGTGTGTGGAACGTAGTGGGGAGAGAGAAAAAGAGAGAGAGATGGAGAGAGAGAGAGAGTGCACTACGTGAAACACTGATTCTACAAAGAAAACAATTTATGTTCTATGGTCACACATTTTTTAAACCTTTAATTGTATTTAATTTTTTAGAATTTACACAGTCCTACACAAAAATAAATACAGACTACTATCAACGGATACTGTAAGACGAAAAATAAAAAAAGTCTAAGAAAACTTATAAGCATTAGTACACTCATATGTTTTGGTACGCGGTTTTCCCCTCATAAAATGAAAATAACAAAAGATTTTTCAAAATTATTTTAGTTATTTATTGAGTCATTAAATAGCTTCAAATTGTAGAATAACTAGTTCAAAATGACCACCATTTTCTTTCCAGCACGAGCGAAGTCGATCCGGCCAGTCATCGATCGCAGCACGCTCGGACAAGAGCGCTCTTTAGAGACTCGATATTTCAATGTCGAATAAAGCAAACCTTACTTTCTAACACAGATCACAATTTGTAATTTGATCCGTGGATATGAAGTCTGGTACATTGTTTTTAAGCCACTCTTGAGTCAATTAAGCCTTATGAGCCGAAGAATGCATTCCAGATGATCGGAATCTCAGTGTGCTCTGCTAAATCTACCAGAAAGACAATCCCATGGGATACCTTGGGATTAGCCTTCTTAATATCGCATACAAGGTATATCGAGCATATTGTGTGAAAGATTAAAGCCCATCGTAAACCAACTGATTGGACCTTATCAGTGTGGGTTTGGACCAGCAAAGTCCACCATCGACCAGATCTTTACGCTACGATAATCTTGGAAAAGACCCTTGAAAAACAAATCGACACACACCATATTTCTAACGATTTCAAACCAGCCTTTGACAGTTCAATATGAAATCTCCACTACACCAACATGTCCGAAATTGGTATTCCTAAAAAATAAGTTCGTCTCTGCAGCATTACACAGAGCAAAACCAGCAGCACACTGATTATCAGGAAGGACCGATTCGATGCCAAATGAGGTTTTAGACAAAGTGATTCCTTGTAGTGTGACTTTTTCAGTTCAACTTTTTTTTCAAGAAATCAGTGCAGTATTCTCAAGGCTAGAGAAAGAGTCGAGTCGCATGACTCTTGCAGTGAACGCAGATAAAACGAAGCATCTAGTATCAACAAACATACACCCACGTCTTGGAAACCACCACGTCAGTGTTGGCAACACCTGCTTTGAGATTGAAGAAGGAAGAACTACGTTTGCCTGGGATCCAGTATTAACACCTCTAATGATATCAATATTGAAATTAAACGATGGATAACTCTTACCTAGCTAAGCTATTACTTTGTGCTCGGTAGGTAATTGAGAAGCAAAGCCCTCAATCGACGAACGTTCTAACGCTCTATAAGTCAATAAATATGCCCGACTTACTATTTGCAGCACAAACCTGGACGGATGAGCAGATCTGATGAAAGGACTTTGAGCGTTCTAGAGCAAGATCTTTCGTCCAATCTACGTCAATGACAAGTACCGAATACATTGGATCCAATTTTAGTTTATAAGCCAAAGATTTCAGCTTCAGTTGGAGCTATATATTAGAGTTTTGAATGACAGGTAGTATCTTCTATTTTAGATAAGGTTTGGTAAGAAGGGTCATGCTAATTTTAGGTGCTTCGTGGGGCCTTTTGGACCATTGCGAATTATTAATTATTATTAATAAACCTTATTATACCCCCTCGCGTACTGCGTAAGGGGTATATTAATTTTGTCACGACGTGAGTAACGCCCATAAGGAGGCGTGGTAGGTATAGAAAAGTATATATATTCTTGCTCAGCATCACCATTTGAGTTGATTTAGACATGTCCGTCTGTCTGCCCGTCTGTCCGTCTGTCCGTATGTCTGTCTGTCGACGCGATTACAGCCGTAGTTTTGAAGCCATCGTACTGAAATTCGATATTTAAGCTTTTATTTAAAAAACTAAGATCAAGTTCAAGAATGGGCTAAATCGCATGAAAACCACGCCGACCTCTCATACAACCCCAATAATGAAAACTCCATAAAGAAGCAAATATTTAAGCTACAAAACTCAAAACTATGTCAAAACTGAGATGTGTTAGAAAAATGGGCGTCATTCACTTACTAACACGTTCACCTCCAATATAACCCCAAAATTTAAAACTATATAAAGAGGCTTGTGTCGAAGCTACATAAATAAAATTAGGTATTTATTCATTTTAAATTAAAACTAAGGCGTGTTCGAAAGATGGGAATCATCCACCAACGAACACGCCCACCTCCCATACAACCCCAAAATTGAAAAATAAATAAATAGGCTTCTATCGGAGATACAAAAATTAAATTAGATATTTATTGATTTTATGTAAAAATGAAGACGTGTTAGAAAAATGAGCGTCATTCACCCACGAACACGCCCACCTCCCATATAACCCCAAAGTTTAAAACTCTATTAAAAGGCTTCTCTTTAAGCTACAGGAAAAAAATTTTATACGTTTTTATTTTATATCAAAACTAAATTATGAAAGAAAAGTGTTCGTCATCCGCCTATGAACACACCCACCTCCCATACAACCCATAATAGTGAAAACTCTATAAATAGGCTAATATTTAAGCTACAAACCTGACGTTAAGCTACTTTTAGACGTCATCAAATAGTAAAATTTTTTGAAAACTCATACAAAAAGAGATACAATTTAAGATTTTGTAAATCTTACGAATCGGCTGTGGGGGTATTTTAACTTTGGCCAAGTCGAAGATTTACCGAACTAGTTCCTATTTTATTTTCGTTCACTGAAACCATCCTGCGTTCTTGTGAACTTCCATATGTCTATCAGTGGTGTGTTCACTGACTGCTACAATTCTTTGAAAACTCTGTTTCCTATATATATCGGAGTAAACGGTTCTGTAGATTTGGGCATTCACACGGTTAAAAATCTTGGGCTAAATTTTAATCTTTTTTGGATTACATATAGGACACGACCAAAAAAAGATTACTTTTTAATCCAATGAAAAGTTTTAAATTTTCAAATCCAAAAAGGACTTATTTTTAATCCGCAAAAAGTTTAAAATTTTTTAATCCAAAAAGGAATAATTTTTAATCCGCAGAAAGTATAAAATATTATAATCCAAAAAGGATTAGATTTTAGTCCAAAAAAAAAGTTAAAAATATAAAAGGATTACTTTTTAATCCACAAAGGTGAGAACTGGTGAGAAAAAAAGGTAAGAGATAATTCTCATATTTCATAGGTCTACGAAGAAAAGTTATCCTTTGACCTCCATAAGCATGTATATATATATTAAAAAAAGTTCTTAAACTTAATTTATGCTATATTTTGCATATTTCTATACGAGCTAAAAAAATTTTTTTTTTTTTGTCGCGTACTTTGAACTAATTTGTACTAAATCTTGCCAATATTTTTATAAAATGTAGCACTCTTTCATCGCGTTAGAACACTTAAAATACATATCGGTTCTTTTTGTTTCTTTCTTGTTTTTCGAGTAATTAAAACCGTGCGAATGTCGCGTCCGTGCCAATGGCTTTTCAGCTGGAAAGCTACATAATATTCAGCTTTTCGCCATAGAAGAACTGTCAAATAAAGAGCTGATTTTCGTTGGCTTTTCAGCCAAAAGGCCTTCGTGTGAACATATTATTATATTGCCATAAACTTCGCTATATATACATTAAGGGTATCCATGCAAATGGGCAATGCCCTTATAAATGATATAAACCGTATAAGTTTATATTAGCCTTATAAATGAAATGTATGGAGAACCGTTTACACAAACCAGATATATCACAAACCAGCAATCAGCTGTTTATATGTATGCTAAAAGTTGACTGTTAACAAGTTAACAGCTGACATATCTCTCCAAATGCACAATCGACTGATAAAAATAACTAATTGCCCAAAATACAAGCTTGCCGCTTTGCATGAATACCCTTATTATGTATTATGAAACACTGCTCAATATAATAATGAATAGAATAATATTTTGGTTCAGGTTTTAAGAAACAATTTGTTTCATTTAATTAAAAAATAAACTTCGGATGCTTTAACAACATTAACTATTATATTGAGCGTAAATTTCGTAGCAGTAGTAGTTTTCAATCTTAGGTAACATAAATAATTTTTCCTGAAAATACTACCTTAATGTAAATTTGTAGTCCAAAAATAGTCTTAAACTTAAACTTTTTTGGATTAAAAACAAATTAAACTTAAGTATGGAATAAAAAATAGTACTTTTTGGATTAAAAATTCCTTTAAACCAAAGTTTGGATTAAAAAGTAGTCCAAAATTTTTAACCGTGCACACAGAAAGTGGATGATTTTTTGCGTTTCTTTCGGATCATTACATCTTCTATTCTTCAATATACAAAGTGAGAAGCTGCAACTTCTATTCAAAGGCTTCAGCTGAAGCTTGACTGGAATCTTATAATTTCCATTTGTCTATAAAGCTAGTATTCGGTGTATATTCCAACTTCAGCAGGAGATGCAATGGAACGTGGATAAAAGCCTGCAGTTTCCATAACGTGCACAGCTTCTATAGAAAACATAGGAAAACTTTCAACTTTAGCATTTCTTTATAGTTCTTTCAAATTGTAAGCATACAAACAGAAAAACAGAAACTAAATTTTATTAACCATGATTTTCCAAAATTATACAATTTATGTTGTATTCAGAACAATCTCACTAAAAAGCACATCAACCTGTTATATAAAATAAAGATCTATAACATTGCACATTTATTATTTTCACTTTTAAAAATTCCACTTTTAGCTTAACAAATGCCTTAACTAGGCCTCAACTCATAAAATTGTTTACAAAATGCTTAGATCTACATAGTTTATGACGTAGTACTTTTTTTTTACTCAAATACTTAACATTTTTCTTATCTGCCCAAAAAGTATTTGTTACAAATTAATTAAAAAGCCGCAAGAAATCATCTCATGCCAACCTACGAAACGCTTAGATCTCAGCATGTGTTGGGAACACCAGGTGAGTTGTTTTTTTATGACTTGGCAACTGCTGGCTTCCGTTGGCTGTCTGGCTGTATGTCTACCAAACTAACTGTTCGCGTTTGTTTGTGTGGCTGCTGCTGTTGTCTGCTATTGGTTGTTGTTGTTGCTGCTTAATTAGCAGTAATAAAGGCGTCTTTAGGAGAGCACAAAGTGTAAAAATAATTAAGCAATTAAAACAATTTTACTTTCAAAGTCGCGATAGCTTATTTAACAATGCCTATTTTGCAAACTAAGTAAATTTGTACTGCTGCCGTTAGTATTTTGAAAACATTTTTTTTTTCTTGTTTTTAACTTCCAATTTAAGTGGAATTCTGAGTTTGTTTTTGAAGTGAAACTTCTTTGGCGGCGAGTGAAATTTCAAGGTCTCTTATTCGTGACGCTAAAGTTTTCAATTCATATGAAAAGTTTCAAAAAATTATAGCCGCTATCGAGAATTGAACTCTGACCATCGTTGCTCAAGAGTCGGAATCTATACCTTTACGCCACGTAGTCACATGATAAATAGACAAACAAAATGTATTTAAAACTGAAGGCGTAACATTCTGTCCGTAACATTAATTTTCATCCGAAAAGTATGCACGGAAAATTTATTTTTGTAAGCTTCAAACGAAAATATTAAGGCATAGAGATACATCCAGCTGGAAAAAATAAAAATTGACAAAGTTGAGAAGACATTCGAAAGCAACTAAAACACCCACTGAACTAAAACAAGGACCGAAAATAACTTATTATACAATTTTCAAATGAAAAAATTCAAGGAAAAAACGGCAGAAAATAACTGTTATTTTTGACCGATAAAATAAAAATCAAAAGTTACTGTTATTTCCGCCCAAAAAAACTATAAGGCACAAAATAACTTTTATTTCTGTCGGAAAAAATTAAAAATTCAGAGATAAAAGTTAATATGCGACAATTTCGACAAAAACCATAGCCGGTAGGGTCCCTGGATGCAAATATTGAATCAACAGATTATTATTCCATTTCGTATTGATTGAATTTCTTTTCAGATACTTTCTCTATATTTCACACTAAAATCTCTCTTATTTCTTACCGTTAAAGAAGTTTCACTTCTGCCACGTGTACGTTGCTACACGCGAGTTTTTTGTTTTTTTTTGGAGATTAAGTTAAACAAATTTTGTCGAAAGTCTCTTCACAGTCGAAAGACAGAACAGAAATGTGGTTCTTAGTGGAAAGGCTTTTACAGATGAGGTGATCAATAAACAGAAGAGTATCGATTCTGCTTGAACCAGATTTAAAACCTACTTGATTTGGTGCAAAACAATTTGTGGAAGTGAGAAATCACATAAGATTTCTTGAAACTTATTTTTTCGATAAGTTTACCAGCATATGGAAGAATCTTGTCTTTATCTGGTTTGCGGGAAATTATTATTGCAGTTTTAAAATATTGTGGTATAACTTCAGAATTATAAGTTTTACTAAAAAGTGACAATAGCCTCATGTTAACTCCTTCTGGACAGTGCCTTAGCATTTGGTACGATATTTTATCAAAATTCGGAAGATTTCCCCGGATTTATTTTTTAATGAAGATTCTAATTCATTAAAGTTAAAATTGTATTCGAGGTATTTGGTTTTAGGTTTCATAGAAGTGTTTTAAGGAACATCAATCGCGAGTCCTTGAATTTTCTATTTATAAATTCCCATGGAAATAAGAAGGGTCGGTGTTTTCGGAAATACTATATATTATTTCGGAAATTCTTTAATATATTTTTGCTGTGACAGTAACCACTGAATTATTTGAAATTATTGTTCTGATAGCAAATAGGGTAAATGTACCAATCAACGGTATTTACATTTTTTTACTGGTTTTTACGGTTTTTTTACTGCATACTGAACTATTTTCTGAATAGATGCTGCCTTTCTTTTTAAGTAAGTAGAAACAATCCTACTTGGTTCGAATCGGAGGATTTCTTTTTGAAAATTTGGCCAATCCGCACGTTTGCAATTGAATCATGTCGGCTTTGTATTGCAAAAATGTATTTGGCGAGGATTGTCTAGTTTAAATGAGCTTACTATAGGAAAGTGATCATTGTTGTGAAGATCATCTGAAACAGTTTATGAGGAAAGTGGCAGTAGCTGAAAAGAGCATAGAGTTATACAATAAGTCAGCCGCACACGGGACTTCAGATGTTAAAGTCTCCAACAAAAATAATGTGGGTGTTGAAGCTGAATATTAGGTTTATTAGATCGGCGCTGCAGAAAGATTGATCTGGAGGAATATAAATTGAGATAATAGTGATAGGAGAGATAAAGGGGGCGATCTTCACATGGCAACGTGTCTGACTGCCTCAACTTGGCGAGGCCAGCATTATCCATGTCGAAATCGTCTCAAGTCGACTCAAACCTCCGCGTGGTGTCTCCTGGAAACGTCAAAAACTATCATACCGATATATTTTGTGCGTTGGGTTTTAAGCCCACCATGTAATAAAAATATTTCAATGAAAAGTTTAAGAATGAATAAAAGAATGATCCCCAAATCTGATGACGACTACCGCAAACGAAAAACTGATAATGATTTACGGATATGCACCTGGAATGTCCGAACCCTAAATTGGGATGGTGCCTCTATCCAACTGATTGATATCTTGGAAAGATATAATGTTGATATCACTGCAATCCAAGAAATGCGATGGAAGGGACAGGGTTGCTTAGGGCAAGCATCCTGTGATATCTACTACAGCGGCCATGCGGAGAAGCACAAGTTTGGATGCGGATTTGTAGTTGGCAAGTGAATACGGCATCATGTCCTGCGATTCACTCCTGTGAACGAACGACTTACCATAATTCGCTTCAAGGCAAAATTTTTTAACATAAGCCTAATAAGTGCGAACGGCTGAAGCCTTCGCTACTCGACTCTCACTCCTGCTTCAAGAAAGCACTCCTCCGATCGACGATATATGCGGACAGTGGACGCACATATCCCACTCTATGCGTACGGCTGCCGAAGAGGTGATAGGCTACCACCGCCCTCGCCGAAACCAGTGGCACGACCAGGAGTGTCGCGACGCCACTGTAGAGAAGGACGCCGCCTACAAAGCCACCCTGCAGTCGGTTGTAACGCGTGCTGTTAAGGAGTGATACCGAGAGAAGAGGAGGGCAGAGAGACGCATTTTCAGGCGACAAAACGAGAGGCGGAAATGCGTGAGTGCGAGAAAATTGAGATACATGGCGACAGGAATGAGACTCGAAAATTTTTCGAAAAAATAAGACGCCTGGCCGATGGTTTTAAGACCGGAGCCTCTTCCTGCAAGGACGAGAATGGGAATCTAGTGACAGATATCCAGAGTACACTGATGTTATGGAGGGAGCACTTCTCTAGAAATGACGTCGCTTACAACAATCCCGCCAATGGAGATGATATCCCGGAAACCCCAATTATGGATGAAAGCGTTGAAGTTCCGCTGCCCGACTATAACGAGGTCTTAACAGCTATAGCTCGGCTTAAAACCAACAAAGCCGCAGGAGCCGATGGCCTATCGGCTGAGCTGTTTAAGACCGGTGGCGAAGCTCTGTTTAAATGCATTCACAGACTTCTATGCAGAATATGGTCCGAAGAATGCATTCCAGATGATTGGAACCTCAGTGTGCTCTGCCCAATCCACAAGAAAGGCGATCCCACCATTTGCGCCAACTACCGTGGGATTAGCCTTCTTAATATCGCATATAACGTCCTGTCGAGCGTATTGCGTGAAAGACTGAAGCCCATCGTTAACCAACTGATTGGACCTTATCAGTGTGGCTTCAGACCTGGAAAGTCCACCATCGACCAGATCTTCACGCTCCGACAAATCTTGGAAAAGACCCTCGAAAAACAAATCGACACACATCATCTTTTTGTCGATTTCAAAGCCGCCTTCGACAGTCCAATAAGGAGTCACCTATATGCCATCATGTCTGAATTTGGTATTCCTGCGAAGCTAATACGTCTTTGCAGGATGACACTGAACAACACCAGCAGTGCAGTGAAAATCGGGAAGACCTCTCCTTTCAGGTTGGTACCAAGCGAGGTTTCAGACAAGGTGATTCCTTATCGTGCGACTTCTTTAATATAGTAATGGAGAAGATCATGCAAGCTGCTGACCTGAGACGCAGGGGCACAATTTTCTATAAGAGTGTTATGCTGCTGGCGTATGCAGATGATATTAACATCATTGGGCAAAATACGCGCGAAGTCAGTGCAGCATTCTCCAGGCTAGAAAAAGAGTCGAGTCGAATGGGTCTTGCAGTGAACGCAGATAAAACGAAGTATCTTGTGTCAACAAACAAACAGTCCCAGCGTCTTGGAAACCACGTCACTGTTGACAACACCTCCTTTGAGGTAGTGAAGGACTTTGTTTACCTGGGATCCAGCATTAACTCATCCAACGATATCAGTATTGAGATTAAACGAAGGATAACTCTTGCCAACAGGTGTTACTTTGGGCTCAGTAGGCAATTGAGAAGCAGAGCTCTCTCTCGACGAACAAAACTGACGCTCTTTAAGTCAATAATCATGCCCCTCCTACTATACGCATCACAAACCTGGACGTTGAGCAGCTCTGATGAAAGGACTTTGGGAGCGTTCGAGAGAAAAATCCTTCACAAGATCTATAGTCCAATCTGCGTCAATGGCGAGTACCGAATACGATGGAACCATGACTTGTACGAGCTATATGCCAACATCGATATAGTCAAGCGTATTAAATTTGAGCGGCTTCGCTGGCTAGGTCATGTCGAGAGAATAAACGACGAAGCTCCAGCGAAAAAGATATTGGATTCGGTAACCAGCGGTGGTTTACGCAGACGAGGAAGACCGCATCTCCGTTGGAAAGACCAGGCATTGGATAACCTGACAACGCTTGGAGTTTCTAACTGGCGCCTGCAAGCGCACGACAAAAGAGGCTGGCGCAAATTCTTAAACCAGGCCAAAACCGACCAACGGTTGTAAGCGCCATCTAAGTAAGTAAGTAAGTAAGTAATAGTGATAGGAAATTTTAATTAGTTTCTACTGCAACTTCAACTGATTTAGGAGTTTCAGGAGAATTCAGTAGTGTCAATTGTATCAAATGGGTTAGCCGAGGGTGTTGAAGCTATGTCGGTAGAATGAGTATATGCAATATTGGAAATAGTGTCGAAGAGAAGACTATAATGAATAAAATGAATAGTAGGTTTAGAGGATAGAGACATGAGAGAAATAGAAGTATGCCTATGGAACTAGATGGAAATTATGGAACTGGGTCAGATAATTGAATCTTTTCATATATTGTACACTCATTAGAAAATATATATATGGCAAATAAGTTCCATTGGCATGATCTATGACGCTGATAGGGATTTTATTGGTTTCTGATTAACTGCGAAATGGGTTCCACTGGCAAGAACTTTGGAACTCCATGGAGAAAATTGAACATTATCTTGCGAATAGTTTGGTATGATATATGGAAGTATGAATTTGGGTTATTGGTACATATTTGAGTTTATTATGTAGTCTCCTTGAAAAGCTATGCTTTTCTGACAAATAGATTCCACAGATGTGATATATAGAGCTTTTTGAATTAATGAAATAACTTATTTGGGTATTTCCATGTAAATGTGGACACGGTATAAGACAAATTTGTCATTGCTTTTCATCCTGTAACCATAAACAAATTGATGTTTAATAGATGCAACATTACCATCAAGCGTCAAATTTAAGATTTGACATATGTCCTTAAGAAGAATCCTGCTATTTTGAAAAAATATAAGATTTTGGATATGTTAGTTGTAGTTCTGATGACAATATAGCATTAACTATAATAAAGCATTAACTAACTGCAGCGAGTTATATTAAATAGTAGTTATATAATTATTTAAACTTTTGTTTAGTACAGAAGTTGATCCTTATTTTAATAAAATTTTGATTTTTTGATTTTTGAAATTTTTGAAAAATTTGAAGCAATGCATTAAAGGTCCTTAATTTAATATGAAAACCATCAGTAATGAGAGTTACCAATTTTTAACCCACAAATCTACCCACAAATTTAGCAGAAAAATTTGAAAGAAATTTACTCTCTGAATATGTTGTCCAAAAGTGGTAACGCGAGTAAATAACCTAAATTATTTACTTCACTGGCTAAATATAATGGTACCACACTGAAGTTTTTAACTAATTTCTAATACAAATACAAAACCTATTCTTTTCATAAAGAGTGCATTTGTATATGTTAATCTAAATAAAACAAATTGAAAGCTTAACTGTCTATCTATAAAACTTTCAGAATGTAACGCAAGTTACCATGGAATTACCCATTTGAGTTTTGTAGGTTCCTGAACTTACGTTTATGATGCACTGTTATAGCCGAACGTCGCCAGCACAAAATTTGAACCAAAATGTCAGGCGTTGTCGATAATGTTGTTACATTATTTCTCTTTCACTTTCTCCTTTCTATAAAGTTCATAGGAGATAGCACTGGAAAATGAAATGCTTCTTATATACTGCATATACAGTGGTGCTCCAGTTTAACGAAAGATAAAATGTCAGGGTCGTTCGGTAAATCGAAAAGTTCATGAAATCGGTAACACTATTTACGAGTTTATTTATCATATTACAAAGGTTATAAATTCGTCTACTTGAAACAAATATCCTTACATTTTTTTGTCTTAATTGAGATTTACTAATTGAGAAAGTATTTTTGTGTTGTTAAAATCATCTGTTGAAATATTTTTGTGCTTATATTGAATTGTCAATTTTTACCAAGCAATAGTTTTTATATGTGTTTTGCTATATTTATATTATCGTTGCCAGTAGCTCAGTGGATGTGCACTAGACTGTCATGCGGGAGACGTGGGTTCGAACCCTAGCTGTGTAAGTTTCAAAAATTTCAATTTAATAATTGAAATAATAATAATTCTGTTTCATTAATTGTTTGGTCAAAAATAACCTTCAAAATAAAATGCTTTTACAATCTTGCAAAAAAACAGATTGCAAATTTCATTTTTTATTTAAAAAAATTATATTAAATAAAAAAAAAAAATTTGTATTGGCCTTGCCGGATTTGAACCCTGGACACTCGAGTACTAGACGCACACGTTAGCACACTCGGCCATACATGAACTTTCAAACCTGTGATCAAATTTCAATAAATAAGTTTTTATACGGGTTTCGTGTTCCTAGACCAACAGTCAACCGACTGTTGATGTTAAAGTTTCATTTGTTGGATGGTATTTAACAGTGAAATCTGTTCTTTCAACCCATGATTTGTTTGATAAAACAACATTTTTTCCCTGAGTGTAAATACATACTGATGTTATTACAAATTCAAAAACAAACGAAGCATGATCAGAGAATCAAATGTTCGTTAAATATAAGACCTACAATTTCAAATGTCTGTAATATAGAGTCAACAATGGACATTAAAAAAGAGTTCGTTAAATTGGAAGTTCGTTAAATCGGTGTTTGGTTAATATTGTCATTTCTTATTTAGTTTGAAACAAATGCCATTCTTTTCTATTTATTTTATTTATATATTAATTTTAAAATATTTTATTATTTTATTTATATTTATTCTATTTTGAAACAAATGCCAAAAGAGGGAAAAAAAGAACTGTTTTAAATTGTTTTGTATTGGGAAGCCAATATCTCAGTCATTTTGGAATAGATTTAATATTTCTATTTTTTGTATTTAAGTCTCATCAGTTATCTTAAAATAATTTGGAAAAATTTTACTGTTACTTTTTTGTTTATATATAAATTATTTCCTTTAACAAGAACCACAAAATTTGAACTTTTCCGAATAGAAATGGGATAAAAATTATTTTTGTTGTAATGAGAGATAAACTCAAAATTTGTATTTAATTTTTTTTTTTTTTTTAATATTTTTAGCGCATTTAAAGTATATTTATGTTGTTTTGACACTAAATTAATTAACATTTCGTGCCATCAGACACGCAAGAATACCTAAGATTTTTTGACGAAACTTAATTTTTTTTCAAATGTGTTTTTTTCTTTTTTTAAAAATTAATAAAATTCAAAAATATTTTATTTGAAGGATATAACTTTATACCTCCAATCAATTAAAAGTTATAGCCTCGAACTTACTTAAGCCATCTCACTTATTCTGATATAATTATAAATAGCAAACCGACCGGAAATTGGTCGAATTTCCACACCAGGCGATACTAGTTATTATAACTATGGTAAAGAAATACTTACTCAATGTATAGATTCTGAAAAATCTTTGGTTTTCAAATGTGTATGAATTTTAAAATTGCTTTTCAACAAAAAATAGTTTACTTGAATACTCATAAATAGTGCAACACTAACGGCCATTTTGCCTGTTACAATTCTGTGTGCACTTAAAACACATTAAATCCAGCTAAGGTGTTCTTCACTGAAAACAAAAAAAAGTGTTAAAATAAACTTTTGCACATTTGCGCCAAAAACTTTGCGCTGGCCATATTTTTGAAGAGATGCACGCACACACACTCAACTAATACAGCAGGCGTCATAAATGGCGGAAGGCATTGCTTTTATTACACTAATAGTTGTTACTGCGGTTGTTGTTGTTGTTGTTGTTGTTGTTGTTGTTGTTGTTGTTGTTGTTGTTGTTGTTGTTGTTGTTGTTGTTGTTGTTGTTGTTGTTGTTGTTGTTGTTGTTGTTGTTGTTGTTGTTGTTGTTGTTGTTGTGTTAATCTTTGTTGTGATTAAGTTGTAAACATAACAAAGAGAGAAAATTTATAAATATTTTCACAACTATTTTGTGTGTTTATTCAGCGGCCAACAGTGCTGCCAAATTATGATTTAATTATATGCCTTTGAGTGTAGAAAGAAAAAAATTTACTGAAAATAAAAAAAAAAAATTAACTGCTTTATATAGAAATTAAGACAATTTTGTGTATTCTATATATAGATAGCGGCAAAATAATTTTGAAGGCCTTAGATGTGGAATTTAATTGGGGTGGGGGGGAGTGCAAGTTTGTGGTGTGAATAAATATTTTTATTTAACGGAATTTTATTTTGGAGTGCAGAAAAGAGAAAAGAACGATGCTTATGAAAATTGTTGCTAAGGCCAATAATGAACCCTGGCAAACAAATGTTAATAAATTGTTCATGAACAATTTCGAAAGGTCATTATTATGGATACTCTCGACCAATGCAGATGGTCTGGTCGGAATGTAAACATCCATTTTATACGTAAAAATTAAACATCTATATAAAACATCAACATTTTCGTATCCAATTTTAAGAGCTTTCGATGCATAATCGAAAATTTTTATGCCTAAAATGACACATCATTTTTTTGGGTATTTATATTGAGAGCGTTGGTTCAATCTCAAGTAAAATCCTTATCTTAATCATTGTCCTAATCGTGTCTAAATCTGTATTCTAATACGGAGAAAAATTTGACCTGAAAAACCAATAAATTTTGGGAGTGATTCTGAGCTAAGCCATAATGTTCTTGATATCAAGCCCTAAATTGATTGTTTATCAAAAAATTTACTACCCGCCCATTTGTGCAAAATGTACGTGATGTTTGGATCATTTATAAAAAAATTAATATGCTCACTTGTGTTCAATTTGTGTCATTTTGGTATTGTTCATAAAAATAAAAAACATGCTCATTTGTGTCCAATGCATGCCAGTTATGGATTGATAGTAAAAAAAAAGTATACATGTCCAATCTTATAGGAATTTTTGGATTTTAAATCGAAATACGTCAAATGTAAAAAATATTTTAACATAAATAAAAAACAAAATAAAAACAATGTTAAAAAGCCCAACAACAAGGAAAAAAAAAACAAATATAAAATTGACATTCAAAATAAACATAATATTTAAATTGTCCAAATTAGAAATATTTCATCCAATTGAGAAAGAAAACTATACTTTATTAATTTGTTCTCTATACTTTTATACTAACAGGAACAAGAACCAATTGAGAATTATATCGTTCGGTTGCTTATGTACATAAACAACAACAACAACAAAATTAATTTTTTACAAACAAGCCCACGATTTCACGTATTTAGCACAAATTAACGAGCTTATCAAAAAAAAAAAAATTCTGGCCCAAATTCAAGCCCAAATTCTGGCATAAATTGCAAACGTGAAAAACATGTTTTGAGATGGTTTTGAGATCTATTGAGCTGATTTCAGTTCGAACGGTTTGAGCTTGATTTTAGCCCATTTTTTTTTCTCCATGAATCCTTATCAACATCCTTGTCTTTATTTTCTTTATGCCTAATGATTTATCCTTATCCAACTTCATGCCCAAATCCCTATCATAGTCCCTCCGAAAAACATTGTCCCTCCCAAAAACATTGTCCCTATCTTTATCATTTTCAATAGTTTTTTTTGCTTTATCTTAATCCTTGCCTAAATCCTTGCTCTAATGTTTGTTCAAATTTGTATTTTAATCAGAATCTGTGTACAAATCCTTGTCTTTAATCTCTTTGATATACATATCTCTGTTCAAATCCATGCCTTCATCCATTTGCTATTGCTCTTTCTAGTCCTTGTTCAAATCTATGCCTTTATACTTTTCCTTATTCTTGTTCAAATTTTTGTGCTTATCCTTATCTTGATCCATTTCAATAGGTTTTCTTTGTCTTCATTCTTATTTAAATCTTCCGCTCTAATCTTTGTTCAAATTTGTATCTTTATCATAATCCGTGTCGAAATCCATATTCTTGTCAAAAACAATCCTTATTATATTACTCCTTCTAGTCCTTGTCGAAATCTTTGTCTTTTTCTTTTCCTAATTCTTATCCACATCTTTGTCCTAATCCTTATCTTTACTCATTTACTTTTGCTTATCTGAATCGTTGTCCTTATTCTTATGCGAATTCGTTATCTTATGCTTGTTCTAAATTTTACCTAAATTCTTCTCCTTAACCTTGTTTTCCTTAACCTTGTCCTAACCTTTGTTTTAGCCAAATTTCTCTACACTTATTTCAATCCATGTAAAATTTTCTTCCTTATGCTTGTTCAATTTCTTGTCTAAATCCTTGTTCAAATATAGTATGTGTCGTAATCCTTGTTCTTTTTCTTGTTAAATTGCTTATCTTTAACCACCTTCTAGTTCTTGTCCAGATCCTCATCTTATTCGTTGTTCATACTTTTGCCTAACCTTTGTCTAAATCCTTTTCTTATCTTTGTCTCTAAGTGTTTGTTCGAAATCTTGTCGATAAAATTATTCTAATTCGAGTTAAAATATTTGTTCTTAACCTTATTATAATCTTCGTTAAAAACCTTGTCTTACTTCTTGAACTTATCCTTGTTTTATTCTAGTTCAAATCCTTATGGATTATTTTTAACATCATCCTAATTCTTGCCCGTCGTTTAAAATCTGTTCCAATCTTTGTCCAACATCGAGTCCTAGTCTCTGTCCTTAGTCTTGTTTTAGGCCTCATTCAAATCATTGTCCCGAATCTTATGCTTATTTTATGTCTTTTTCAAAATTCGAGTCCTAGTCCCTAGCCTTAATCTTGTTTAAGGCCTCATTCAAAACATTGCCCCAGTTCTTATTTTTATTTTTTATTTTTTTGTGTGTTTTGTTGTTGTATTTGTATATAAAATTGAGAATCAATCTTAACTGAATATTATATCATTAACATAAGATCCTTACAATAAAGTCATGCAACGATGTTTCATTTGCGTTGCATAAATAAATAGTTGTATCGACCTCGTGAATTCATATTTTATTTGTTAATTCTTGTTGTTAGGTCAAACCACCCATAATAACTGTCCCAAAATTAATTCATTGCAGCAATACACTGAGCAAGCTATAAAGCTATGCAACGAAATTTCAATTTTGTTGCATAAGTTGATATTTGCGAGGCCTGTTAATGCTAGAATTTTCTTTTTATTCGTTGCAAAACTTAAATCTTAAGTGATCTTTTAATTTTGGTTGAGTGGAAGGATGCCAGGTTATTAAGCTTCCAGCACTTTTTATCTGAAGATAACAGGAGCTGATATCAGAAGTTAAGCAGTTGACCCTTCAAAAACAATTCAAAATTTTTGGATTAATATATATTTTTTTTTTTATCAAATATATTTGGATTAACATATTAAGAATTCAGTCTATGCATAAATCATTTTTTTCTCATTTCTTTATTACTTTTTGCCCCTTAACCATTATTCTCCATAGTCATTGGCAGGATTCTTCCACAGCAACCACATAAATCATTTTTATGTCGCAATCCTGCGCATTTAGTTAATTTAAGAGTTTATATTATTTTTTTTGTTTTTGCTTCAATGCATTGCAGCCAGCTTTCTGGCACGTTCATTTACCTGCAATGAATGCATTTTTGCTACCTCTTAATTTTCTTTGGTCCTTTTTCCCAACGGCAGTGCTGCCAGCCAATGCAATTCAAGTCATTGCCATGTTTTTCTACGTATTTTTATTTTATCCCCAAAGAGGCCTTGAACTTTAAAAATATGCTACTCTGCCAGGTGCTTTAAATACACAAACTCACCAACACACAGCCACACGCAGTCAGTCAGTCATTCATGGACATACGCATACAACGAACGCTGTTGCGCAGGATATTAAAAAAATGCAAAAAATAAAAACAAACAAAATAAGCAAAAACAAATGATAAATCAACACATCACATCGCTTCGCATCACATCACATAAAGAAGAGTTAATTTCAGAAGGGGGTAGCCATCATTTGTCAGAGCCATGATGACGAGCAAGGCTCAGGTTCTTTTATTCATTTGTTCTCGCTGATGAAATCGCATGAAGTAACTTGGTCTTAATAAATTTTTAATGGCATTGTTGACTTTGCCAAGAATGAGTAATTGTTGCTGTAAAATGTGTTTAATATGTTGTGATTTT